>JAQNBH010000008.1:24283521-24321662 GCA_028752905.1 Cladorhizidae sp. MBARI D1340-BT2 | reverse complement strand
CAAGGCAACAAATAGTGATTATTATTGTTATTGGCAGTGTCACTGCATTCTGCATCTCGAGAAATAGAAGAAAGAAAAAAAAATTGAACAGAGGAAACGACCGCAGTATTTGAAGGACCCTTTACCTTTTGCAAACTTCTTGGTGTGGACTTGATATATAGCTCAAAAGATAGGTGTCTCTGTGTGCTCTCTTTCGACACTAAAATATTTTTCACATATATAACTATAACTATAGTCAAGTTACTGGAGCTAAAGTGGGGGGAACCTCAAAACCCATTGAGTTGAAATTAGCACCAGTGGCTAGAGGAAGCCCTCCTCTATGCAACGAGTGGTTTCATTAGGCGCTAAAACGTAAGTACGCGATCAAGCGCACGGTTGTAAAATGAATTTCATTAAAATTCCATATAAAATTCATTTTCCAACCGCGCGCTTATGACCACGTATTTACGTTTTAGCGCATGAAACCACTCGTTGCCATGGCTTCCTATAGCCACTGGTGCTAATTTCAACTCTTTAGCACTTGGCAATCTGGAGATATTTATGTGGCAAAATCAGGCATTCAGGTTTTGAGGTTCCCCCCACTTTAGCTCCAGTAACTTGGCTATAGTTATACCCATGAAAAATATTTTAGTATTAAAAGAGAGCACAAAGAGAGACCTATCTTTTGAACTATATATCAAGTCCATACCATGAAGTTTGTGGAATCTATGGAGCTATAAAGTGGTAACCACACGTTTTTGTAACACTTTCCACTAAAATGCAACTGTCA
The DNA here is from genome assembly GCA_028752905.1 of Cladorhizidae sp. MBARI D1340-BT2. Taxonomy (NCBI): domain Eukaryota; kingdom Metazoa; phylum Porifera; class Demospongiae; order Poecilosclerida; family Cladorhizidae; species Cladorhizidae sp. MBARI D1340-BT2. The sequence goes on along the minus strand of JAQNBH010000008.1, from coordinate 24,320,893 downwards.
CCCCTTAAAATCATGTTTAAGGGGGGACATCTGCACTTTTTTTCCTTTTTTTTTTAACCTGTGGTTACAACCTTAGAGCTCAGTAGATTCTGCAAACTTCATGGTATGGACTTGATATATAGCTCAAAAGATAGGTCTCTCTGTGTGCTCTCTTTTGATACTAAAATATGTTTCATAGGTATAACTATAGGCAAGTTACTAGACCCTAAAGCGGAGGGACCACAAAAACCTGAATCGCTCCAACCTCCATAGAAACCACTCTGAGTTGCGAAGTGCAAAAAAATTAAAATGGTACAAGTGGCTAGAGGAAGCTCTAGAGTACGCAATGAGTATATTGAGTAGGCGTGAAAAATTTATTACCTGGTCAAGCGCGTGGTTGGAAAATTGAAGGCGTTGACAAAGCGTCGCCTTGTCAACGCCTTCAATTTTCCAACCGCGCGCTTGACCAGGTAATAAATTTTTCACGCCTACTCAATATACTCCTTGTGTACTCTAGAGCTTCCTCTAGCCACTTGTACCATTTTTAATTTTTTTGCACTTCGCAACTCAGAGTGGTTTCTATGGAGGTTGGAGCGATTCAGGTTTTTGTGGTCCCTCCGCTTTAGGGTCTAGTAACTTGCCTATAGTTATACCTATGAAACATATTTTAGTATCAAAAGAGAGCACACAGAGAGACCTATCTTTTGAGCTATATATCAAGTCCATACCATGAAGTTTGCAGAATCTACTGAGCTCTAAAGTTGTAACCACAGGTTTAAAAAAATAAAATAAAAATGCACAGACGGTCCCCCTTAAAATCATGTAGACCACTTTCTTTTTAATTTTAAAAGGTAAAGGATCTCCAAATGCTGTGGTCTAAGTGGGCAAGTTCTTTACTATTTTTATTTTATTTTTTATTATTTAAAAAAAAAATTTGAGACGTCAACCCATAAATATGCCAGTATGCAAACACACTCACACATTGCAGTGTCAGCACATGTATGTCCCTGTGGTTGCATTATTTTGGCATATGAACACATAACATCATCAGAATCTGATGTCGTGGGACGTTTACACAACATTAATTAACCTATAATATGCATATGTACGTACACAGCATATAGTATGTATGTAAGGCACTAATAAGAGATGTCCACCACGTCCCAGAACTACCACTCTTTCTAATTGACCTTTGCACTCTGGTTTGCACCTCCGACTTTCATAAGGTGCTACCGTGCCAACAGCTAATCCCACTTAGCATGCAGGGCAAGGACACTGGCTTGGATGAGGCACGAAAAACACTAGATAGCTGCGTGTCAAGTAAGTGCACGTAGTGGCTGCCCTGGGGATCGTGTGCACTGTAGTTGCCATTCTTCCTGCAAACTGAGGGGACTTTGACCTCACTTGTGCCATAGCGGGAAGCAAAAGTTTATAAAAGTATTCGCGGACGATCCTAGATGCGAAAATTGTGCCATCCAATAATTTGGTACAATAATAAGGTCTGGTAAGGGGTTGCTTGCAATGACCTCAAAAATTGTTCCGCGAAACAATTCTGTTATAGCAATCCTTGAAACTTTAGCTCCTCGAAAAACTAGCTCTGTACGATATATTTCGTAGTTGGGAAATATACAAAATAGAGCACATGCACACATACACACAATCAGATTTTTTTAATGCATTTGACGAAAGAAAATTTAAATCTGGTAAATCTGGGAGGTTGGGAGCAGTCCTTGTATTTCAATAATGGTTGGTGGATACCCAAAATATGTGTGTATGTGCATAGCTCGTATCTCAGCAAAACTCAATTTCTAGGTTCCAGTGTGCCTAGAGTCCTTCGCTGAGGTCGTAAACTGGAAACGCTTCCAAAATGTTAAAAATTGTGAAATTCATCTTCAGGGATCTACCAAAACTTCCATGTACTTCTTCCCCACACATACATGTATGTAACTTGTACTGTACATGTAGGCCCACTTCTGGAAGACTCGGATTGTCTAATGCACACACCGTAGAAACAGCTTGTGTGTCATCACTGAGGGTTTCTCTGTAGAACAATGTGTGCTATGGCTGAGGGTTTCTCTTGTAGAACAGCATGTGTGCTATGGCTGAGGGTTTCTTGTAGAACAGCATGTGTGTCATGGCTGAAGGTTTCTCTTGTAGAACAGCATGTGTGTCATGGCTGAGGGTTTCTCTTGTAGAACAGCATAGTGTGTCATGGCTGAAGGTTTCTCTAGAACAGCATGTGTGTCATGGCTGAGGGTTTCTCTTGTAGAACAGCATGTGTGTCATGGCTGAAGGTTTCTCTTGTAGAACAGCATGTGTGTCATGGCTGAGGGTTTCTCTTGTAGAACAGCATGTGTGTCATGGCTGAGGGTTTCTCTTGTAGAACAGCATGTGTGTCATGGCTGAGGGTTTCTCTTTAGAACAGCATGTGTGTTATGGCTGAGGGTTTCTCTTGTAGAACAGCATGTGTGTCATGGCTGAGGGTTTCTCTTGTAGAACAGCATGTGTGTCATGGCTGAAGGTTTCTCTTGTAGAACAGCATGTGTGTCATGGCTGAGGGTTTCTCTTGTAGAACAGCATGTGTGTCATGGCTGAGGGTTTCTCTTGTAGAACAGCATGTGTGTCATGGCTGAGGGTTTCTCTTGTAGAACAGCATGTGTGTCATGGCTGAGGGTTTCTCTTGCTCTTACTGTGCTTCCATTATTCTGCATTAGATGGAGAAGAGCTTTCAACATCTCCACACAAGGTCTGAGTCTGAGAGGCAGTTCCACACACTGTCTCACTTGCCGCCTGATCGTCGACGTCTTTCTGCAGATGGTACGTGTGGTGGGGCCAGTGCGACCAGCTTAATGCACGTGCACACAAACACACATATATATGTGCATACAAACAAACATTCACAAGTTAGTGTGACTGCATTTTGAGTTGGAACATCATTAAGTAACCATTTGTGTGTTTGTGTGTGTGTGTCTGCAAGTGTTGTGTGTATGTGTGTGTGCAGATGTGTGTGCAAGTATTGTGTGTGATGTGTGTGTTATGTATGTGCAAGTGTGGTGTGTGTGTGCAAGTGTTGTGTGTGTGTGGTGTGTAGGAGCAAGTATTGTGTATGTGGAGGGTGTGGTGTGTGTGTGTACAAGTGTTGTGCAGGTGTTGTGTGTGTGTGTGGGCAAGTGTTGTGTGTGTCCGAGTGCTGTATGTGTGTGGAGTATGTATGTGTGTACATGTATGTGTGTGTGTACAAGTGTTGTGTGTGTCCCCAAGTGCTGTGTGTGTGTGTGTGGAGTATGTGTGTGCAAGTGTGGTGTGTGTGTCTGAGTGCTGTATGTGTGTGGAGTATGTATGTGTGGAAGTGTTGTGTGTGTGTGTGCAATTGTTGTGTGTGTGTGAGTGCTGTGTGTGTGGAGTATGTGTGTGCAAGTGTGGTGTGTGTGTATTCACAAACATGTACATGTGTTTTAAACTTTTAGAACGTCATTTTACAGATTCTTATTTCCACGCACATGCTCTGCACAGACCAAGTCCTGCACCCACAGCTACATACATGCAAAAATGATGGGCAGCGAACTGGTGTGTTGGACGGAGCTGAAAATTTCACATTTAAAGCCATGATGAGGCTACATGTTCATGCAGCTACAGTGAGGCATACCTTTTTATGCAGCCACATCTCCTCTGACATGGTTGCATAGTGACAAGATCAGTGACAGCACTAGCGAGCACGAGCCCGGCAGCTGTGTACCCTATAGCTAGCCCAGTGCCGGCCACATGAAGATGGGAGGTACACACTGGTCAGCTTTTTACTGGCACCTTGGGACAACAACCCTTGAGAGTCATGGACTTTTGGCACCCTTTTGGCACCCATCGGCTGCTCTCTGCGGGAGTTTCAGAGCTTTGCATCCTGTTCGTCTGGCTCTTCCTGCCATGCCCCCTCCCCCATTTCAAAACTGGTCTCATCCCCTCTCCCCCTCTACCGCTGGTATTGCTTGCCTCCCACCTCCTTCACAAATTCCACCACAAGCTTCATCTCCACCATCCTATCCTGATCCAACCACAGGCTGATGCCTGATCTAGCCACGGGCCTTTCCCCCTGATGGCCTTTCCCCCTGATGGCCTTTCCCCCTGATGGCCTTTCCCCCTGATGGCCTTTCCCCCTCCCCCCCCCCCCCCCCCCCCCCCCCACCCTTCGCCACCCCGGCTCCCAACCAGACACCCCGGTTCCCACCCAGATACCCCGGCTCCCACCGGCTCCCAACCAGATACCCCGGCTCCCAACCAGACACCCCGGCTCCCAACCAGATACCCCGGCTCCCAACCAGATACCCCGGCTCCCAACCAGATACCCCGGCTCCCAACCAGATACCCCGGCTCCCAACCAGATACCCCGGCTCCCAACCAGATACCCCGGCTCCCAACTAGATACCCCGGCTCCCAACCAGATACCCCGGCTCCCAACCAGATACCCCGGCTCCCAACTAGATACCCCAGCTCCCAACCAGATACCCCGGCTCCCAACCAGATACCCTGGCTCCCAACCAGATACCCCGGCTCCCAACTAGATACCCCAGCTCCCAACCAGATACCCCGGCTCCCAACCAGATACCCCGGCTCCCAACCAGATACCCCGGCTCCCAACCAGATACCCCGGCTCCCAACTAGATACCCCAGCTCCCAACCAGATACCCCGGCTCCCAACCAGATACCCTGGCTCCCAACCAGATACCCCGGCTCCCAACTAGATACCCCAGCTCCCAACCAGATACCCCGGCTCCCAACCAGATACCCTGGCTCCCACCCAGATACCCCGGGTCCCAACCAGATACCCCAGCCCCCAACCGGACCCCCCGGACCCCAACCAGATACCCCGGCTCCCAACTAGATACCCCAGCTCCCAACCAGATACCCCGGCTCCCAACCAGATACCCTGGCTCCCACCCAGATACCCCGGGTCCCAACCAGATACCCCAGCCCCCAACCGGACACCCCGGACCCCAACCAGATACCCCAGCTCCCATTCAGATGCCCCGGGTTCATAAGTTACTTTTCCCATGGACTCATGAACCTTCATGTCAGCCCGCTGGGAGGAGGAGCCAATACTGCTTAGCTGGTGGGGCAATTAATTTGGTGGTTTGGCAGCTTGATAGAGGCTCTGCCAAATTAAGACCAATCAGCAGTTTGTTGTTATTTGGTAGGTGGGGCCTGTTAATATTCTCATCTTGTGCAAGCACTATTTTTGAGTTTTTCAAGCGAGAGACTTCCAACATACTGTAGTTGAGTGTACAGGCTCTCGCTGCAAGGGTTTCGTCGATGTCGGACAGAGAACAAGAGCTTACATCTTCCAAGGTGTACATGGTTGATAGCGGTGATCCCTTGCAACACTGTCACTGCGTATATAGCCCTTTCTCTCTCTTCCAGGGCAGTTCTTCACCTGTGCTCAGATTTCAGACACTCTTATAAATACAATGACTTTCTCAATGATAACTTCAAAAATTTGCTCACTCGAACGTTTCGGCTAGATGCTCTAGCCTTCATCGGGAATAATGAGATACTGACTCTTTATTCCTGATGAAGGCTAGATTATCTACTAGCCCAAGTGTCAATTTAAGTTGATTATCAGGAGAGTCGTTGTATCTACAATGTCAAGTGAGAGTTCGTTGAGACTCTCATGAAGTGATGTTCCGGAGCTGAGCACTTGGCCTTGAGGAGTTCAGACCCAAAGACAATCGGGTCTCTCTTCGGCATAAATTTGTACCTTCCACTGCATGCATGGACTCACTTTTCCAAGTGCTGGACATGACCACGCTTTCCTTTGCACGTGATCAAACCATCTGCCAAATTTAAATCCACTATGTTTAATTCGCAACCAAATCCACCAGATGTAATTCCCGCCAAATTTTCCAGCTCTACAATGTTTCACTGAATGACTTCCAGGACCCACCTCTCCCAGCTCACTTGCACCTGGCCTCTCCCTGACCAGGCCTCCTGACCAGGGCGGCCCAGTTCACTTGCACCAGGCCTCTCCCTGACCAAGCCTCTTGACCAGGGCGGCCCAGCTCGCTTGCACCTGGCCTCTCCCTGATCAGGCCTCTTGACCAGGGCGGCCCAGCTCGCTTGTACCCTGACCAGGCCTCTTGACCATGGCCTCTTGACCAGGCCTCTTGACCAGGCCTCTTGACCAGGGCTTCTTGACCAGGCCTCTTGACCAGGGCCTCTTGACCAGGGCGGCCCAGCTCACTTGCACCAGTGACCAGGCCTCTTGACCAGGCCTCTTGACCTGACCAGGGTGGCCCAGTTCACTTGCACCAGGCCTCTCCCTGACCAGGGCCTCTTGACTAGGGCGGCTACTTTCTACGTCAGCTCCCCACCAGAGCCCCGGGTTTTGGGCTCCATTGTTCTCTCCATCCCTTTGCTATGTTGCTTTTCCCCACTCCCGACTCCCGATTCAGCTGTTAAGGTCAGGTTGACAGCGCCAGTCCCAGTTGCTTGGTCAGCACTCATCCTGCACCTTGCGTGTTGCTTGCGTGTGGCTCTGACCAACCTCTGCTCATACTACTGCTCCACCCCTCATTAGCCACCCCCATGGTTACAGTGTCTCCCTGACCATGCAGCAATCCTGGGACTGTACTGCATGTAATGAGTTGTTAGCACCTAATGCTAGCTCTGTTAATAACCCTGTGTGCTCTAGCCCTTGCATACCAATCCATTACATGTCCTACCACCTGTCTAGCCACCCTACTGAATATAATCTAGCTCTATATGTCCTAGCCCTAGCCCTAGCCCTGGCCCTAACCCAGCCCTACATACAACCTAGCCCTAGCCCTAGCCCTAGCCCTGGCCATACACAGTACCCTAACCCATCCCTACATACCTAGCCATAGCTTACATGTGCTAGCCCTACATGAATAGATGCCCAGTCATATTTTCCTGCTTATGGCTGGCATATATATACATGGCAAGAATAACTGATACATATAGTCAACAGAGGAGAGATGTGCTAATGATGGAGAGCATGTCGAACACACTAAACAGTGTCACGAGTGCAAACTATCTCTTTAACAAGTTCTTGTAAGCTTCTGCGTGGTCTTCCTGATCCCTGCATAAAGCACTGCCTGATGACCTCACTCTCAGCGTGGTGTCTCCATGTCGTCGAGCTGCTTCCACGTTACCTTAACAAAACTCCTCCCACAGTCATACACTTCCACGTGCTCATTTCTGATCCAGAAATTGCCATCCCATTGCGTTGCTGGGTATTGGGTTGCTCAACTGTGCAAGGTTTGGAATCTGTAAGGAACATGCATGCGATTTTCGACCACTTCCTCGGATCACAAATTACAAGTATTGCAAAAACATGATGACCTACAGGTCAGTACTGTGTTGGGCCTTCAGCTGTGCTAGGGCCAGGGCAATGGCCAGAGCAATGCAATCTAATAATGCTAGGATTTCAAGCTTTGTCCCATAGGGAGGGTATTGGGATAAAATAATCAAGCCTTTAAAAACTTCCTTTTTTGGACTCCTCTTGATCTCATATTTGCTTGCCACTCAAATGCCATGCATCTGTTGTGTCTCTGTACATGTGTGGGTGTGTTTGTCCTAGGGCATGTGATGAGGTACATGTACATGTATGATGGTGGGTGGGGGGATATATCCCTCAACTAACAAAAATTCTCCTATGTCCAGGCAAATTAAATAATACGGAAGTTATATTATTATTATTAAATACTACAGAAGTATATCATCAAATAATACAGATGTTATATTATTATCAGAAGGCTATATTATTATTATTATTATTATTATTATTATTATTATTATTAGTAGTAGTAGTAGTAGTAGTAGTAGTAGTAGTAGTATTATTATTATTATTATTATTATTATTATTATTATTATTATTATTATTATTATTATTATTATTATTATTATTATTATTATTATTATTATTATTATTATACATACTTGTATCTATTATAAATAATTTCATGCGCACCAAACATTTCCTCAATTACTAAATCTTTCTCTTAGAGTTTGACGCTGCTGGTTCTAGGGCTATAGCACTGCCTCACATAACCACGCCCCAGCCCCTACATGCTGACAAAACATCTGCGGACTTGGAAGCTGCTCAGTGGCATGTGAGGACAACCTCTCGGCAGCAGTCAAAGCAATATGAGATAGATAGGTATGGACTGGATACGTGTGTGTGTGTTGTGGTGTGTGTGTGTGTTGTGGTGAGTGTGTGTGTGTTGTGGTGTGTGTGTGTGTGTACAGGTGTGCACATCCCATAGTTTTGGAGAATATAACTCAAATTTTATTTCGAGAGAATAAAATCAAATATTTGTTGCTTCGCTTAGCTAGCTAGGAACAGTTATCACACTGGGAAGAAAGGTTTCCACATGGCATTGCCCGTGCTGCTGAAGCTGAAGGAGGTGTTGCATTGGTGGCTGCGTGCACGTCGGCAAGCTGAGCAGGTACATGGAGGTGGGAAAGAGAGTAGTGCACCAAGCTGGTGAGTGGCAAGTATTCTTGGCCTTCTATTTCAGATGTTCTTCAACCTCACCATCAGCTACTGCGGACTCTAGCATGCGAGGGTGGCTGAGCAAGCCTTGGGAGAAGCTCACCATCAGCTACTGCTGGCTCTAGCATGCGAGGGAGGCTGTGATGACAAGCCTTGGGAGAAGCTCACCATTAGCTACTGCTGGCTCTAGCAAGCGAGGGAGGCTGAGCAAGCTTTGGGAGAAGCTCACCATTAGCTACTGCTGGCTCTAGCAAGCGAGGGAGGCTGAGCAAGCTTTGGGAGAAGCTCACCATCAGCTACTGCTGGCTCTAGCAAGCGAGGGAGGCTGAGCAAGCCTTGGGAGAAGCTCACCATCAGCTACTGCTGGCTATAGCATGTGAGGGAGGCTGGGAGAAGCTCACCATCAGATACTGCTGGCTCTAGCATTCGAGGGAGGCTGTGATGACAAGCCTTGGGAGAAGCTCACCATTAGCTACTGCTGGCTCTAGCAAGCGAGGGAGGTTGAGCAAGCCTTGGGAGAAGCTCACTATCAGCTACTGCTGGCTCTAGCATGCGAGGGAGGCTGTGATGACAAGCCTCAAGGGGAGAAGCTCACCATCAGCTACTGCTGGTTCTAGCATGCGAGGGAGGCTGAGCAAGCCTTGGGAGAAGCAAGACATTTTTCTTTTCTTTTTACCCTGCTTTAATGCGAGGGAGGCTGTGATGACAAGCCTTGGGAGAAGCTCACCATTAGCTACTGCTGGCTCTAGCAAGCGAGGGAGGTTGAGCAAGCCTTGGGAGAAGCTCACTATCAGCTACTGCTGGCTCTAGCATGCGAGGGAGGCTGTGATGACAAGCCTCAAGGGGAGAAGCTCACCATCAGCTACTGCTGGTTCTAGCATGCGAGGGAGGCTGAGCAAGCCTTGGGAGAAGCAAGACATTTTTCTTTTCTTTTTACCCTGCTTTACTTGAGGTAATCTGATGCAACCTCGGGCGCTGAGAATTACAGGGAGAATCTAGGAATTAGTAGGTGTGCCCTATGTATCTACTACACATCCACTGCCTACTATGCACAGAGACGTGTGTGCTCAGAGACGTGTGTGCACAGAGACGTGTGTGCACAGAGACGTGTGTGCACAGAGACGTGTGTGCACAGAGAACAGAGACGTGTGTGCACAGAGACATGTGTGCTCACTGGCTTTTTGATATTTACTTCTGATGTTCTCTGTATTGAGTTCATTCTCTTGGATGCATTTTCCGGCTAACTCCACCTACGAAAATCAATTATTTAAAACAACATTAATCCCAAACTATGGTGTGTGTGTGAGGGAGATCTGTAGTGTGTTCATTTGGACAGAATATACTTGCAATTTATGTACTTAATATACTTGCAATTTATGTACTTTAATAATAGGTACTATTTGTAGTAGTAGTAGTAGTATTAGTCTAATAGTAATAGTAGTAGTACTAATAGTAATAGTAATAGTACATGTAGTAGTACTAATAGTAATAGTAATAGTAGTAGTACTAATAGTAATAGTAGTAATGATAGTAGTAGTAGTAATGTGGCAGCAGTAGTAGTAGTAATGTAGTAGCAGCAGTAGTAGTAAAGTAGTAGCAGAGGAGTACTATAGTAGTAGTATAATAGTACTAGTACTGCAGTAGTTATGTAGTAATAGAATTGGTATAGTAGATACTAGAACTGACAGTATAATAGTATATAGTAAAGTATTAGCTGTACTGCAAGGAAAGTGAGCACTCACAGGGAGTGGAGTAGCTGCAAGGAAAGTGAGCACTCACAGGGAGTGGTGTAGCTGCAAGGAAAGTGAGCACTCACAGGGAGTGGAGTAGCTGCAAGGAAAGTGAGCACTCACAGGGAGTGGAGTAGCTGCAAGGAAAGTGATCACTCACAGGGAGTGGAGTAGCTACAAGGAAAGTGAGCACTCACAGGGAGTGGAGTAGCTACAAGGAAAGTGAGTACTCACAGGGAGTGGTGTAGCTGCAAGGAAAGTGAGCACTCACAGGGAGTGGAGTAGCTACAAGGAAAGTGAGCACTCACAGGGAGTGGAGTAGAAGAACTGGATTTGCACATAGCGTATCCTTAGATCTTGTACAACCAACCAGCACACTTACATCTGTTGTCTCTCCTAATTAAAACGGGTCACCCATCCTAAATGTGAATATGAAGCGTCTCCCGCCCTATGACCTGTTTTCTCCTGTAAATTGAACCTTTGAACCTATGTCAAGTGTATTTGGTTTGACAATCTAATCAACCTTTGAACCTTTGCATAGGTCAACTCGAGACTACAAATTCTTCGTTGCGGATTTATTTTCGTAATCATCTACAAAAATAAAAAATGGATTTTTTCATTTAAAAACTATAGAATATTGTATGCTTTGAAGTCAGCTAGTGTTTTTAGCATCGTGCGGCCATGTGACCTGGAGCGCCTAGCAGTCTTTCACATGAGCTTGACTGTTTCTCTTTGGATCTGGTCTACTTGGCTGAGAAATCAGCCCCACGGTCAGAATGAACCAACTGTAAACATTAATTGGTGGACGTCTTGTTCAACAGGGAATAATGATGATATAATTTCATGCAGATTATTTTAAACACGAAGTATTCTATTTGATTTTGGTTCTTGTATATACAGTATGTTTAGATTGTATAGGTGGGGGTGTGGGCTTTTTCGTGGGTGGGGGTTCTAGTGAGAGGTCCTAGAAGTGTATGCATTACATCCACTGTCCTCTAATGCCTTTTGTTCAGCTTAGTGGCAGAAGTAGTAGTAGTAGTAATAGTAGTAGTAGTAGTTGTTGTACAGTAAGTAGTAGTAGAGTAGTAGTAGTACAGTAGTAGTAACAGTAGTTGTAGTACAGAAGTTGTAGTAGTAGTAGTAGTACAGTAGTGGTAGTAGTAATAATAATAGTAGTAGTAGTAGTAGTACACTAGTCGTACATGTAGTAGTTGTACATGTAGTAGTATGGTTGGTATATTAACTTACTTTCTTCAAATATTTAATGTCCCCAACAGTTTTCCATATATCGTGTAGCTATGAATATTGTTATTTACTCGGCTACCTTCTGCTCCGCAGATTACTAGTTGAAGCGGAGGAACTGAAGCGGGAGGTGAGGAGGTTGGGCAGTGTTCTGTCGACACTGCGCGAGAGAGAGGAGGCTGTGAACCAGCGAGAGCTCGACCTGGACAAGGTGCGGTCACAACTGAAAGCTCTCTGAACACAGTTAGATGGAAGGAGGCGGTGGATTTATTTAGAGGGGCTGATATCATACTTGTTACCCTGCACCACACACATGCGAAGGTGGGTGGAGTAGTGAAGGTGGGTGGAGTAGAGAAGGTGGGTGGAGTAGAGAAGGTGGGTGGAGCAGAGAAGGTGGGCGGAGTAGAGAAGGTGGGTGGAGTAGTGAAGGTGGGTGGAGTAGTGAAGGTGGGTGGAGTAGAGAAGGTGGGTGGAGCAGAGAAGGTGGGTGGAGCAGAGAAGGTGGGTGGAGTAGAGAAGGTGGGTGGAGTATTGAAGGTGGGTGGAGTAGAGAAGGTGGGTGGAGTAGAGAAGGTGGGTGGAGTAGTGAAGGTGGGTGGAGTAGTGAAGGTGGGTGGAGTAGAGAAGGTGGGTGGAGCAGAGAAGGTGGGTGGAGTAGAGAAGGTGGGTGGAGTAGAGAAGGTGGGTGGAGTAGAGAAGGTGGGTGGAGCAGAGAAGGTGGGTGGAGTAGAGAAGGTGGGTGGAGTAGAGAAGGTGGGTGGAGTAGTGAAGGTGGGTGGAGCAGTGAAGGTGGGTGGAGTAGTGAAGGTGGGTGGAGTAGTGAAGGTGGGTGGAGCAGAGAAGGTGGGTGGAGTAGAGAAGGTGGGTGGAGTAGAGAAGGTGGGCGGAGTAGAGAAGGTGGGCGGAGTAGAGAAGGTGGGTGGAGTAGAGAAGGTGGGTGGAGTAGAGAAGGTGGGTGGAGTAGAGAAGGTGGGTGGAGTAGAGAAGGTGGGCGGAGTAGAGAAGGTGGGTGGAGTAGAGAAGGTGGGTGGAGTAGAGAAGGTGGGTGGAGTAGAGAAGGTGGGTGGAGTAGAGAAGGTGGGTGGAGTAGTGAAGGATCTCTATCTATCTAGCACATCTGCATGTGCATATTTGTCGCTTCCCTCTATCTTGCCACAAAAGGCACTTGGAAGGATTTTATGGAGTTTATAGCAGCCACTGCGTTACTTGAGAAGTCGCTAGCTCTCTCAATCCAACAAGGCTAGGGCTATAAATAGAGGTCACTCTAATTATAGGCCAGGGCTGTAAATAGAGGCCACTCTAATTATAGGCTAGGTATGTAAATAGAGGTCACTCTAATTATAGGCTAGGGCTGTAAATAGAGATCACTAATTATAGGCTAGGTATGTAAATAGAGGTCACTCTAATTATAGGCTAGGCTGGCTAGGCTGTAAATAGATGTCACTCTAATTATAGGCTATCATAGCTCCGCCTACTTCACTCATAGGTGCTCACGCTGACTCAGCAACCTGTGCACTGACCTCACTTCTGAACTGGAGCAGTAACTAGGGTGCATAAGGTCATGAACAGGGTGCATAAGGTCATGAAGAGCAGGGTGCATATCATGAAGTGCAGGGTGCACAAGGTCATGAAGTGCAAGGTGCATAAGGTCATGAAGTGCAAGGTGCACAAGGTCATGAAGTGCAAGGTGCATAAGGTCATGAAGTGCAAGCAAGGAGTCCTATGAAGGACAAGGACAAAAAAATGTGACTTTGGATGGGGGGAGGGACTTCATGGCAGTGCCAAAAGAGTTAATGGCATGAAAGTAGCCTCCTTGGGGCTTCAAGAAGAACTTTGTTTTAGGTTTCCATATCTTTACTCACACCCCATGCCATTGCTTTGAAGTGGAGTGAAAATTTTGACAAGCATTTTTGACCAAAAATGTCTCGGCTCCACGAAGGTTGAAATCCATGTTAGAATTTAGTTGCGGCACATTTCTTGACATTCTCGTGTGTTGGGATTTCTTTTGTTTCATCATTCCAAAGATTGTTTTGCTCTGATGAGTATGGAATGGGCTTTGTGTTGATGAGTATGGTATGGAATGGGCTTTGTGTTGATGAGTATGGAATGGGCCCCGTGTTGATGAGTATGGAATGGGCTTTATGTTGATGAGTATGGAATGGGCTCTGAGTTGAAGAGAATGGAATGGGCCCCGTGTTGATGAGTATGGAATGGGCCCCATGTTGATGAGTATGGAATGGGCTTTGTGTTGATGAGAATGGAATGGGCCCCGTGTTGATGAGTATGGAATGGGCTTTGTGTGATGAGTATGGAATGGGCTCTAAGTGGATAAGTATGGAATGGGCCCCGTGTTGATGAGTATGGAATGGGCTTTGTGTTGATGAGTATGGAATGAGCACCGTGTTGATGAGTATGGAATGGGATCTGTGTTGATGGGTATGGAATGGGCCCCATGTTGATAAGTATGGAATGGGGTCCGTGTTGATGAGTATGGAATGGACCATGTGTTGATGAGTATGGAATGGGACCCGTGTTGATAAGTATGGAATGGGCTCCGGGTTGATAAGTATGGAATGGGCCCGGTGTTGATGAGTATGGAATGGATCCTGTTTTGATGAGTATGGAATGGGCCCCGTGTTGATGAGTATGGAATGGGTCCCGTGTTGATGAGTATGGAATGGTCCCCGTGTTGATTATGATGGAATGGGGTCCGTGTTGATAAGTATGGAATGGGCCTCGTGTTGATGAGTATGGAATGGGCCCCGTGTTGATGAGTATGGAATGGTCCCCGTGTTGATGAGTATGGAATGGGCCCCGTGTTGATGAGTATGGAATGGGCCCCATGTTGATGAGTATGGAATGGGCCCGTTGATGAGTATAGAATGTGCTCTGTGTTGATGAGTATGGAATGGGCCCTGTGTTGATGAGTATGGAATGGTCCCCGTGTTGATTATGATGGAATGGGGTCCGTGTTGATAAGTATGGAATGGGCCTCGTTTTGATGAGTATGGAATGGTCCCCATGTTGATGTGTATGGAATGGGGTCCTTGTTGATGGGTATGGAATGGGCCCCATGTTGATTTCTAATTGTAGGTTTTCTTGAAACGTGCATAACCCCCCCCCCCCTCCCCCCCCCCCAAAATGTCGAAAAGTTCCCACTGTCTTAAAAGTTCTCGCCGATCATATAATAATTTCATTTTCCCTTTCCCTGCTAGGGGGTTGTACTTCATGCCCAAAATGGTACAAATTGAAAGAGCAGTTGTCTGGCAATTTCACGTCAAAATTCGTAGCATGCATACATAGCACATGTCGGCCAGGAACAACTGCTCGTCCATGCTACACATATGCTGCTATACTACACGCTAAAGAAATGCAGGTGGAATCTTTTATCAGAGTAGCTACATGTTCATTGTAACTCAGTGTTAGTCAGCCCATAGTCATTAGTGTAACTCGGTGTTAGTCAGCCCATTGTGGACCTGTCTCCGAGGACTGTCTGGAGACAAAGGCAGACTAAAGGCAGCTCTGAATGTTCCAGCGACACGGGTATGCAGATCATCTTGATACCAAACGAGTTTGTTCTTGTGCGACACGTTTTCATGTTTTATGAATAGACCCCGATGACCTGCCATCCAGAGAAGGCATCTTGCAGGTGTTTAAGTCAAATATTCACAAATTGTGACGGGCAGAAGAGTCTGCAGAGGAAATATCCGTGGATTGTGGTGGCACATGAAGGAAGCCACACCCACATGGAAGCCATGCCCTTCTCTGCAACCTTCGTTACACCTAATCACAGACTGGATTTGAGCATGACAGTTGAGATATTCCTCTCCATGTTTCATGGATGTAGGTTTGGTAAAGGGACATCACAGAAATGTGATGTGTACATAGACACTCTCCAGGCTCTGCTATGCCTCAGCTTGACTGTTGACCATGCCTTGTCCAGGACATACACTCAGTGATGCATGCACATGTAAGTGGTTGCTCTGTAGGCTGCCATTGCCTTGCCTACATGTAGTCATTACCTTACCTACATGTAGTCATTACCTTACCTACATGTACATGTAGTCATTACCTTACCTACATGTAGTCATTACCTTACCTACATGTAGTCATTACCTTACCTACATGTACATGTAGTCATTACCTTACCTACATGTAGTCATTACCTTACCTACATGTAGTCATTACCTTACCTACATGTAGCCATTACCTTACCTACATGTAGTCATTACCTTACCTACATGTACATGTAGTCATTACCTTACCTACATGTAGTCATTACCTTACCTACATGTAGTCATTACCTTACCTACATGTACATGTAGCCATTACCTTACCTACATGTAGTCATTACCTTACCTACATGTAGTCATTACCTTACCTACATGTAGCCATTACCTTACCTACATGTACATGTAGTCATTACCTTACCTACATGTAGTCATTACCTTACCTACATGTAGTCATTACCTTACCTACATGTACATGTAGTCATTACCTTACCTACATGTAGTCATTACCTTACCTACATGTAGTCATTACCTTACCTACATGTACATGTAGTCATTACCTTACCTACATGTAGTCATTACCTTACCTACATGTAGTCATTACCTTACCTACATGTAGCCATTACCTTACCTACATGTACATGTAGCCATTACCTTACCTACATGTAGCCATTACCTTACCTACATGTAGTCATTACCTTACCTACATGTAGCCATTACCTTACCTACATGTACATGTAGTCATTACCTTACCTACATGTAGTCATTACCTTACCTACATGTAGTCATTACCTTACCTACATGTAGTCATTACCTTACCTACATGTACATGTAGTCATTACCTTACCTACATGTACATGTAGTCATTACCTTACCTACATGTAGTCATTACCTTACCTACATGTAGCCATTACCTTACCTACATGTACATGTAGTCATTACCTTACCTACATGTAGTCATTACCTTACCTACATGTAGTCATTACCTTACCTACATGTACATGTAGTCATTACCTTACCTACATGTAGTCATTACCTTACCTACATGTAGTCATTACCTTCCTGGACACCTGAGTGATCTCACCATCATGGCATGTGTATAAATGTCAGCATAAAATAAGTGACTCGAGTGATTCTGCA
Organism: Cladorhizidae sp. MBARI D1340-BT2; assembly: GCA_028752905.1. Lineage (NCBI taxonomy): Eukaryota > Metazoa > Porifera > Demospongiae > Poecilosclerida > Cladorhizidae > Cladorhizidae sp. MBARI D1340-BT2. Next base: position 24,304,289 of record JAQNBH010000008.1, on the reverse strand, counting down.
TACACCATGCATGAACATGTATGTCCATGTAGCCGGGCATGCTTGTACCAGAGCTCTAATATGCGGCCATACCTGTTTCTCTCTGGACCGGTGCTACTGCATAATGTAGACTTAGGTACATGTATGGGGTTCTGGATTTCTAACAAGTTCATTCGCCACAAACTCTTGCAGCAAGTGTCCGCTATACTGTGTGTAGGTTGTTGAGTGGTATGACTGTCCATGCTAGTCTGCGCTGTACGAGACATGTACACTTCACAGCAGCGGTGTAGTCTGACATCACTGCAGGGGTGTAGTCTGACATCACTGCAGGGGTGTAGTCTGACATCACTGCAGGGGTGTAGTCTGACATCACTGCAGGGGTGTAGTCTGACATCACTGCAGGGGTGTAGTCTGACATCACTGCAGTGGTGTAGTCTGATCACTGCAGGGGTGTAGTCTGACATCACTGCAGGGGTGTAGTCTGACATCACTGCAGGGGTGTAGTCTGACATCACTGCAGGGGTGTAGTCTGACATCACTGCAGGGGTGTAGTCTGACATCACTGCAGGGGTGTAGTCTGACATCACTGCAGGGGTGTAGTCTGACATCACAGCAGGGGTGTAGTCTGACATCACTGCAGGGGTGTAGTCTGACATCACTGCAGGGGTGTAGTCTGACATCACTGCAGTGGTGTAGTCTGATCACTGCAGGGGTGTAGTCTGACATCACTGCAGGGGTGTAGTCTGACATCACTGCAGGGGTGTAGTCTGACATCACTGCAGGGGTGTAGTCTGACATCACTGCAGGGGTGTAGTCTGACATCACAGCAGGGGTGTAGTCTGACATCACTGCAGGGGTGTAGTCTGACATCACTGCAGGGGTGTAGTCTGACATCACTGCAGTGGTGTAGTCTGACATCACTGCAGGGGTGTAGTCTGACATCACTGCAGGGGTGTAGTCTGACATCACTGCAGTGGTGTAGTCTGATCACTGCAGGGGTGTAGTCTGACATCACTGCAGGGGTGTAGTCTGACATCACAGCAGTGCTGGGCAACTTTTCAGAGCTCTGCTGTTTGTCTTTCTGAAAGGTGAAAGAGTTGGAAAAGGTCGACAATGAGAGAAACTTAGTGTAGTCTTAAGCTACATGTACCTACATGCTGGAGAGAGACTACTTCCACCTGTTAGCTACTCTAGTCTTCTGTAGTGGCAGTAGTTGTGTACATAATGTGAGTTCTGACACTGCAGCAAATCCTGATAGCGACCTTAGTCAAGCAAATCCTGATCCTTGTGGCCCACTATTACAAGTAATGCCATCATCCTCAATAGAGGCAGCCAACTCTCAGAGCCTCCAGATCCTGGTGGCCCACTATCACTAGTAGTGCCATAGAGGCAGCCAACTCTCAGAGCCTCCAGATCCGGGTGGCCCACTATCACTAGTAGTGCCATCATCCTCAATAGAGGCCAGCCAACTCTCAGAGCCTCCAGATCCTTGTGGCCCACTATCACAAGTAGTGCCATCATCCTCAATAGAGGCAGCCAACTCTCAGAGCCTCCAGATCCTGGTGGCCCACTATCACTAGTAGTGCCATCATCCTCAATAGAGGCAGCTAACTCTCAGAGCCTCCAGATCCTTGTGGCCAACTATCACAAGTAGTGCCATCATCCTCAATAGAGGCAGCTAACTCTCAGAGCCTCCAGATCCTGGTGGCCCACTATCACTAGTAGTGCCATCATCCTCAATAGAGGCAGCCAACTCTCAGAGCCTCCAGATCCTTGTGGCCAACTATCACAAGTAGTGCCATCATCCTCAATAGACCCCAGCCAACTCTCAGAGCCTACAGATCCTTGTGGCCCACTATCACAAGTAGTGCCATCATCCTCAATAGAGGCAGCCAACTCTCAGAGCCTCCAGATCCTGGTGGCCCACTATCACTAGTAGTGCCATCATCCTCAATAGAGGCAGCTAACTCTCAGAGCCTCCAGATCCTGGTGGCCCACTATCACTAGTAGTGCCATCATCCTCAATAGAGGCAGCCAACTCTCAAGAGCCTCCAGATCCTGGTGGCCCACTATCACAAGTAGTGCCATCATCCTCAATAGAGGCAGCCAACTCTCAGAGCCTCCAGATCCTGGTGGCCCACTATCACAAGTAGTGCCATCATCCTCAATAGAGGCAGCCAACTCTCAGAGCCTCCAGATCCTGGTGGCCCACTATCACTAGTAGTGCCATCATCCTCAATAGAGGCAGCTAACTCTCAGAGCCTCCAGATCCTGGTGGCCCACTATCACAAGTAGTGCCATCCTCCTCAATAGAGGCAGCCAACTCTCAGAGCCTCCAGATCCTTGTGGCCCACTATCACTAGTAGTGCCATCATCCTCAATAGAGGCAGCTAACTCTCAGAGCCTCCAGATCCTGGTGGCCCACTATCACATCATCCTCAATAGAGGCAGCTAACTCTCAGAGCCTCCAGATCCTGGTGGCCCACTATCACTAGTAGTGCCATCATCCTCAATAGAGGCAGCTAACTCTCAGAGCCTCCAGATCCTGGTGGCCCACTATCACTAGTAGTGCCATCATCCTCAATAGAGGCAGCCAACTCTCAGAGCCTCCAGATCCTTGTGGCCCACTATCACTAGTAGTGCCATCCTCCTCAATAGAGGCAGCTAACTCTCAGAGCCTCCAGATCCTGGTGGCCCACTATCACTAGTAGTGCCATCATCCTCAATAGAGGCAGCCAACTCTCAGAGCCTCCAGATCCTTGTGGCCCACTATCACAAGTAGTGCCATCATCTTCAATAGCAAACTCAAAAGTATCTACTTTGTTGAATTTTGACCAGAAGAGTTTATGCCGAGAAGAAGGCTTAAATAGGAGGAAGCGTGGCAGAGAATGAGCTGTACGCTACTATGTATGCAATAACTAACTTCAAAAATTAGCAATTCAGTTACAACAATCCTCGAAATATTAGCTCCTCGAAAAACAAGCACTATATCCACCGTGTACATACATACATGTACCTGAAGCCTGCAGGCATGTGGTTGGCAGCTCAGAGAAGCAAGATCCTTACGGCATTCTCTTGTGTACCCTGTTGGTGCCACACCTCTGCCTGCATGGCCAGGGATAATGTGTAGTGGTCTTGTGTTTTTTTATGGAGGGTTAGGTGTGTGAATTAGGTTTATATACATGCACATGTGTACACTTCAATTTGTGCTTCAGTTTTAAAAACACTCCTTTTGCTTGCTTCTGTTTTTTCTCACCAGTTAGCATTTGATGTTTTCTTTTTACTTTGCTGGACATCAAGAGAGTGTGTGGAAGAGAAGCTTATAGTATGAACTTTGCTGTCATGAGAGTGTGGAAGAGAAGCTTATGTAGTATGAACTTTGCTGTCATGAGAGTGTGTGGAAGAGAAGCTTATGTAGTATGAACTTTGCTGTCATGAGAGTGTGGAAGAGAAGCTTATGTAGTATGAACTTTGCTGTCATGAGAGTGTGTGGAAGAGAAGCTTATGTAGTATGAACTTTGCTGTCATGAGAGTGTGTGGAAGAGAAGCTTATGTAGTATGAACTTTGCTGTCATGAGAGTGTGTGGAAGAGAAGCTTATGTAGTATGAACTTTGCTGTCATGAGAGTGTGTGGAAGAGAAGCTTATGTAGTATGAACTTTGCTGTCATGAGAGTGTGTGGAAGAGAAGCTTATGTAGTATGAACTTTGCTGTCATGAGAGTGTGTGGAAGAGAAGCTTATGTAGTATGAACTTTGCTGTCATGAGAGTGTGTGGAAGAGAAGCTTATGTAGTATGAACTTTGCTGTCATGAGAGTGTGTAGAAGAGCAGCTTAGTATGAACTTAGAATGAATGAAGCACAGTTAAGAATACTCCAGACTTCAGCGTCACCTCTGAAAGTAACAAATAAGGTCTGAGAGGATGTGTACAAAACTCCTGATGAGTTGTTGAGGTTTATCAGCGAGAACATGGCTGTCTGTGCAACTCCCTGCATATGTGGCTGGTTGCTAGGCTTGTGTAGCTATACTTGGCTGCCTGTGGAACTCCCTGCACATGCACATTAAATGTTTTATCATCATCATCATCATCATCATCATCATCATCATCATCCATCATCATCATCATCATCATCATCCATCATCATCATCATCCACCATCATCATCATCCATCATCATCATCAAACCACCACCACCACCAACACCACATTATTGTTTGTGTGTGTTGCAAAGTCCAGCAACTCCCTTTCCCTCCCTCTTGTGTAATAATAATAATTAGAATAATAATTAGAATAATAATAATAATAATTAGAATAATTAGAATAATAGAATAATAATAATAATTAGAATAATAATAATAATTAGAATAATTAGAATAATTAGAATAATAATAATAATAATAATAATAATAATAATAATAATAATAATAATAATAATAATAATAATAATAATAATAATAATAATAATAATAATAATGATTGATAATGATAATAATAATTATTATTATTAGAATAATAATAATAATAATAATAATAATAATAATAATAATAATAATAATAATAATAATAATAATAATAATAATAATAATAATAATAATAATAATAATAATAATAATAATAATAATAATTAGAATAATTAGAATAAACAAAATTATCTTTCTGATGGGTGTGGTTCCATGTTGTAAGCCTTGATAGTAGCAACCCAGCAGCCAGGCAGTTCCAAGCCCATATCTTCTTTAGTTCTCTGGTGACATTGGGATGTGCATGGCTTCCTTCACTTTCTTCTGTCTCTTTTGCTTCATCCGATATTTTGGCGGTAGCACAGACCTTCACCAGGTAACTCTTATGACACATGTATCTATTTATACATATTGTGTCAGGAGGTGTTTATGAACATTACTTTAAATTGCAATTCAAAAAATTTGATGGCAAAATGACAACTGAGAATCAGGTGCTGAGTTAATAAGTGTATAGTTAATTAGGAGTGTTAATTAAGAGTGTAGAGCTAATAAGTGTAGAGTTAATTAGGGATGTAGAGTTAATAAGTGTATAGTTAATTAGGGGTGTTAATTAAGAGTGTAGAGTTTAGTTAATTAGGGGTGTAGAGTTAATAAGTGTATAGTTAATTAGGGGTGTAGAGTTAATAAGTGTATAGTTAATTAGGAGTGTTAATTAGGAGTGTAGAGTTAATAAGTGTATAGTTAGATTAGGGGTGTAGAGTTAATAAGTGTATAGTTAATTAGGGATGTAGAGTTAATAAGTGTATAGTTAAATTAGGGGTGTAGAGTGAGTTTGACTTCAGCTGAATCGTTTCTAGCATGAAAAATTGTTGTGAGCAACTGATGACGGTTTCGAAACTCTCTGCATTATCTTCTAGCACGAGATTTGGAGATGGGGCAGGAATCGTTGGACAGCCTTTTGGTGTTTCCTTCCCGTAGTGGCCCAGTGGACCAGTCTCTAGTGTCACATACAATCAGTAGGTCACTGGCAAACCACCGCACTCAAGGTCCGAGGTGAGTGAGGGCATTAGCATGAGGCACTGTCCTGGCAAACCACCGCACTCAAGGTCCGAGGTGAGTGGAGGATTAGCATGAGGCACTGTCACTTGTAAACCACTGCACTCAAGGTCTGAGGTGAGTGAGGGCATTAGCATGAGGCACTGTCACTGGCAAACCACTGCACTCAAGGTCTGAGGTGAGTGAGGGCATTAGCATGAGGCACTGTCCTGGCAAACCACCGCACTCAAGGTCCGAGGTGAGTGGAGGATTAGCATGAGACACTATCACTGGCAAATTATTGCACTCAAGGTCCGAGGTGAGTGGCATTAGGCACTGTCACTGACTGTGGTTGTAGGTAATAATAAGATGTGAAAGTTATCAACATTTTTCTCGTACACTTTTGATGGAAGGGGGGGGGGGGGGGGGATCATGAAAAAATAAAGTGTACTCTCTGTACACTTGTGAGAATGTTGATAATTGTGGAGGACCCCTAACATTGTACTTGAAAAAATACATGGCTCTCTCCATCATTTGAGATTCTCACAGATGTGACCCTGCGCTGCTCCACTTGTTCTCTCTGTCCACACTGGACTGGAGACAGGGTGAAATGTCAAATTACAGCTAGACTAATAATTTGGTGACCCCTCCACCGACCTATCCCTCCCTCCATTTTTACAGTCCCATGAAAGAGGTCCCCTCCCCTCCATTCTAGTTGTCATGGCAACCCACATGCACATGTGGTAATAGGTATGAAGCTGCTTCGTGACTAACGTGCTTAGCTCCATGCCGAGGCCATCAGGCTTGCTGACATGGCTATTGACATGTGCATGCAAGTTGTATTGAGAACAGACATGTCAGCGAACATGCTTACCTGTTTCAACTTGTAGTCTGTGCATGTTCTAAAACACGGCATGCATGTCGGAGGTGAGACGTAACCTGGCTTGCTGCATTCTTCTCTATACCACATGATAAGTATGCACAAACACACACACACACACACACATACAAGAAAAATACGTGTGTGCATGCAACACGTATGCACACACACACACACAAACAAACTCCAGACGGATACACCGTACATGCATACATGCATACATATTTAGTACCTGCATCATCAGAGAAGGCTTCTATTGTATGCAGTGAGCTTCCCTAGCCTGTTAGAGTGCTGCATGGGAATGATTAGCATTTTAATTCTTGAAGGACCCTGTACTCTATGCACGGCTATGTTAGACCAAACTATAAACTAGCTCCTACATACGGACGTAGCAGCCCACACACATCCAGTGTAGGGAGATGGTGACTGTCTCTCACAGATCTCAGTGCAGTTTGTCATGGTTGACTTGTGAGGGGATGTCCAATGCGGCCATGAATTATCCGTCATCCTCCACTGGTGTCCAAACTTTAAAAATGTTACCCACCTAATGGTAGCCCTACTTCCCTAATAACATCCTAGGGTCGTACGGGTACCCTAGCCCTAGCCCTAGCCCTACAACTACAACTACAGCCACCAGAATGCCCTAGCCCTAGCCCTACAACTACAGCCACCAGAGTGCCCTAGCCCTAGCCCTACAACTACAGCCACCAGAATGCCCTAGCCCTAGCCCTACAACTACAGCCACCAGAATGCCCTAGCCCTACAACTACAGCCACCAGAATGCCTTAGCCCTAGCCCTACAACTACAGCCACCAGAATGCCTTAGCCCTAGCCCTACAACTACAGCCACCAGAGTGCCCTAGCCCTACAACTACAGCTACCAGAATGCCCTAGCCCTAGCCCTACAACTATAGCCACCAGAATGCCCTAGCCCTACAACTACAGCCACCAGAATGCCCTAGCCCTACAACTACAGCCACCAGAATGCCCTAGCCCTACAACTACAGCCACCAGAATGCCCTAGCCCTAGCCCTACAACTACAGCCATCAGAATGCCCTAGCCCTAGCCCTACAACTACAGCCACCAGAATATCATAGCACCACTTCTCTAGCCCTAGTCCGGCTCCACGGATGATCACTGATAGGAAGTGACTTGTGCCAGTAGAGTAATGATGATGAGTAATGATGATGAGTAATGATGATGAGTAATGATGATGAGTAATGATGATGAGTTCTCCTGAACTTGCAGTCACTGCTGTTGCTCTGTCTAATATGATGTAACAGCCGACATGTTTTCTCCTCTGTAGTACGAGCGTAACTGGTCCCTGAAGGAAGCTCGCAGGGAGAGTGAGTACAGCGACAAGAACTTTGAACTGGGTCAGAAGAGGAGGGACCTTCAACTGCTGGAAGACCAGTTACATATGAAGGGCAAGGATTTAAAGCACAAGGAATTTGACCTGATTAGCGCTGGTGGAGCTACTGACATCAGCAGCAGTAAGATGGCCGATTTGGCTGATCGGTAAGCTAGGGCCAAGAACATGCTTGCGTGTGTGTGTGTGTGTGTGTTGTGTGTGTTGTGTGTGTGTGTGTGTGTGTGTATCTATGAAGACTGTCTTATTTGGATGTGCCTAGCCACTATGAGTTGGACAAGAGAGAAGAAGCTCTCGACCGCAGAGAGCAGTCTCTGCTGGACTGGGATCGTAAGCTGTCGGAGAAGGACCAAGCCGCGAGGTATGAGGTGTTAACTTCCACACTCGCTGAGTTGGTCTGTTTTGAGTGGTCTGAGCAGATGTGCCGGGCTGGCCCACACTGTTGCCATGGTGTGTATCTTCTGAACATCGATTTGGATGGGGACATTAGATTAGAATATGCACGCATGTGTGGTGTAATACATGCACGCATGTGTGGTGTAATACATGCACGCATGTGCGGTGTAATACATGCATGCATGTGTGGTGTAATACATGCACGCATGTGTGGTGTAATACATGCACGCATGTGTGGTGTAATACATGCATGCATGTGTGGTGTAATACATGCATGCATGTGTGGTGTAATACATGCACGCATGTGTGGTGTAATACATGCACGCATGTGCGGTGTAATACATGCACGCATGTGCGGTGTAATACATGCATGTGTGGTGTAATACATGCACGCATGTGTGGTGTAATACATGCATGTGTGGTGTAATACATGCACGCATGTGTGGTGTAATACATGCACGCATGTGTGGTGTAATACATGCACGCATGTGTGGTGTAATACATGCATGCACGCACACACACATACACCTGGGGACTCGACTGTCAGTATCTGTATGAAGAGGAGACTGTGTTAATTAAGTGGGTGGGTGGTATGGGTGTGTTCGGGGGAGTTGGGAGGCATGGGTATTTGGTGTGAGGGGTGCATGATTATGTGTATCGTGGACTTGGCTGTATGCATGGGTGTGGTGATCTGGTGGTTGTGGGTGTGGCATGGGTGTGGTGATCTGTCTGTTGGGTGTGTGGCATGGGTGTGGTGATCGCTCTGTTGGTGTGTGTGGCATGGGTGTGGTGATCTGGCTGTTGGGTGTGTGGCATGGGTGTGGTGATGTGTCTGTTGGGTGTGTGGCATGGGTGTGGTGATCTGGCGGTTGGGGTGTGGCATGGGTGTGGTGATCTGTCTGTTGGGTGTGTGGCATGGGTGTGGTGATCTGTCTGTTGGGTGTGTGGCATGGGTGCGGTGATCTGGCTGTTGGGGGTGTGGCATGGGTGTGGTGATCTGGCTGTTGGGGTGTGTGACATGGGTGTGGTGATCTGGCGGTTGGGTGTGTGGTGATCTGTCTGTTGGGGTGTGGCATGGGTGTGGTGATCTGTCTGTTGGGGTGGCGGCATGGGTGTGGTGATCTGTCTGTTGGGGGTGTGGCATGTGTATGGTGGTCTGTCTGTAGGGTGTGTGGCATGGAAGTGTGGGTACCCATAGTAGCTACAGTATCAGCTGGACCCAAGTGGACATGTTGAGCTACAGATATTGACTACAACATACATGTGTGTGTATGTGTGTATCAGTATACATGTTTGAATTATGCAGTAGGTCGTTGGGTTGTGCAATCTGTCCTCACTTTAACCAGTTCTGTAAGGTGGCAATTATTAACATGTCAATAAGTCCCCCTAGGTGAGGCTCACCTAATGACTAATGAGAGGACAGTATGCTGACAGTAATTGAGGAGGCACTTTGTGTTTGATTTGTTGTCCTCTTGTTGCGAGCATCACACAGGCTTCTTGTTGTTCTTAGTGTGTGTGTGTGTGTGCGTGTGTGTGTGCCTACTGTGTGTATGTATTGTGTGTATGTATTGTGTGTGTGCCTACTGTGTGTGTGTGCCTACTGTGTGTGTGTATGTATTGTGTGTGTGTGCCTACTGTGTGTGTATATATGTATTGTGTGTGTGCCTACTGTGTGTGTGTATGTATTGTGTGTGTGTGCCTACTGTGTGTGTGTGTATATGTATTGTGTGTGTGTATATGTATTGTGTGTGTGTGCCTACTGTGTGTGTGGTATTGTGTGTGTGTGCCTACTGTGTGTGTGTGTATGTATTGTGTGTGTGCCTACTGTGTGTGTGTGTGTCTACAGTATGTCTGTGTGTGCATGTATAGTGTATGTGTGTGTGTGCATGTTGTGTGTATGTGGAGTGGGTGGTATATATGTTTCTATGTGTGTGTGTGCATATGTCTGTATGTGTGTATATATCTATGTGTGTGTGTGTTTGGGGGTGTGGTTCGGTGTGTGCAGTGTAGCACTATTAATTGCCCTCATGCCGTAGGGGAAGAGTAAGTAATTATCTTCTCATGCGCTTCTCAAGTGTGCTCTACGTCTTGAGCCGGCAACTCACTGAGCGCTGCATCTGTTGTGAATATCATTATAACAACCACCTGCCTGCCTGAGTGCTAATTAGATGCCAGCATGTGCGTGGAGCCTGGTGTCTTTTTGGTTTATAATTCACTCCAGTATCCAAGTCTATTGTTGCAAAATGGCTTCTGATGTATTAGCACTCAAGAGTCTGAAGTGAATACAGTTAAAACTAGTTGTTTGCCCGTGTGCTTATAACAGCTGGCGACAACTAAATATGAGCCTCAAAGCCGACAGTCCAAATAATCATTGTGCATGCACACAAGTACAGACTCAATTAGTTGACGCTATGCGATGATAGCTGGAGGTGATGATCAGGTCAGCTAGAGATGGATGATCAGGCCAGCTAGAGGTGGAGGATCAGGCCAGCTAGAGGTGGAGGATCAGGCCAGCTAGAGGTGGAGGATCAGGCCAGCTAGAGGTGATGATCAGGCCAGCTAGAGGTGATGATCAGGCCAGCTAGAGGTGATGATCAGGCCAGCTAGAGGTGACGATCAGGACAGCTAGAGGTGGAGGATCAGGCCAGCTAGAGGTGGAGGATCAGGCCAGCTTGAGATGGAGGATCAGGCCAGCTAGAGGTGATGATCAGGCCAGCTAGAGATGGATGATCAGGCCAGCTAGAGGTGATGATCAGGCCAGCTAGAGGTGACGATCAGGACAGCTAGAGATGGATGATCAGGCCAGCTAGAGGTGATGATCAGGCCAGCTAGAGGTGGAGGATCAGGACAGCTAGAGATGGAGGATCAGGCCAGCTAGAGGTGACGATCAGGACAGCTAGAGGTGACGATCAGGTCAGCTAGAGATGGATGATCAGGCCAGCTAGAGGTGGAGGATCAGGCCAGCTAGAGGTGATGATCAGGCAGCTAGAGGTGGAGGATCAGGCCAGCTAGAGGTGGAGGATCAGGTCAGCTAGAGGTGGAGGATCAGGCCAGCTAGAGGTGGAGGATCAGGTCAGCTAGAGGTGGAGGATCAGGCCAGCTAGAGTTGACGATCAGGCCAGCTAGAGGTGATGATCAGGACAGCTAGAGGTGGAGGATCAGGCCAGCTAGAGGTGATGATCAGGCCAGCTAGAGGTGATGATCAGGCCAGCTAGAGGTGATGATCAGGCCAGCTAGAGGTGGAGGATCAGGCCAGCTAGGTGATGATCAGGTCAGCTAGAGATGGATGATCAGGCCAGCTAGAGGTGGAGGATCAGGCCAGCTAGAGGTGATGATCAGGCAGCTAGAGGTGGAGGATCAGGCCAGCTAGAGGTGGAGGATCAGGTCAGCTAGAGGTGGAGGATCAGGCCAGCTAGAGGTGGAGGATCAGGTCAGCTAGAGGTGGAGGATCAGGCCAGCTAGAGGTGACGATCAGGCCAGCTAGAGGTGATGATCAGGACAGCTAGAGGTGGAGGATCAGGCCAGCTAGAGGTGATGATCAGGCCAGCTAGAGGTGATGATCAGGCCAGCTAGAGGTGATGATCAGGCCAGCTAGAGGTGGAGGATCAGGCCAGCTAGGTGATGATCAGGCCAGCTAGAGGTGATGATCAGGCCAGCTAGAGGTGATGATCAGGCCAGCTAGAGGTGATGATCAGGCCAGCTAGAGGTGGAGGATCAGGCCAGCTAGAGGTGGAGGATCAGGCCAGCTAGAGATGGAGGATCAGGCCAGCTAGAGGTGGAGGATCAGGGATCAGGCCAGCTAGAGGTGGAGGATCAGGCCAGCTAGAGGTGGAGGATCAGGCCAGCTAGAGGTGGAGGATCAGGCCAGCTAGAGGCGGAGGATCAGGCCAGCTAGAGGCGGAGGATCAGGCCAGCTAGAGGTTCATTAATTATATATATATATATATATTTTTTTCATTTAGGATTTCCACAACGAAATGTTGTTTTGTGATATAGTGTAAAAGCTGCTTGTTAAGCAATATCTATAATTATTGGAAGGAGGAGGGGGGAGTATATATATTTTTTATTAAAGCACCCGAAATTTGTAACCTGATAACTTTATTATTTGCTTGGTGCTAGAAGATGCTTGGTTGAAGATGCTTGGTTCAAGAGCTTTCCAATGACGTACCTTATGTTGACTACTTTTGGTCTGTACGTGATGTCAACTCCTTAAAGACTGTACCCCTATCATCTTAATTAAAATAGCAGAGCGCCTGTTACCATTCACAGGCTGTGTACCAGAACCACATAAGCATGTTATGAGAGGCATGTTTTCTTGTAACTTGTACATCAGTGCTTGCCACTGAAGCTTGCTTCGGTAAAAAAAATAATAATAATAATAATAAAAAAATTTTTTGTAGACCCTCCCATTTCCCTTCTATGTGGAGGGGGGGGGGGAGCTTATGTGGTTATGTGGTTATGTTAGTCCCCAACCTGTGAATAGTTCCTCACCTAGGATTATTTATGGTTTTAATTAAAGGAGTCTACTTGTTATCGCTGTACAGACTCACTAGCCTTCATAAAGTGCATATTGGAAAGCTCATCTTACTGGTAATGAATGGAATAAAAAAAGATAAGCAGTTACGATAACTTTCTCGATGGTCGACTTGAATGTACTCAGTCAACATTTAGGATAGATGCTCTAGCCTTCATTGAGTTATGAAGTTACAAATTTTGGGCACTTCCGATCCTTAATGATACGTAAACCTCCTTAAATCTGCTTTTTTATGAAGCTCTCATTTCACTGTTCCTGCCTTCATTGTTAAGCACCAATCTTGGTTTGTCTCCTGCTCAAGAGTCAGTATTTCTTCCGTTTCTTGGGACCAGGCAGACTCGTAGGTACATGTACGTGTATATACATCTGGTGAGCTCTACAGCATTCAACCTCCATCATCCCCTCTAGCTAGGCTGAGCTCTGCAGCATTCAACCTTCCACCATCCCCTCTAGCTAGGCTGGGCTCTGCAGCATCAACCCTCCACCATCCCCTCTAGCTAGGCTGAGCTCTGCAGCATCAACCTTCCACCATCCCCTCTAGCTAGGCTGAGCTCTTTACCACCATCCCCTCTAGCTAGGCAGATACATAGACACAGCCATCCCTATGTTTGTGAGCATGGGTATTTCGTTAACTGACTAGCAATGTTAATGCATCCATTTCCCTCCTCCTGACTGATGTTATAAGTAGCGTGCTTTAATTAGCAACATTTACAATTTGGCATTTTTCAAGCTTGCAGCTCTACAGCTGCACAGGTACTGAGCTAACAGCAGCATGCTGTGCAGGTACTGTTGTGTTGAGCTAACAGCATGCTGTGCAGGTACTGTTGTGTTGAGCTAACAGCATGCTGTGCAGGTACTGTTGTGTTGAGCTAACAGCATGCTATGCAGGTACTGTTGTGTTGAGCTAACAGCATGCTATGCAGGTACTGTTGTGTTGAGCTAACAGCATGCTGTGCAGGTACTGTTGTGTTGAGCTAACAGCATGCTGTGCAGGTACTGTTGTGTTGAGCTAACAGCATGCTATGCAGGTACTGTTGTGTTGAGCTAACAGCATGCTATGCAGGTACTGTTGTGTTGAGCTAACAGCATGCTGTGCAGGTACTGTTGTGTGGAAGAGCTAACAGCATGCTGTGCAGGTACTGTTGTGTTGAGCTAACAGCATGCTGTGCAAGTACTGTTGTGTGAGCTAACAGCATGCTATGCAGGTACTGTTGTGTTGAGCTAACAGCATCCTGTACAGGTACTGTTGTGTTGAGCTAACAGCATGCTGTGCAGGTACTGTTGTGTTGAGCTAACAGCATGCTATGCAGGTACTGTTGTGTTGAGCTAACAGCATGTTGTGCAGGTACTGTTGTGTTGAGCTAACAGCATCCTATGCAGGCACTGTTGTGTTGAGCTAACAGCATGCTATGCAGGTACTGTTGTGTTGAGCTAACAGCATGTTGTGCAGGTACTGTTGTGTTGAGCTAACAGCATCCTGTGCAGGTACTGTTGTGTTGAGCTAACAGCATGCTGTGCAGGTACTGTTGTGTTGAGCTAACAGCATGATGTGCAGGTACTGTTGTGTTGAGCTAACAGCATGATGTGCAGGTACTGTTGTGTTGAGCTAACAGCATGATGTGCAGGTACTGTTGTGTTGAGCTAACAGCATCCTGTGCAGGTACTGTTGTGTGGAGCTAACAGCATGCTGTGCAGGTACTGTTGTGTGGAGCTAACAGCATGCTGTGCAGGTACTGTTGTGTTGAGCTAATAGCATCCTGTGCAGGTACTGTTGTGTTGAGCTAACAGCATGCTGTGCAGGTACTGTTGTGTTGAGCTAACAGCATGCTGTGCAGGTACTGTTGTGTTGAGCTAACAGCATGCTGTGCAGGTACTGTTGTGTTGAGCTAACAGCATGATGTGCAGGTACTGTTGTGTTGAGCTAACAGCATGATGTGCAGGTACTGTTGTGTTGAGCTAACAGCATGCTGTGCAGGTACTGTTGTGTGGAAGAGCTAACAGCATGCTGTGCAGGTACTGTTGTGTTGAGCTAACAGCATGCTGTGCAAGTACTGTTGTGTGGAGCTAACAGCATGCTATGCAGGTACTGTTGTGTTGAGCTAACAGCATCCTGTACAGGTACTGTTGTGTTGAGCTAACAGCATGCTGTGCAGGTACTGTTGTGTTGAGCTAACAGCATGCTATGCAGGTACTGTTGTGTTGAGCTAACAGCATGTTGTGCAGGTACTGTTGTGTTGAGCTAACAGCATCCTATGCAGGCACTGTTGTGTTGAGCTAACAGCATGCTATGCAGGTACTGTTGTGTTGAGCTAACAGCATGTTGTGCAGGTACTGTTGTGTTGAGCTAACAGCATCCTGTGCAGGTACTGTTGTGTTGAGCTAACAGCATGCTGTGCAGGTACTGTTGTGTTGAGCTAACAGCATGATGTGCAGGTACTGTTGTGTTGAGCTAACAGCATGATGTGCAGGTACTGTTGTGTTGAGCTAACAGCATGATGTGCAGGTACTGTTGTGTTGAGCTAACAGCATCCTGTGCAGGTACTGTTGTGTGGAGCTAACAGCATGCTGTGCAGGTACTGTTGTGTGGAGCTAACAGCATGCTGTGCAGGTACTGTTGTGTTGAGCTAATAGCATCCTGTGCAGGTACTGTTGTGTTGAGCTAACAGCATGCTGTGCAGGTACTGTTGTGTTGAGCTAACAGCATGCTGTGCAGGTACTGTTGTGTTGAGCTAACAGCATGCTGTGCAGGTACTGTTGTGTTGAGCTAACAGCATGCTGTGCAGGTACTGTTGTGTTGAGCTAACAGCATGCTGTGCAGGTACTGTTGTGTTGAGCTAACAGCATCCTGTGCAGGTACTGTTGTGTTGAGCTAACAGCATGCTGTGCAGGTACTGTTGTGTTGAGCTAACAGCATGCTGTGCAGGTACTGTTGTGTTGAGCTAACAGCATCCTGTGCAGGTACTGTTGTGTTGAGCTAACAGCATGTGCTGCTTCTCTATCATTAGATTATACAACTTGCAACAAATGGAGCCGCGCTTCCAACCTCTGACCTCACTCCCATCACAAGGCTATCCTCCTGGCTACAATGTTCCTGGCCACACACAGAGATATGTTCCTGACCACACACTTTCTAGCCCTCGTCAGCCATGGACTGAGGCTCACGCTCCTAGCAACTGGTCTTCCCGGCCTCAACGTAATCTTGTAATCACAGTCAGTCAAGTATTGTTGTAATGATCTAATTCCTTATTAGGTGCTGAACCAGTTGGTAATTTCCCTTCTAATCGGATCCAGGCATCAGTAAATTTAATTTATTACTTTTTGTATGATGTGTGTATTTTTTTTAGTGTTTTTTGCCCCCTGTTGGTTTGATTCAGTGCCTGTTATTGCTGTAGGAAATGGCTGATGAACCTTTTCCTAAGTTCGGGACTGCAGCTGCTGAAATGCCTCCTGCTGGACAGATGATTGAAAGCTTGCCTCCCTCCCCACCACAGGACGAACCAGTAAACCCGGCTTGATTGTGTAGTAGGGATTAGTCAGGATCTGTGGCCGTGTTTTTCTCTAGATAACTTTGATGGGACATGCCTCTCCTCATCACCATGGTGATGATCAGTTCTCCAAGGACGTGCAGCTGGCCAGGCAGTTGGAGGTGCAGCGGAGGGGGGGGGGCGAGTGTTAAAAAAAAAATGCGCAGGATTTACACGCTGTTGTTGCTTTAGGAGGAAGATAAACGGGCAGAAGAGGAACAGTTAAGGAAGAGGACTGCTACCGATCTGCTGGTGGCGTTGAGCTTACAACAGGAGGATTTCACGGTGGGTTGCCACCATAACCTCTCAAAGAGTTGTCAATACTATTACTTTGGGGGGGGGGGGGGGGGTAATTGTTACTTTGGGGGGTACTCCCCTCTAATGTCTTGGCAGTGTACAAATGCCAGTGTAAGACTTAAACAATACTGGAGATTTAACCCACAATAGATTTAACCCACAATATTTTGGTAAGATTTAACCCACAATATAAGTAAGATTTAACCCACAATATAAGTAAGATTTAACCCACAATATAAGTAAGATTTAACCCACAATACTTGTTGGTAAGATTTAACCCGCAAAATTTGGTAAGATTTAACCCACAACACTATTAACCCAAGATTTAACCCATAATAAGTAAGATATTTGTAAGATTTGACCCACAATATTCAGTTAGATTTAACCCACAATATAAGTAAGATTTGATTCACAATATTTGAACCCATAATATTTAACCCACAATATTTGAACCCACAATATAAGTAAGATTTAACCCACAATATTCGTTATTTCCTCCAGAGAAGTCCATAAGTTGGTATTTGCTGGCCCGAGTATGAACTAATGTTGTGGTGGTATTGCAGGGTGAGGAGACACTCACCAACTTGAACCAGCTCGGTGGGGAGGCCTCCAGTGAAGTGACGGCCAGTGTCATCAAGAGGGAGCTAGACACCAGACTCACTCGAGAACAGAGCAAACAGAAGCAGGTATGTGTGTGTCGTCAATGATTGCACAGATTGAGGGGGTAGAGGGGTTTTCATTTTCGTGAATAATTTTGTTGATTTTATAATGATTAACACATCACATTCATACCCCCACGTTGGTATTGGAGGGATTGGTTTCCCCCTTGTTGACGCTGGTCGCTGGAAAGCTGGAGTAAGTAAAACGGGTTATGTAGTGGATTATTGTCGGCACTGTGTATCGTCATGATGTATTCCAGGTTGCTATGGATTCGGTGCCAAGTACGTATACCTACACATGTATATACAAGCATGTCATCGCTATCGCTGTGCCCTACAGAACTAGTTTTAAATAGAGAATGTGTGAATGAGTAGCAGCTAGTGGCTACATGTATAGCACCACACCCTCTGCGTGTGTGTGTGTGATACCCATCTTAACCACACCCTACTGCGTGCGTGTGATACCCATCTTAACCACACCCTCTGCCAGTGTGTGGTCTATTAAATGTGTCTATCCATAGATTATAATTTAGCAGATATGTAAGGTAATGGAGTGTGTGCCTGGAGAGTCTAGACGTACGTACATGTCTAGACGTACGTACATGGGTACATGTAGATAACCTACTAGTGTGCAGTGCTGCAGGTCACCCCACTCCCCCCCCCCCCCCCTCCCTGATCAGACAGAGTAGTTTTTTATTTTTTTATTGTTGTTATAAGATGTGTTGGATGATCTATTTTATTATATTATATTATTATTATGATTGATTTATTATGATTGACTGATGTTAATATATATATATATTTGGGGGGGTATATTTGGGGGGGTATATTTGGGGGGGGGGGTTAGCTCGCTTATAGTGGTGCATTTTTTAAATGCACAATGCAACCAGGTGGCTTCAGCACCAGGTATATATACTGTATACATACGTATATATTGGCCATTAATGCCTTCACTAGAATTTTTATCCAATTTATTACTGAACATCCATCCCTAGGCAAACTCAAATCTCGAGTGATGATAGAGAGGCTCATACTCAAGAGATAAAAGATCTCTTAGCTATTCGGTGTGCTGGTTGCACTACCATAATTGGTTTAAATGGAGAAACAATGTTTTCCATTGGCAGGTTCCCAGTGACCTGGCATCTTTTCTCCGTTACAGATTTTGTCACAGCTACGTTGTAACCCGTGTGACTAAATCTTCTTTTTCAGGAACAAGAAGATTTCATCTACGCTCAAAATTTGGTCTCTTCGAGGAATAATTCTGAAAACATTGATCAGCCTCGCATCTAAACTCTTGGTACTTGCCACAGTTGGTGACATTTTAGTACCATGTTTGATCAACCTGTACACATCATCACCTTCAGTATGTTATGTCACAGTTGTGTGTAACATTTCTATTCATTCTTGTTTGGTCTGGTTCCTTCTGTCAAAGAATTATTAAAAAAAAAAAAAAATGCTTGCATTGCAATGACCAGTTTCGTCATAGGAGCACCACTGTCTTCTTGTGGTGCCTTGTGGTCTGAGCAGGCACTAGTGGGCTTGATAACTTGCTCCGCGGGATTCCATTTTATGTCATTTACACTGGTCAAAAGCTAGTGATCAGAACCTAGTTTCCTTCTAGAATACGACTGTCTTGGTCGATCATTACTCCTCGAAATTTTGGCTAGAGCAGCCAGCCAAAATGTCTAGTGAATAAATTTGAAGTTGATTGTGGAGAAAGTCATTGCATCTTCACCGTCAACTGAGAGTTCAAGTTAAGAGTTTATCAGTTGCCTACTGTCTATTGATAGAGAAGAGAGGCCAGCTTCACAGCCCATGCAGAAAGCTTCTCGTCTTCAGCTGCATGGCCCCTCCCACATTATACCAGTTCTGTTGATGTAACTCCACATTCCCAGACCGTCTGATGAAAGATAAGGATAGGTAATAATTATAACTAACTCCCTGGCCTTGACCCTAGCAGAATACCTAATCAACAGTACTCGTACTGGATGTCAACATCATGATGTAATGCTGAAGTGAAGAAGTAGTAATGCTGAAGTGAAGAAGTACTCTGTTAAGTTGAATCCTGTTCATGTGTACAATATCCAAGTCTTGCGCAGGACCTGCTTGCTGCTTTTCTCCACGGTTCTGCAGCTTCACATATAATGGAGGTCCTGTAACTCACACCACCGTTGAACCAAGAACAATTCTTTCTTCAGAGTATACGGAAAAATTATTGCTATAGAGTTTCTTCTTCTCGTGTGGGGGGGGGGGGGGGGGGGGATGGTGCGCGCGTGTCAATATTAGCCAGCTGATCGCCCAATAGTGGGTGTGGCTACAGTCAACTTGAACTTGCAAAGCGCCACAATTTTCTCAATTCTGGCAACCATAGCTAGCTTGCATTATTGAAAGAGTGGATTCGCACGACGCTATGAGTTTACCCAAAGAAACGTCCGACACTGAGCAGCAGAGCTACTTTTACGTAGTCTGGCCAGAAGATGGCAAATCTCCGGGTGGGACCACTGTCTGCACGTCTTCTGCAGAGGTAATCTCTACTTCATCTTGCAGCAGTAGTACAGCTACTGTAACTGGTACAGCCAGTACTTTTGCTGTAGCCAGTGCCATGCCACCCTTGACATCATCTCGCCCCCAACTGAGCTACGAAGGTGCGAACAGTCGCCATAATAGCTCAAGTAGTAGCATTCAGTCTCGATCCCCCGAAGAGAGTCCCCTGCACATGCATGCGGCGTATAATACGGCTTCACTGCCCAACAAAACCACTCTCCACGGATCTCTGGATGAGTATGCAAGGATCAGTTCCAATGGTGGTGCTCCAGGCATTAGACCTGCTCACCTTGCAGCTGCACTGTCACCAAGCAGCTCTGCACCAGGACTGGTAGCTGCTACAACTTCAACAACGTATGTGATGCCTTCCACTGCCAGAGCTTCAGGCAGGCATAAGAATTTGATGCCTCCTACTGACTTTGCTCCTCTTCAAAGGCAGCAGTATAGGAGAGAATCTGATGCAGAGACCAATATGAGTGATATTAGTGAGTTCTGTTTTTCTTTCTATCTATTTCTTTTGTTTGTTTTGGATGGAGTGCACCAATTGCAGTTTTCTAGTAGCATTGTGGTTAGCAAAGGACAGACAGAAAGTTTGTCTGAATACTAACTCATCTTAGAAGCCACTACTTTATCAAGAAATGCTCTCCCCATGAATTAGGTGCCCTTGCAAAGCAGGCCATTGTGAACTTACAGAAAATAGTCGTTGCATCTGGAACATCTGGGATGGGCTACTCGAATGCAAAAAGATTGGACAATTCTGCGTTGCCGTTGACAACTCCAGATTTACCTGAAGATCAACCACCTGCCAAGAGATTCTGCACATGGGTATGCCTGTACTCACACTGTGTGTATACATATACGCATGCCATTATTACCAGGGCTGGGTGGCAAGTTTGTGTGGACATTACATTCCTCATCTCCTTCTAGGCCATCTTCTTGTGCCATAATAGAGTGAATTAGAGAGATGTGTGCATATTGCACAGTATGTACTGCCAGATAAGAGCAGTGTGTATATATAGAGATGTGTGCATATTGCACAGTATGTACTGCCAGATAAGAGCAGTGTGTATATATATAGAGATGTGTGCATATTGA
>JAQNBH010000008.1:24226021-24278521 GCA_028752905.1 Cladorhizidae sp. MBARI D1340-BT2 | reverse complement strand
TTGAAATTTGCTTGTGGTTTGGTGAAGTGTCGTATGAGCGAACCGAACCCTGGGGGCCTCTGACCTATTGTGATGTCTGGTCCAGTGCCTGGGGGCCTCTTGACCTAGTGTGATGTCTGATCCAGTGTGCCTGGGGGCTTCTCGACCTTGTGTGAGGTTGGTCCGGTGCCTGTGGGCCTCTCTACCTTGTGTGAGGTTGGTCCAGTGCCTGGGGGCCTCTCGACCTTGTGTGAGGTTGGTCCAGTGCCTGGGGGCCTCTCGACTGAGGTTGGTCCAGTGCCTGGGGGCCTCTCTACCTTGTGTGAGGTTGGTCCAGTGCCTGGGGGCCTCTCAACCTTGTGTGAGGTTGGTCCAGTGCCTGGGGGCCTCTCAACCTTGTGTGAGGTTGGTCCGGTGCCTGTGGGCCTCTCTACCTTGTGTGAGGTTGGTCCAGTGCCTGGGGGCCTCTCAACCTTGTGTGAGGTTGGTCCAGTGCCTGGGGGCCTCTCGACCTTGTGTGAGGTTGGTCCAGTGCCTGGGGGCCTCTCGACCTTGTGTGAGGTTGGTCCAGTGCCTGGGGGCCTCTCGACCTTCGACCTTGTGTGAGGTTGGTCCAGTGCCTGGGGGCCTCTCGACCTTGTGTGAGGTTGGTCCAGTGCCTGGGGGCCTCTTGACCTTGTGTGAGGTTGGTCCAGTGCCTGGGGGCCTCTCGACCTTGTGTGAGGTTGGTCCAGTGCCTGGGGGCCTCTCAACCTTGTGTGAGGTTGGTCCAGTGCCTGGGGGCCATTCGACCTTGTGTGGTGAGGTTGATCCAGTGCCTGGGGGCCTTTCGACCTTGTGTGAGGTTGATCCAGTGCCTGGGGGCCTCTCGACCTTGTTGAGGTTGGTCCAGTGCCTGGGGGCCCTTGACCTTGTTGAGGTTGATCCAGTGCCTGGGGGCCTTTCGACCTTGTGTGAGGTTGATCCAGTGCCTGGGGGCCTCTCGACCTTGTGTGAGGTTGATCCAGTGCCTGGGGGTCTCTCGACCTTGTGTGAGGTTGGTCCAGTGCCTGGGGGCCATTCGACCTTGTGTGGTGAGGATCAGTGCCTGGGGGTCTTTCGACCTTGTGTGAGGTTGATCCAGTGACTGGGGGCCTCTCGACCTTGTTGAGGTTGGTCCAGTGCCTTGGGGCCTCTCGACCTTGTGTGAGGTTGATCCAGTGCCTGGGGGCCTCTCTACCTTGTGTGAGGTTGGTTCAGTGCCTGGGGGCCTCTCAACCTTGTGTGAGGTTGGTCCAGTGCCTGGGGGCCTCTCGACCTTGTTGAGGTTGGTCCAGTGCCTGGGGGCCTCTCGACCTTGTGTGAGGTTGGTCCAGTGCCTGGGGGCCATTCGACCTTGTGTGGTGAGGTTGATCCAGTGCCTGGGGGCCTTTCGACCTTGTGTGAGGTTGATCCAGTGCCTGGGGGCCTCTCGACCTTGTTGAGGTTGGTCCAGTGCCTGGGGGCCTCTCGACCTTGTTGAGGTTGATCCAGTGCCTGGGGACCTTTCGACCTTGTGTGAGGTTGATCCAGTGCCTGGGGGCCTCTCGACCTTGTGTGAGGTTGATCCAGTGCCTGGGGGTCTCTCGACCTTGTGTGAGGTTGGTCCAGTGCCTGGGGGCCATTCGACCTTGTGTGGTGAGGATCAGTGCCTGGGGGCCTTTCGACCTTGTGTGAGGTTGATCCAGTGCCTGGGGGCCTCTCGACCTTGTGTGAGGTTGATCCAGTGCCTGGGGGTCTCTCGACCTTGTGTGAGGTTGGTCCAGTGCCTGGGGGCCATTCGACCTTGTGTGGTGAGGATCAGTGCCTGGGGGTCTTTCGACCTTGTGTGAGGTTGATCCAGTGACTGGGGGCCTCTCGACCTTGTTGAGGTTGGTCCAGTGCCTTGGGGCCTCTCGACCTTGTGTGAGGTTGATCCAGTGCCTGGGGGCCTCTCTACCTTGTGTGAGGTTGGTTCAGTGCCTGGGGGCCTCTCAACCTTGTGTGAGGTTGGTCCAGTGCCTGGGGGCCTCTCGACCTTGTTGAGGTTGGTCCAGTGCCTGGGGGCCTCTCGACCTTGTGTGAGGTTGGTCCAGTGCCTGGGGGCCATTCGACCTTGTGTGGTGAGGTTGATCCAGTGCCTGGGGGCCTTTCGACCTTGTGTGAGGTTGATCCAGTGCCTGGGGGCCTCTCGACCTTGTTGAGGTTGGTCCAGTGCCTGGGGGCCTCTCGACCTTGTTGAGGTTGATCCAGTGCCTGGGGACCTTTCGACCTTGTGTGAGGTTGATCCAGTGCCTGGGGGCCTCTCGACCTTGTGTGAGGTTGATCCAGTGCCTGGGGGTCTCTCGACCTTGTGTGAGGTTGGTCCAGTGCCTGGGGGCCATTCGACCTTGTGTGGTGAGGATCAGTGCCTGGGGGCCTTTCGACCTTGTGTGAGGTTGATCCAGTGCCTGGGGGCCTCTCGACCTTGTTGAGGTTGGTCCAGTGCCTTGGGGCCTCTCGACCTTGTGTGAGGTTGATCCAGTGCCTGGGGGTCTCTCGACCTTGTGCTGAGGTTGGTCCAGTGCCTGGGGGCCTCTCGACCTTGTGTGAGGTTGATCCAGTGCCTGGGGGCCTCTCGACCTTGTGTGAGGTTGATCCAGTATGTGTGTGTACATATCCTTCATAGAACACTCCATGAGGTGTAACAGCAGCTCTCTCTCTTCTATGCTCCCCAGCGCAGACTTGGCTTCCTTAGCCACCTGCCTCAGATGATGTGCGTGACCTCCTACCAACACTATTGCTTTATACCTGGAGCCGTGTGTGGCAGACCAGAGAAATACATACACACTGTATGCACTGCTGGGATGAACCTTGGGTTGAGATCCCAGAAATGCATATGGCTTTGTGAGAAACTGGCAGAGTTACATATCATGGAAGGTTGGATTTGGGAGGGGTGTGTTGACCCTCAATTTTCAAGCTTACCAGGTGAAGGAGAGAGACAAAGAATGGAGGAAAGTTAAGAGAGAGAGACTGGGAACATGTGAGGACTGAAGTCCTGGGTGTGTACTTGTGGCTGTGGATAAGGTTTGTTAGTTACCCACGAATGCCAGAAACACGTATGTCTAGAAGTCCCACTAACCTCAACGGCTACGCAACCATCAATGATTCTCTGTCAGTGACCACACTGCTAAACTTCTTGGCCTGCACTGCTCCATCACAGGTGGCAAGCAAGTGCAGGCGCTGTATAGAGATGACAGAATGTGTGTCGTGCCAGTGCTCAGCCCTGTGTGATGTTGCTACAGTGTGTTTTCTCCCAGCCATCAACCCTGTGTGATGTTGCTCCAGTGTGTTTTCTCCCAGCCATCAACCCTGTGTGATGTTGCTCCAGTGTGTTTTCTCCCAGCCATCAACCCTGTGTGATGTTGCTCCGGTGTGTTTTCTCCCAGCCATCAACCCTGTGTGATGTTGCTCCGGTGTGTTTTCTCCCAGCCATCAACCCTGTGTGATGTTGCTCCAGTGTGTTTTCTCCCAGCCTTCAACCCTGTGTGATGTTGCTCCAGTGGAGTTGGTGATATAGAATGTTGTCACCAAACTGAATAGTAGCTTGTCCTTCTATTCACAGTCTAGACCGTGGTTCAAATTAGGTATTGACGTTTGACCTAAACATTGCAGCGTACTGCCTGTCTCACGACAATACCCTCCACTCCAAAGACATCCACGCCACCATGACGGATAAGTGCTGTCAGGCACGAAGCAGATACAGAACACTAACTCCTCAGGTTTTGTACAACCCAGAATAATGTTTAAACTTTTCCAATCCATTTAAATTGTAGCATTGTTCTATATAATCTAATGCTATAAGCAGTATTAATTATTATCATTATTGTTATACCATTATTATTATTATTGTTGTTGTTGTTGTTATTATTATTATTTATTATTATTTATTATTATTATTTTATTATTATATTATTATTATTATTATTATTGTCATTGTCATCATTGTTATCCATGAATGCATGATCCGTTGCACTTTGTATACCGACCAATCAGAACAGCTTTTTCTTCTTTCGTATTCTCCAGTAATAAATGTCTCTTAGTGATGATAGAATTGTCACTAAGCATTACGCAACGGGGTTAGGGTGTGTGTGTGGGTGGGTGTGGCTTTATAGCCTCGGTGCTACAGTGTTTGAGTCGTGTTCAACTATATAGGTATATACAATATTAGAGAGACATTTCCGAAGGTTTTTGATGCTCACATTTTTCATGAGAATCTCGACTGCGAATGATATCGTCACTCTTTGGAAATTTTACCTCTCGAAAACATCTCTGAATACATTAGATACTCTTATCTTAGCGGGTGATTGGAGTTTGACTAGTGTTAGGTGTCACACATGCACATACACACCACACACACACATCCCACACACATATACTACACAGGCACACTAATCTCTGTGCCACGGTTAATTAGTTCTCCAGAAGGAAGTCTATAGATGTACTTTCTGTGGCTGAAGCTTGCGAGCTGTGCAAGGCATGGCCTACTCCATCTGTTATTGTTGAAATGAGCTCTTGAGATATTTCAGTAATATGATAAATTTCTTCTAAATGACCTTGCATCTCACTATAGTCCTACCACAAGCATCGAGTGAGATTACCTTATCATCAAAACCACTGAATCTTCTGATACCCTTATTAATACACGGTTAGGATGCAGGCGCTCTCGTGACACATTTGCTTTCAAACACACTGAATGACAAGACACAATGGCCTCAGAAAAAAGGTTATCATTATCTCTTCTTGTGGATGAGCTATTACGGAGCCAAAGGAGGCAAAGGGGGTGGAGCTATGGGAAAGGCTGTATCATTGTAGGATGATACTCCACAAACACCATAGGATGAGTAACAATGAGCAGCTGGAATTGTCTACCTATTGATGAGCACCTAGACTAAACACAGACCATAAACTCTCCTGCAAAAACACTGCTGTAAATATAATTAACTCGATATCTGTTTAGTCCTCAATTGCATTTAAACTGACTTTTTACAATAACCTTCTCAATAATCAATTCAAATCGTATTCTCTCGACATTTTGTCTAGATGCTCTAGCCTTCATCAGCCTCCCCACAGGAATTATCTTGAATGCAGGTGTAATGTGGTGCAGTTTGGAATAAGCATCAACTCCATTAGGTGAGGCTACCACACACCTACTTCATGTCATGTCTAAGGAAAGGCATCCAGAAGCACCTCGTTTCTGGATTAAGTGTGCGGTTTCTTGTATTCTTGTAAGCAAAGAAGAGTTTCCAGAAGCAAGGCCTGGAGGGCGGGAGGATGGACGGTCAAGGACGGCTGTTGTGAGGATCAGTCCCTTTTATTCCCTTTCTTTTCTTTGCTCATCCCGGCAAACTGGAGGGTAAGTTTTCTTACTGTTTTGTGACGAGCGTCTACTGGGACACATGCATGAAATACCCACTGTATGCGGTCCATTTAAAAAAAATTTTTTTTGAGAACAATGTCCGAGTTTGTGCTTGTAGGGGCACGTGTAGCTGTCGATCAAAAGCCCGTGTTAATTAAGGCTTAACCAGAACACATTTGTTCTGTTAATCAGTAGAGTGAACACATGTGTTAATAAATACACTGGTGTAACACATGTGTTAATAACATTGGTAATAAGTACAACTAAGCACATTCTGTGTTAATAAGTTGGACTAACAACTGTTAATGTATAAGCAACAGTTAATAATCTAAGTAAATAGTGATGATTGTTGTATATTCAAGTGCATACCTGGAGAGACTTCTATTCTTCCTGCATGTCTGCGGTATGTCTGACTGGCCATTCGCAGGCAGAAGAATGAATTTTCCAGTTAAAACACTGTTTTAATTAGATTGCTAATCGAGTTAATAAATACACTGATGAGTTTATCAAAATTTCAAAAGTTCAAAACCTGGAGGAGCAGGAGCATGCACCTCCTTCTTGGAGGACCACAGAGATCCTCTGCAGTAGGAAACTGTTTGTTTTTTAAATTAAACAAAAAAAGATCCAGTGCACAACAGTGGTTTTTGTTGTGACAACCATTACCAACACCAAGTGAATATGAGCTGGCACGTTGAAATTTATGTCTATTGATTTAATATCTAGCAAGACAATGTTCATAGTCTAATTTGGCCTACCTTATTGACAAAGAAATGACCGGTGTGGACGGCCCTGTTTGGGTTATGACCTTGGTGGTGATGACCAAATACCTAGTAACAGCTATAATCACGGAGAACCGGTCTTACAAATCCGAATCGGATTTAGGGACCCCACCTTTTCTGAAGGAAGTGAAAATTTTGTGTCACAAAGACATGCACGGTGTTTTAGCAACTCTAGAAGTGAGTAGTAGAAACATCTCTCTGGTCCAACATGTGCCCACCTACTTGGCCATGCATGTGTGGGTGTGTCCACCTACTTGGCCATGCATGTGTGGGTGTGTCCACCTACTTGGCCATGCATGTGTGGGTGGGGTGCAATGTGATGTGAAGAAGACTAAGTAAGTGTTACATAATAACTGCATTCACATAAAACTTCACAATCTTATGCTAGATGCTCCCCGAGTCGTCTCACTGCCTGCACCATAATGGTGGATAGCCAACTACATAGCCTTAAGCTCGTCTTTTTTAGTCTCTTCTCCTGAAGAAGATTAGAGCACCCATTGAATGATTAGAAGTATTAAGTTGAATATTGAGGGGGGGGGAATTAAGTTGCATGTCAGCTGGAGAGTTCCTTGAAAACGTTTGCATAATAAGTATGTATGTATGTGTATGTAGATCAGTTATGAAACTTGGAGAGAACTACATGTTCATTATGTTATATTTGTGGTGATTGCAACTCCTATAAAATCCTCCTCAAGCCTAGACATTTTTCTTCCTCCTCAATCCTAGACACTTTTTTTTCCTCCTCAAGCCTAGACACTTTTCTTCCCCTCAAGCCTAGACACTTTTCTTCCTCCTCAAGCCTAGACACTTTTCTTCCTCAAGCCTAGACACTTTTCTTCCTCCTCAAGCCTAGACACTTTTCTTCTCCTCAAGCCTAGACACTTTTCTTCCTCCTCAAGCCTAGACACTTTTTCTTCCTCCTCAAGCCTAGACACTTTTCTTCAAGCCTAGACACTTTTCTTCCTCCTCAAGCCTAGACACTTCCTCCTCAAGCCTAGACACTTTTTCTTTCTCTTAGTACTTTTTTAAAACAGCTAGTTACTTGTTAAATGGGCTGGAGTACCTAGATCTCAACCCTCCCACACATAACAAAAATTCTGATAAAATTCTAACTGGTGCACTTTATGTATTGCATATCAAGTATATACTACATCAATAATCAACTTGACATTGCAGTATCGCGACATTTCGACTAGATGCTCTAGCCTTCATCAGGAATAATGAATGCTAATCTCGTTGTTCCTGATGAAGGCTACAGCATCTAGTCAAACTGTGGAGAGAATACAATTCCAAGTTGATGATTGAGAGGGTTATTGTCATGTTATTATGTCAACTGATAGTTCATTGAGAATGTATATATTAATAGCAATAGAAACGATAAAAGAATTAAAAAAATATATTTATATATGTAACGATGAAAAAAGGAAGGTTTAGCCGTAATTAGCATTGGACTAATTAAAATTATGCTACTTATCTAGAACTTGCAATTAGGAACAAGATGCTAGGGGAGATGTTTATCGATGGAATAATTAATAGATGAACTAGGAAAGGTGCGGTTTGAGCAATACAACACATGGGTCGGAAAGATTTACACATAGAACTCATTTTCTTTGGTGATAGCCCTGCCCTCAGTGATTGGGACAATAGTTTGCGACGATATGGACCTCAGGGAGGCGCTGTATCGGAGCATTGTCGGGGGCTCGGATGTCTTGTCTTCATATGTTGGATAAAATCCTTGCCGGTTTACCCTGAGGCGACAAATGCACAGGCAGAGGATGACAAGAGCGAGCAACAGCAGCGCCAGGGCGGCCCCTGCCACACAGACACCGATGATGGCCTCGATGGTGAAGGTGAAGCCTGGGCCAGCTACACAGGGAGAGAGGCAGCACAATATAATGAACATCAGTCAAGTCTAGCACATGATGCACGGCCATTTCTCCCTCCCCTCATTATGATAGAAGGAAGATAATAGCAACAAAACGAATGAAATCAGTGGTGTCATTTGGGGGCCGGAGAAAATTTTGGGGTGTTATTTAGAGGTATTTGGTGTTATTTCTGATTATGAAGTATTATGCTGGTGTTCTAATAAACAGTATAGAGTCCTGCATATATAATGAAGTACTTTCATATACATGCTGGTGTTCTAATAAACAGTATAGAGTCATGCATAATGAAGTACTTTCATATACATGCTGGTGTTCTATATAAACAATATAGAGTCCTGCATATATAATGAAGTACTTTCATATAAATGCTGGTGTTCTATATAAACAGTATAGAGTCCTGCATATATAATGAAGTACTTTCATATACATGCTGGTGTTCTATATAAACAGTATAGAGTCATGCATATATAATGAAGGAGGGTTTGGCTTAAAATTACCAAAAGTGTAGGTAGAAACTCCTCCCCCCTACCAGAATACAAACACTTACACAGAACTGTTTGCTTGCACTTCATGACCTTATGCACCCTGCACTTCATGACCTGCACTTCATGACCTTATGCACCCTGCACTTCATGACCTTATGCACCATGCACTTCATGACCTTATGCACCCTGCACTTCATGACCTGCACTTCATGACCTTATGCACCCTGCACTTCATGACCTTATGCACTTCATGATCGTATGCACCCTGATTTTATGGACCCTGCACTTCATGACCTTTATGTACTCTGCAGTTCAGAAGTGAGGTTAGTGGACAGGTTATTGCTGAGTCAGCTTGAGCGCCTATAATTATGAGTGAAGTAGGAAGAGCTAAAATCAGAGTGACCATTATTTACAGTCCTAGCCTATAATTAGAGACCTATTTACAGCCCTAGCCTATAATTAGAGTGATCTCTATTTACAGACCTAGCCTATAATTAGAGACCTCTATTTACAAACCTAGCCTATAATTAGAGTGATCTCTATTTACAGACCTAGGCTATAATTAGTGACCTCTATTTACAGCCCTAGCCTATAACTAGAGTGACCTCTATTTACAGCCCTAGCCTATAATTAGAGTGATCTCTATTTACAGACCTAGGCTATAATTAGACCTCTATTTACAGCCCTAGCCTATAATTAGTGACCTCTATTTACAGCCCTAGCCTATAATTAGAGACCTCTATTTACAGCCCTAGCCTGTTGGATTGAGATGGCTAGTGACTTCTCAAGTAACGTGGTGGCTGCTATATTCTGAGAACTTCTTGGGTGTGTTTTGATTAGGCAAGCATAATACATGTACATGTATATATGTCCCCTAATGAAATAACCCCGCCACTTTGCCGGGCTTAGTGGGGGTAGATCCTCTATATTCTATAGATGAACCTTTCATTTATTTTAATTGGCAGTTACTGTGTGACCTTTGCACTCACTCTCACCCTGCACCTAATGAAAGAGCCAGACAGCCATGCTCTCACCCTGCACCTAATGAAAGAGCCAGACAGCCATGCTCTCACCCTGCACCTAATGAAAGAGCCAGACAGCCATGCTCTCACCCTGCACCTAATGAAAGAGTCAGACAGCCATGCTCTCACCCTGCACCTAATGAAAGAGTCAGACAGCCATGCTCTCACCCTGCACCTAATGAAAGAGCCAGGCAGCCATGCTCTCGCCCTGCACCTAATGAAAGAGTCAGGCAGCCATGCTCTCACCCTGCACCTAATGAAAGAGCCAGACAGCCATGCTCTCACCCTGCACCTAATGAAAGAGTCAGACAGCCATGCTCTCACCCTGCACCTAATGAAAGAGTCAGACAGCCATGCTCTCACCCTGCACCTAATGAAAGAGTCAGACAGCCATGCTCTCACCCTGCACCTAATGAAAGAGTCAGACAGCCATGCTCTCACCCTGCACCTAATGAAAGAGTCAGACAGCCATGCTCTCACCCTGCACCTAATGAAAGAGCCAGACAGCCATGCTCTCACCCTGCACCTAATGAAAGAGTCAGACAGCCATGCTCTCACCCTGCACCTAATGAAAGAGTCAGACAGCCATGCTCTCACCCTGCACCTAATGAAAGAGTCAGACAGCCATGCTCTCACCCTGCACCTAATGAAAGAGCCAGACAGCCATGCTCTCACCCTGCACCTAATGAAAGAGTCAGACAGCCATGCTCTCACCCTGCACCTAATGAAAGAGTCAGACAGCCATGCTCTCACCCTGCACCTAATGAAAGAGTCAGACAGCCATGCTCTCACCCTGCACCTAATGAAAGAGTCAGACAGCCATGCTCTCACCCTGCACCTAATGAAAGAGTCAGACAGCCATGCTCTCACCCTGCACCTAATGAAAGAGTCAGACAGCCATGCTCTCACCCTGCACCTAATGAAAGAGCCAGACAGCCATGCTCTCACCCTGCACCTAATGAAAGAGCCAGACAGCCATGCTCTCACCCTGCACCTAATGAAAGAGTCAGACAGCCATGCTCTCACCCTGCACCTAATGAAAGAGCCAGACAGCCATGCTCTCACCCTGCACCTAATGAAAGAGTCAGACAGCCATGCTCTCACCCTGCACCTAATGAAAGAGCCAGACAGCCATGCTCTCACCCTGCACCTAATGAAAGAGTCAGACAGCCATGCTCTCACCCTGCACCTAATGAAAGAGTCAGACAGCCATGCTCTCACCCTGCACCTAATGAAAGAGCCAGACAGCCATGCTCTCACCCTGCACCTAATGAAAGAGCCAGACAGTCATGCTCTCACCCTGCACCTAATGAAAGAGCCAGACAGCCATGCTCTCACCCTGCACCTAATGAAAGAGCCAGACAGCCATGCTCTCACCCTGCACCTAATGAAAGAGTCAGTCAGCCATGCTCTCACCCTGCACCTAATGAAAGAGTCAGACAGCCATGCTCTCACCCTGCACCTAATGAAAGAGTCAGACAGCCATGCTCTCACCCTGCACCTAATGAAAGAGTCAGACAGACATGCTCTCACCCTGCACCTAATGAAAGAGTCATCAATGGTTCTACGTCGCCTGGTCTCGCCAGGTAAGGAACAGTCTCTCGTATACCAGGAAATCCTCTGGGGGTCAGACAAGGTCAGTTCGTATTTGGTTTTCGCAATCATCAAAACTGGCAAAATGTCGGTGGCAATTATAGGATAAAGGAAGGAGTGGGAGGAGCTATATTTGCACTGGTTCTTACATGTATATGCACACCACAACACACACACACACACACCATAGCCAATGGGAAGCACATGCCATTATGACCTCACTCCCTTGTCGAGCATCACTCACCATCCACCACCACGATGACGGTGTCCTCAGTGTTTGCATCACCTATCTTTATGCCAGCGATGGACTGATTAGCCAACTCTAGGCTCAGGACCACCTGTCCAGACTTCTGTATCTCCAGGGGCACCATCACAGTGGAATTAGGCTCAAGGTTGGCAGTGAATGTCACCAGAGGGTTCTTCACAACCACCACAGAGTCATCTGCAAGCAAAGATGCAAGTCCACAGTGAACATTGATGTGAGGGGGCATGGAGAACCAGCGATGCAGTAGACAGGTTTCATTAACCCACTGACCCCCTAAATTAATTGATGTGAGGGGGCAAGGAGAATGAGCTTGGCAGTAGACAGGTGTCATTAACCCACTGACCCCCTAAATTAATTGATGTGAGGGGGCATGGAGAACCGGCGAGGCAGTAGACAGGTGTCATTAACCCACTGACCCCCTAAATTAATTGATGTGAGGGGGCATAGAACCAGGTAGACAGATGTCATTAACCCACTGACCCCCTAAATTAATTGATGTGAGGGGGCAAGGAGAACCAGTGAGGCAGTAGACAGGTGTCCTACTGATTCCCAAACTTAATTATGTTTTTTCTCTCGGCACAAAGTTCCAAGCGGGTTTATTTGTATGCATGTATTACATCAGCCAAGGTCAAAAGTTGGTCAGTGCAAATAATCGTGTTCCATTATGCATACTGGGACTCCTCAGGCCTTCAAGCTCCTAGCTCCAACAGCCAGAGTAGTCTCATTCGCTGCTCTACAAAACAGCTTAACTTCTGAAAAAGATGCGAGCAAGGTGGGCACTGATTGAGGAGGGAGCCCAGCCCAGCAGGAGCAACAGATTGAGGAGGGAGCTCAGACCAGCAGGAGCAGCAGATTGAGGAGGGAGCTCAGACCAGCAGGAGCAACAGATTGAGGAGGGAGCTCAGACCAGCAGGAGCAACAGATTGAGGAGGTAGCTCAGACCAGCAGGAGCAACAGATTGAGGAGGGAGCTCAGACCAGCAGGAGCAACAGATTGAGGAGGGAGCTCAGACCAGCAGGAGCAGCAGATTGAGGAGGGAGCTCAGACAGGCAAGAGCAGCAGATTGAGGAGGGAGCTCAGACCAGCAGGAGCAACAGATTGAGGAGGGAGCTCAGACCAGCAGGAGCAACAGATTGAGGAGGGAGCTCAGACCAGCAGGAGCAACAGATTGAGGAGGGAGCTCAGACCAGCAGGAACAAAGGCTAGACATCACCCAGGTTTGTGGAGAACAAAATATGTAGAGCAACATTATGGGAGAAGAAGGTCTGAGGATAACTCAGCAAATGCATATACACTGGACATGCCAGGATGGAGCACACCAATGAGAGAGCTAGCATGGAGGTCCTGAGCAGCATCAACAACATTCAGACAGGCAGAGACAAAGTGGACATGTCAGGAGAGAGCATGTAATGTACATACATGTACATGTAGCTATATATATAGTATATTGCCAAGCCCATAGTCATTTTAAAAGACATTGTTATAACAGCTATACCCAACCCCCCTCCCCCAAATATAATCAGTTCTTGTCATTAGAATGCCAATACAGTTTAGTACAAGAACCGGCTCCATTGAGGTAAGCCACGTAGCACTACGTCGCTCTATGTTTACGACAAAACTTACCGCAAGGAAATACATCCAGGCGAGCTTATTTCTGATGAGTGCAGGGATACAGAATGGTTCCCTGCAACAAGGAAGCCTCTCAGCAGAAGAGCTTATTTCTCATGAGTGGAGGGATGCAGAGTGGTTCCCTGCAAGCAAGGAAGCCTCTCAGTAGAAGAGCTTAGTTCTCATGAGTGGAGGGATGCAGAGTGGTTCCCTGCAAGCAAGGAAGCCTCTCAGCAGAAGAGCTTATTTCTCATGAGTGGAGGGATGCAGAGTGGTTCCCTGCAAGCAAGGAAGCCTCTCGGCAGAAGAGCTTATTTCTCATGAGTGGAGGGATGCAGAGTGGTTCCCTGCAAGTAAGGAAGCCTCTCAGCAGAAGAGCTTATTTCTCACGAGTGGAGGGATGCAGAGTGGTTCCCTGCAAGCAAGGATGCCTCTCAGCAGAAGAGCTTATTTCTCATGAGTGGAGGGATGCAGAGTGGTTCCCTGCAAGCAAGGAAGCCTCTCAGCATGCCAACCAATCATCCCTCTCCCATTCCTTCTTTCTTTTCCCCCTTTTTTTTTTGCTCGCTCACCTCACCAACCTGAAACTAAGTTTTCTGAACAATTTTATAATGATAATTTAGTCCATGGCCATAGGCAGATTAAATCCATTGTTCAATGAACACTACACACAATTGTATATATATATATATATACTTAGAAGGTAGTTTGCTGATGATGAAGGCTACAAATAGTGCTCAATGCTGTGGTAAAGCAGAGCTATTGAATAGTAATAATAGAAAAGTACTGGGATGGCTAGTCCTACTATAGTTTCATGCGAATGCAATCATCAGGGACAATGAGCAACTGAGGTGGCATGCATGTGAGCATATATGAGGTAGGGCAGGCAAGTGGGGTGATGCAAGTCCATGGATGGGCGTTAATGAATGGGTGTTGATGAATGTGATAATTCAAATGCTGTTGAGGAGAAACTTGTTCTTGTGCCTACCCTTTGAAAGGAATTCTGATCGCTTGTTCAATGTTTGGCTGTCGGAGTAGATAATGTGGAATTACATTAGCATGAAACTATTAGGACTAGCCATCCCAATACTTTTCTATTACCATATATATATTTATATTATGAACGATGTCTGAGTTTGCAATGACAGCCCATCAGTTAATTGACACCTCCTTCTTCTAGACCTTACATATGATGGCAACACAGAAGTTCACACACTTAATAATAATGTGGCCGTCTCTTAGGGGGGAGTGGCACGAGCTAAAGGTATCCACCTAATAGTTAGTGTTTAGATGTTGAGGCTTTGAGCTTGGCAGCTTCGCATCGCAGACGTCTAACTTAATTAATTGCTACTTCACGTGCTTAATTTGGCACGCTCCTTGCATCAACATGGCAGAGACATGCAGGTCTTGTCTGGTGCTACATGTTGCTTGCAGGTAATGCGCCCGCCAGCTCCCACATACCTGGGATGAGAACGGCTCTTGAAAGCACATAATTGGATATGTCTGTGAATATATGCAGTCTATAATGAGTGAGTGTTTGTGTGTGCATGCATGGAATGTGTGTGTGTGTGTGTGTATGATAATCGCACACAATACCTTATGCCCTCTAATAGACACACTCACTCGAATTGTGATCACCACTTCAAATATATGGCTGGAATTCTTCCCATCGTAAGCTGAAACTGGTGGAATCAGCTCCACTGGGGCAAGAATAAGTCAGCAGAACTCACCTGCAACTGGTGGAATCAGCTCCACTGGGGCAAGAATAAGTCAGCAGAACTCACCTGCAACTGGTGGAATCAGCTCCACTGGAGCAAGAATAAGTCAGCAGAACTCACCTGCAACTGGTGGAATCAGCTCCACTGGGGCAAGAATAAGTCAGCAGAACTCACCTGCAACTGGTGGAATCAGCTCCACTGAAGCAAGAATAAGTCAGCAGAACTCACCTGCAACTGGTGGAATCAGCTCCACTGGGGCAAGAAAAAGTCAGCAGAACTCACCTGCAACTGGTGGAATCAGCTCCACTGAAGCAAGAATAAGTCAGCAGAACTCACCTGCAACTGGTGGAATCAGCTCCACTGGGGCAAGAATAAGTCAGCAGAACTCACCTGCAACTGGTGGAATCAGCTCCACTGAAGCAAGAATAAGTCAGCAGAACTCACCTGCAACTGGTGGAATCAGCTCCACTGGGGCAAGAATAAGTCAGCAGAACTCACCTGCAACTGGTGGAATCAGCTCCACTGAAGCAAGAATAAGTCAGCAGAACTCACCTGCAACTGGTGGAATCAGCTCCACTGGGGCAAGAATAAGTCAGCAGAACTCACCTGCAACTGGTGGAATCAGCTCCACTGAAGCAAGAATAAGTCAGCAGAACTCACCTGCAACTGGTGGAATCAGCTCCACTGGGGCAAGAATAAGTCAGCAGAACTCACCTGCAACTGGTGGAATCAGCTCCACTGGGGCAAGAATAAAAACTAGTAAACTCACAGCCAAGGAATCCATCCAGGGGGCACCTCCTTTCTCAAAGGTGAAGAGATACAGAGTGATTCATGGTAAGTTAAAGGTGCCTGGGAAGCTCTCGTCAGTAAGAAAAGCTTCCGAAGGTAGTGGGGGTGGAGGTAGTGGAGGTGGAGGTAGTGGAGGTGGAGGTAGTGGAGGTGGAGGTAGTGAAGGTGGAGGTAGTGGGAGTGGAGTGGTGGAGGTGGAGGTAGTGGGGGTGGAGGTGGTGGGGGTGGAGGTAGTGGGGGTGGCCAGAAAGAGACAATCAAACGTGGAGAAGAGCAGTTGTGATTAGCAATCTTGTTCTAAAACATAATTTTAGGAGTTCTTTGTCCATCCTCTCAACTGGAACTAACCATCTCAACATGAAATGGAAAAAAAATTGGCCTGGGGTGTAAAATAAAAGTGTGCAAGGATTTTTTGTGCCCGGGTGGCCCTAAAATTCAATCAAATTAGGGGGAAAAATTAAAATAGTCATTTTTTTAAGCTGCATGGTTAAATAGGGTATCAAAAGAAGTAAATTGCCATGTTTATATTCAAAAGTTTCATTGTTTTCACTTCATTTTCAAAATTCGGCCAAAATTGGCACTTTTTGAACTCCCAGAATGCACTGATAGGTTCACAGTCTGCATTATTGTGGTCAGGTTCACTAATGACATTAAGAAACCCATGGATGTTTTCTGGTATAGTTGTCAATTATAAACCTCAGCAGAGTTGCAGGTTTTGAAGAAGTGGAACCTTAGAATCTCATATTTCACTTTTTCAGTGATAAAATGGACAACATTAATCTGTGGATCGGGGATAAGCTACCAACCATCTATGAGGCTGCACAAACCATTTTTCACTATTCTAAGAACAACAGGTATGTTCAACATTTCCTTTAACATATTCAAGTAGCTATTCAATCATATTTATGACTACTGTACTCCTAATTTTCACTGCCAAAAGAGCAAGCATCATCAACAGTTATGCCAATGACATGTGGGTCCGCAGTTTTGATGAAGATTTTGTCATTTCTCTATCCTCAATTCGTCGTAAGCTTGAGCAGATCATGCAGGATTATGAAAACCGAGTCAGATGCTCCCACAATAAGTTTTGCGTGTTCGAAATAAACTATGGATGAATATGGATGTTCCACAGCGGAAGAGAGGGCCACGGAAATACACCAAGAACTTCTCGCTTTTTGACATTGGAAGGAACATGGATAAACTATCAGGTGATGAAGCCATCTTCTATCAAGATCAGTGCGGTGAAAGGAATCATCTCCTGAGCCAGGAGGTAGATTGGGTTCATGATGAAGAAAAGACAGCAACCCAAGAGGAAGAAAGAAGACATGAAGAGCAGCGACAAGAAGAGATGGAATTCATAAACCAAGATTTGGAGCTTACACCGGTTTCCAAGAGAAGTAGAGTAATTGATGCCCCAATCACCATTGACAAAGAATGCCAAGCTAGCATCAATGTGGCTCCAACCATAAGAAAATCTAGAAACACTACTCATGAGATAAGAGACGCTATTGCAACAGTGAGCTGTAAGGCAGCAGTTTCTGTTGAGAAAGCTCGTGTTGCGACACAGGTGGTTTGTGAAAAGTTGTACGGACACCAGTATCATCTACAACTGCCATCAGACCTTCAGATCAACCACCCTGCTCAAAGAAACCACGATCATCGGAAGACTACAAGTTGTATGAAAAGGTGCTGCCTTCAGCTAAATCTATCAACAACTTCAAGCACAAAAAGGCTCTTTGTCAGGAAGTAGCAGCTGCAAAGGCCCTTGTGAACAAGAAGCCCTCAACAAAAGTGACTCTACACTTTGACACTACACAGAGAAGTAGAATAGATGGCGATTGGCCATGTCTCATCTTGAATTTCTGTGATGGTGATCCTGCAGAGTGTAAGATGATCCCTCTATGTCCTCTCTTCTTTGCTTTTGAAGATAGGGACCAGATAGTGGCACTTATTGTTGAGAC
Source organism: Cladorhizidae sp. MBARI D1340-BT2 (assembly GCA_028752905.1). Classification (NCBI taxonomy): domain Eukaryota; kingdom Metazoa; phylum Porifera; class Demospongiae; order Poecilosclerida; family Cladorhizidae; species Cladorhizidae sp. MBARI D1340-BT2. The sequence goes on along the minus strand of JAQNBH010000008.1, from coordinate 24,261,041 downwards.
CCTGAGACCCTGAAGAGACTGCAAGTAGCTGCTGATGACCCCAGCAGGACTGTTGTACATCTCTGGGAGCAGATTGATGCCCTGATGACAGATGCTGTGAGCAAAAATCTCAAGATAGAGACAGGTGTGGCAGATCAACTTGGCTCTAAGCATGTGCCATACCACTTGCTTTGTAAGTCTCATACATGTGAACGGTTTGATGCAGACAACCTCACGACCGTGGCTGCCATTGAGGACAAGATTGGCCTTCGCGAAATGATTGTGAAGAGAGAGCCATTGTTGAAGTCATTCCTTCGGCAGAAAAAATCTGTTGTTGAAACAGCTCTGGCAGCTCTTCTAAAGCTTGTAGCACATGAGGGAGACGGGAAGACAACATCTCTAGCAGAACAGTTTGACTTGATTCTAGAGGAGGCTGGAGTACACAAATCCTTTAGCTTCTACAAAGAGAAGCGTTTTACTAGATTTGGATACCAGGCAGGTGCGGTCCACGATTGCATTCCATACCTGCATTCCATACCTCAAACAGCTACTCGTACAGACACCATTACATAATCTTTTTTGTAAGATTTACCTTGATAACGATTTCATAATCGCAGGATTCAAGGCTCTTGCTAATTTTACGTATAGGGTGACAATGCCCTTCCTCAACTGCGTCGAGAGAGCAAGCCAGGATTTGCTGGTGAACATCCTTCCCAAGCTCTGCAGTGACCTTGCTGATAAAAAGACAGACACCCTTATCATATATCATGTAGAGTGGACACACGTGAAAATGGAGCATAATGCTCCACAAAGCGATCTCGATCACTTTCTTCTGGGAGAGATGTGTCTCCAGGCCGCCAGAGGTGTAGAATTGCAGTGCAAGCGTGTGAGTATCGGAGCAGTGACCCAGATACTGCACGAGCAACTCCTCTCCATACATTGACTGTAGATCAACGGAAGAACCTGCCAACAAACAACCTGAATACGGAGAGGTACTTGGCCAAGTTTGGTTATCTTGCTGCCCAGTCAGCTCTACATTCTAACAGGCTGTTCAAGGCAAAGAGGATCAAAGATGACCTTATGCTTATGGACAAGCATCTCAATGAAGTTGAGAGGTCAACCATTGCTGTCCTAAAACACCTAGACTCCATGGAGGTGACGTGGAGTAATAATCAGAAGGAGAAGAAGAAACAAAGGTTGAGAGAGAACCTGGAAAAGAGAGTGAGGGCCAATGATTTTGTCGATCAACTTGTAAAAAAACATGGAGGACCAGTTACATGTGTCAAAGAACTGAAGGAGCTTGTCAATTTTTTTATTACCAGAGCTAAAGACCTGCTTGAGGCAAGAGATCCAATACCAGCGAGTCACACATCTACATGATTCAGATGTCCGCAGGGACCTTTACAAAGTCAACAAACTGTCTGAGAATGAAATGATCGAGAACCTAACTGTGATCCTAGGTGATGACTACCAAGCAGAGGAGGCGGTGGAATTTCCGTGTGAGGAGGAGATCATGGAAAGACTGACAGGAGCCCAAACCACCGTTCAGGAGGCAGAGATCTCACAGGAAGAACCTGTGTTCCAGTCTAAGCAACCACTTGCTGTTATCTGGGATGAGGGAAGCAACAAGAGATGGTATATTGGGTTTTACATTGATGATAATTGGGACGGAACCTTCCGGGTGGATCACCTGATAGCGCTGATACTGGAGATAACCTCTGGCAGCGACCACCTGGCACTGATGATATCCAGGACACTATCCAGCAGCAGATTGTGCATGTGCAAGTTTCTGGCACCTAGGACTTTTCTATGAGGAAGCCTTGTTTTATTTTATGTAATGGACCTGAAATACAAGATATGTTTTTTTTGAATATGTGGTTAAATATTAGTCCAAAATAAATTTCTTGACCAGTAATTGTACTTCTATGATTTTCTAATTACTTTTATGACTTTCTGTGTCCTAAATAAATTCTGTGTCCTAAATAACCCCAGAAAAATGTTTTAGATGAAGTCTCTACCTAAAGCTGAACCTGAGGTATGAGAAAAACTCTAAAATGCATTAAATGTAAGGTGTGCTAACACAAAAGGGCTCTGCACACTTTTTTCTTGGACCCCAGGCCAATTTTTCCCACACTTCATGTTGAGACAGGTTATATAGAAGACAAAAAAACTCAGCCCTAATGAAAATAACAGAAATTTCATTTTGGCTGCCGTATAGCCCACTCCTACTTGTACATGATGCATGTAGTGACATCCTCCCATAGCAATGGCAGGTAGGAAGGCTGCACTGCTTAGTAACCAGTTCCTAGTCGAGGTATTACAGGCAGGTTGTGTTTGTCATCAGAATGCCCCTGCTGAGAGCACACCATGGTCAGCCTACCTTGGACCGGTTTGTCCGGTTAGAGCTGTAGCTACGGAACTCACATTAACTACAGCTCCGCCCATTTCAGACTTCTACTATATATGGAGGTATGGCAGAGCTAAGGCGGTGATGGTCAGAGGTCATAGTCTGGTCATAGTTGAGTGACCAGGCAATGCACAGTGACTGAATGAGTGGCCAGAGATAGACTGGCCACTGGAGGTGCCAGACTAATTAAGGACTAACAGCTATAGGGAGTTCAGTTCAGTTCACAAGACCTTCAGATTGACACGTTTGAAGCTATCCAGCCGCCTGTGCCCCAAGAAATATTCATCAACTTCAGCACAAATAGCTGCTTACCTCCAAGTTATTATGTAAATAGGAGCACTAGCTTAATAATGCTAACCTCCAAGTTGTTATGTAAATAGGAGCACTAGCTTAATAATGCTTACCTACATACAAGTTGCTATGTAAATAGGAGCACTAGCTTAATACTGCTAACCTCCAAGTTGCTATGTAAATAGGAGCACTAGCTTTAATAATGCTTACCTACAAGTTATTATGTAAATAGGAGCACTAGCTTAATAATGCTAACCTCCAAGTTGTTATGTAAATAGGAGCACTAGCTTAATAATGCTAACCTCCAAGTTGCTATGTAAATACGAGCACTAGCTTAATCCTTTCACTGGCAGATTTACGGAGGACTTTTTACAAAAATTGACACAATTTCACATTATTTTTTTATAGAGGACCACATGAAGACAAGTACCCAACAACTATATATCAGGTGATAGCTGATGCATGAAGGGACGTTATGGTAAATTTTAGTTGCTTAGCAACAAACCACAGAAATGTGAATATTGTTATAAGAGACAGGAAGTAAAATAAAAGGGTTTATATCGGGTTTATATCATCTCAATTTCATATTACACATGAAACCAGCAATGTTAGCCGGTCAACTTTTGGTCAACAACAACTACTGTTTGTCAACAACAATTTTTTGGTTGATTATAACAAACCACAAAGATGTGAATATCATAACAAAGAGGAAGTAAGGGCTAGGGTCCATTGTACTGAAAAATAAATAAAAGTATGTGCAAAGTGTGCATAACATAATTATAAATAAATATAGATAAAAAAATAAAAGGGCAATGCTTGGCACTGTGAAGGTCTGCATGTTCAGCATAACTCAGACAAACACATAATGCTACATTATTAAAAATATATATATATATAAATAATAACCTCTCCTCCAACCCTGTCTTCTCCTCTGCTGTTCCTCCTCCTCCAGGTCCATGAGTGAAACTACCTTCCAAGGAGAAATAGTTCTTATTATTATGCTAGTTACTAGGCTTTACTATACAACTCTTATCTATTCTTACCTTGGGGGAAGTCTTCATGATCATCACTATCGTCTGAAGCTTCGCTTGGCAGAGTAGGGCGACCTATACTTTGAAAACTTGCTTCGTGGTCGGTGCCAACAGCTTCTGTTATAGCTGCCATAGCATCACCGTCAACTATGCCACTTCCCAGGTAAGCACAGGCACCTTCTTCCTCTTCTTCACTAACGTCAATCTCGAACAGGCCGAAGTCATCCTCAAATAGGAAGTCTTAACGCTTCGTCTTGGGTCGCCATTTCTTCTTCAATACCGGGAATGAACCGGAAGTGGTGTTTGCTGGCACGTTTACTTCCCTTTCCTCATTCCGTATTTTCCTGATATTCAGGGGTATATTAGAGGCATGCTTTAGGCATATTCGTGCAATTTTTGAAGTATATACCGCGAACGGTTAATTTTTTACGAATTTTTTTGTCGCGACTAATCAGTTTTCGCGACTTAAGTCGCTTATGCCAGTGAAAGGGTTAATAATGCTTACCTCCAAGTTGTTATGTAAATAGGAGCACTAGCTTAATAATGCTTACCTACAAGTTGCTATGTAAATAGGAGCACTAGCTTAATAATGCTTACCTCCAAGTTGCTATGTAAACAGGAGCACTAGCTTAATAATACAAAAGCAGAAGGGGAAAAATCAATAAATGAACCCATACAGTCCAACAAACAGACCAGTGACCCTTTACCGATTAAAACCCTTTACCGATTAAAATCAAAATGAAATATATATTTTGATTCTTTCTTTCTTCCCAGTAGATCACTGCATCATTATAGAATGCCTTCCTAGTAGATCACTGCATCATTATAGAATGCCTTCCTAGTAGATCACTGATTATAGTATGCCTTCCTAGTAGATCACTGCATCATTATAGAATGCCTTCCTAGTAGATCACTGCATCATTATAGAATGCCTTCCTAGTAGATCACTGATTATAGTATGCCTTCCTAGTAGATCACTGCATCATTATAGAATGCCTTCCTAGTAGATCACTGCATCATTATAGAATGCCTTCCTAGTAGATCACTGATTATAGTATGCCTTCCTAGTAGATCACTGCATCATTATAGAATACCTTCCTAGTAGATCACTGCATCATTATAGAATGCCTTCCTAGTAGATCACTGCATCATTATAGAATGCCTTCCTAGTAGATCACTGCATCATTATAGAATGCCTTCCTAGTAGATCACTGCATCATTATAGAATGCCTTCCTAGTAGATCACTGCATCATTATAGAATGCCTTCCTAGTAGATCACTGCATCATTATAGAATGCCTTCCTAGTAGATCACTGCATCATTATAGAATGCCTTCCTAGTAGATCACTGCATCATTATAGAATGCCTTCCTAGTAGATCACTGCATTATTATAGAATGCCTTCCTAGTAGATCACTGCATCATTATAGAATGCCTTCCTAGTAGATCACTGCATCATTATAGTATGCCTTCCTAGTAGATCACTGCATCATTATAGTATGCCTTCCTAGTAGATCACTGCATCATTATAGTATGCCTTCCTAGTAGATCACTGCATCATTATAGAATGCCTTCCTAGTAGATCACTGCATCATTATAGAATGCCTTCCTAGTAGATCACTGCATCATTATAGAATACCTTCCTAGTAGATCACTGCATCATTATAGAATGCCTTCCTAGTAGATCACTGCATCATTATAGAATGCCTTCCTAGTAGATCACTGCATCATTATAGAATGCCTTCCTAGTAGATCACTGCATCATTATAGAATGCCTTCCTAGTAGATCACTGCATCATTATAGAATGCCTTCCTAGTAGATCACTGCATTATTATAGAATGCCTTCCTAGTAGATCACTGCATCATTATAGAATGCCTTCCTAGTAGATCACTGTATTATTATAGAATGCCTTCCTAGTAGATAACTGCATCATTATAGAATGCCTTCCTAGTAGATCACTGCATCATTATAGTATGCCTTCCTAGTAGATCACTGCATCATTATAGTATGCCTTCCTAGTAGATCACTGCATCATTATAGTATGCCTTCCTAGTAGATCACTGCATCATTATAGAATGCCTTCCTAGTAGATCACTGCATCATTATAGAATGCCTTCCTAGTAGATCACTGCATCATTATAGAATGTCTTCCTAGTAGATCACTGCATCATTATAGAATGCCTTCCTAGTAGATCACTGCATCATTATAGTATGCCTTCCTAGTAGATCACTGCATCATTATAGAATGTCTTCCTAGTAGATCACTGCATCATTATAGTATGCCTTCCTAGTAGATCACTGCATCATTATAGTATGCCTTCCTAGTAGATCACTGCATCATTATAGAATGCCTTCCTAGTAGATCACTGCTTATTATAGAATGCCTTCCTAGTAGATCACTGCATCATTATAGTATGCCTTCCTAGTAGATCACTGCATCATTATAGAATGCCTTCCTAGTAGATCACTGCATCATTATAGAATGCCTTCCTAGTAGATCACTGCATCATTATAGAATGCCTTCCTAGTAGATCACTGCATCATTATAGAATGCCTTCCTAGAAGATCACTGCATCATTATAGAATGCCTTCCTAGTAGATCACTGCATCATTATAGAATGCCTTCCTAGTAGATCACTGCATCATTATAGAATGCCTTCCCTGCATCATTATAGAATGCCTTCCTAGTAGATCACTGCATCATTATAGAATGCCTTCCTAGTAGATCACTGCATCATTATAGAATGTCTTCCTAGTAGATCACTGCATCATTATAGCTTCCTAGTAGATCACTGCATCATTATAGAATGCCTTCCTAGTAGATCACTGCATCATTATAGAATGCCTTCCCTGCATCATTATAGAATGCCTTCCTAGTAGATTACTGCATCTATAGAATGCCTTCCTAGTAGATCACTGCATCATTATAGAATGCCTTCCTAGTAGATCACTGCATCATTATAGAATGCCTTCCTAAGTAGATCACTGCATCATTATAGAATGCCTTCCTAGTAGATCACTGCATCATTATAGAATGCCTTCCTAGTAGATCACTGCATCATTATAGAATGCCTTCCTAGTAGATCACTGCATCATTATAGAATGCTAGATCACTGCATCATTATAGAATGCCTTCCTAGTAGATCACTGCATCATTATAGAATGCCTTCCTAGTAGATCACTGCATCATTATAGAATGCTAGATCACTGCATCATTATAGAATGCCTTCCTAGTAGATCACTGCATCATTATAGAATGCCTTCCTAGTAGATCACTGCATCATTATAGAATGCCTTCCTAGTAGATCACTGCATCATTATAGAATGCCTTCCTAGTAGATCACTGCATCATTATAGTATGCCTTCCTAGTAGATCACTGCATCATTATAGAATGCCTTCCTAGTAGATCACTGCATCATTAGAGAATGCCTTCCTAGTAGATCACTGCATCATTATAGAATGCCTTCCTAGTAGATCACTGCATCATTATAGAATGCCTTTCTAGTAGATCACTGCATCATTATAGAATGCCTTCCTAGTAGATCACTGCATCATTATAGAATGCCTTCCTAATAGATCACTGCATCATTATAGAATGCCTTCCTAGTAGATCACTGCATCATTATAGAATGCCTTCCTAGTAGATCACTGCATCATTATAGAATACCTTCCTAGTAGATCACTGCATCATTATAGAATGCCTTCCTAGTAGATCACTGCATCATTATAGAATGCTAGATCACTGCATCATTATAGAATGCCTTCCTAGTAGATCACTGCATCATTATAGAATGCCTTCCTAGTAGATCACTGCATCATTATAGTATGCCTTCCTAGTAGATCACTGCATCATTATAGAATGCCTTCCTAGTAGATCACTGCATCATTAGAGAATGCCTTCCTAGTAGATCACTGCATCATTATAGAATGCCTTCCTAGTAGATCACTGCATCATTATAGAATGCCTTTCTAGTAGATCACTGCATCATTATAGAATGCCTTCCTAGTAGATCACTGCATCATTATAGAATGCCTTCCTAATAGATCACTGCATCATTATAGAATGCCTTCCTAGTAGATCACTGCATCATTATAGAATGCCTTCCTAGTAGATCACTGCATCATTATAGAATGCCTTCCTAGTAGATCACTGCATCATTATAGAATGCCTTCCTAGTAGATCACTGCATCATTATAGAATGCCTTCCTAGTAGATCACTGCATCATTATAGAATGCCTTCCTAGTAGATCACTGCATCATTATAGAATGCCTTCCTAGTAGATCACTGCATCATTATAGAATGCCTTCCTAGTAGATCACTGCATCATTATAGAATGCCTTCCTAGTAGATCACTGCATCATTATAGAATGCCTTCCTAGTAGATCACTGCATCATTATAGAATGCCTTCCTAGTAGATCACTGCATCATTATAGAATGCCTTCCTAGTAGATCACTGCATCATTATAGTATGCCTTCCCAGTAGATCTCTGTGGACACCCAGCCACCAGGCAGTCAGCCCTGCATCTCTGTCAGCCACCAGGTAGTTCCAGCCCTGCATCTCTGTGGACACCCAGTCCCAGCTCTGCATCTCTGTGGACACCTAGCCACCAGGCAGTCCCAGCCCTGCATCTCTGTGGACACCCAGCCACCAGGCAGTCCCAGCTCTGCATCTCTGTGGACACCCAGCCACCAGGCAGTCCCAGCTCTGCATCTCTGTGGACACCCAGCCACCAGGCAGTCCAGCTCTGCATCTCTGTGGGACACCCAGCCACCAAGTACATTAGCTTCAGTCCAAGTTGAAGACACTGAAACCATACCCACCATCATCTGTGTCATCCTGTGGTGTTTCTGCAGCCATTAGACATGTCACGGACCATGTGTGCAATATGTGATTGTTTAGCTAATATATTCAAGTCTCACACCTCTTGCTGTCAGTGCTTGTCACGCTGAAAAAGACCTACATACATGTAAGCATGATGGCAGAATCTCAGTTAAATATCCTCTGTCAAGCTGATGCAAGGAGAGATTTTTCTGTTCTTCATGGTTTTGTTCAGGAAATATTGGCAGATTGCAGCTGCCATCATGGGCCATCCCTTAGAGACTTGTTCTGTAGTTTCTGGAAGTTTGGAACCAATCTGAATCCCTTCTCCCTTAAGAATGGAGGAGTTTCTGTTTGAATTTCTTTGCCGAGATATGATCTAGACAGTGAGTGTGTGATGATGTAGCTTTTGTCTGCTCCCTCACTTAGACTGGTCTTCACACCAACCTGCAGCTTGTTGTGCTAGCATTGCAATGAGCAGGAATCACTAACCCTGCTATAAATATGTAAATGTTATAACCTTGGCAGTGAAGGGTTAATGAGGAAATAATGTTGGAAGTGAAGGGTTAATAGGAAATACTTGTGGTTATTGAAGGGTTAATTAGGAAAAGGAAGTGTGTCTTCAATTTGGAAACTGATTGAGAAATGGCGGGCATTATGAGGTGTACACAGACACTGCCAAGTATGCACCAATCCCTCACCCCCCCCCACTCTGCCCTGTCCCTCCCCGCTCTTCCCTTGTCCCTCTGAGTGCGTGCCAACCATCATTAGTATGCATGCACACGTACCATTGCCCATGACTCTGAGATCAAAGTTGGAGGCGAAGCCATGCCTTGCGATGATACTGACGGCGACGTTGGTATCGGACTTATCAAAAGTCACTTCCGACATCGTAAAGCCAACCACCAGGGCTGCAAATACAAAACTAAAATCAGGGCCTGAGGTCATTAATATCAAACATCACCTGATTTCTCATAAATAATACATATTATATATTATGATTGGGAACTGCATAGCACATGTATAACAGGTATTAACACTCGGCTGGTGTCTGATGACTGACAAGGTCAGAGTACTCTAAATAGAAGAGCCTGCAGAATCGAGCAAGCCAGGCCAGCAGTGAAGTTCAGAATGGATGGAGCAAGTTAGGCCAGCAGTGAAGTACAGAATGGACGGAGCAAGCTACAGGCCAGCAGTGAAGTTCAGAATGGATGGAGCAAGTTAGGCCAGCAGTGAAGTACAGAATGGACGGAGCAAGCTACAGGCCAGCAGTGAAGTTCAGAATGGATGGAGCAAGTTAGGCCAGCAGTGAAGTACAGAATGGACGGAGCAAGCTACAGGCCAGCAGTGAAGTTCAGAATGGATGGAGCAAGCTACAGGCCAGCAGTGAAGTTCAGAATGGATGGAGCAAGCCAGGCCAGCAGTGAAGTACAGAATGGATGGAGCAAGTTAGGCCAGCAGTGAAGTACAGAATGGACGGAGCAAGCTACAGGCCAGCAGTGAAGTTCAGAATGGATGGAGCAAGCTACAGGCCAGCAGTGAAGTTCAGAATGGATGGAGCAAGCCAGGCCAGCAGTGAAGTACAGAATGGATGGAGCAAGCCAGGCCAGCAGTGAAGTTCAGAATGGATGGAGCAAGCCAGGCCAGCAGTGAAGTTCAGAATGGATGGAGCAAGCCAGGCCAGCAGTGAAGTACAGAATGGATGGAGCAAGCTACAGGCCAGCAGTGAAGTACAGAATGGATGGAGCAAGCTACAGGCCAGCAGTGAAGTACAGAATGGATGGAGCAAGCTAGGCCAGCAGTGAAGTACAGAATGGATGGAGCAAGCTACAGGCCAGCAGTGAAGTACAGAATGGATGGAGCAAGCTACAGGCCAGCAGTGAAGTACAGAATGGATGGAGCAAGCTACAGGCCAGCAGTGAAGTACAGAATGGATGGAGCAAGCTACAGGCCAGCAGTGAAGTTCAGAATGGATGGAGCAAGCTACAGGCCAGCAGTGAAGTACAGAATGGATGGAGCAAGCTACAGGCCAGCAGTGAAGTACAGAATGGATGGAGTAAGCTACAGGCCAGCAGTGAAGTACAGAATGGATGGAGCAAGCTAGGCCAGCAGTGAAGTACAGAATGGATGGAGCAAGCTAGGCAAGCAGTGAAGTACAGAATGGATGGAGCAAGCTACAGGCCAGCAGTGAAGTACAGAATGGATGGAGCAAGCTACAGGCCAGCAGTGAAGTACAGAATGGATGGAACAAGCTTGGCCAGCAGTGAAGTACCGAATGGATGGAGCAAGCTACAGGCCAGCAGTGAAGTACAGAATGGATGGAGCAAGCTACAGGCCAGCAGTGAAGTACAGAATGGATGGAGCAAGCTACAGGCCAGCAGTGAAGTACAGAATGGATGGAGTAAGCTACAGGCCAGCAGTGAAGTACAGAATGGATGGAGCAAGCCAGGCCAGCAGTGAAGTACAGAATGGATGGAGCAAGCTTGGCCAGCAGTGAAGTTCAGAATGGATGGAGCAAGCTACAGGCCAGCAGTGAAGTTCAGAATGGATGGAGCAAGCCAGGCCAGCAGTGAAGTTCAGAATGGATCATCTAACTGGCTGTGGTCTATGTAGGTACAGTTTATTTCCAGCAGCCAATCGACATTTTTATTCTGTCTCTGTTGAGTGGTTTCTCTATGTTATAGTTGAGTGGTGGAGGAGTATGCCACTAGGGCTAGGGCTGGGGCTGGGGCTAGGGCTGGGGCTAGGGCTAGGGCTGGGGCTAGGGCTGGGGCTAGGGCTGGGGCTAGGGCTGGGGCTAGGGCTAGGGCTGGGGCTAGGGCTAGCAAGTCTGAGCTTCAGCTCTGCAGGGCTTTAAGACATCTTGTTTATTGTTCTTACACACGACACACATCAGCACGTGACATGTCTTGTTGCTGACTGTGCTCATGTAGGGTCAGCTACAGCTCCTTCAAGGACTTGGTAACAGTCGCACTAGAGAACTCCACCAATTAAACACAAAGTATTTTGGTAGAGAATCAGCTGCAGCCATTTGCACCTGGTAACAGTTTCCCAGGAGCAAGAACTCCACAAACCTAACAGCAGAAACTAACAGCAGCAGTGGTCTGGATTCAGTTCTTATTTATGAAGCCTCACCAGCTTGATTGCACCTAAAGCCCTGGCTTGATTGCAGCTAAAGCCTCGTGTTAACTGGCTTGATAGCACCTAAAGCCGCGCGTGAGCTGGCTTGATTGCACCTAAAGCCTCTCGTGAGCTGGCTTGATTGCAGCTAAAGCCTCGCGTGAGCTGGCTTGATTGCATAAAGACTTGCATGAGCTAGCTTGATTGCACCTAAAGCCTCTCGTGAGCTGGCTTGATTGCATAAAGCCTCGCATGAGCTGGCTTGATTGCACCTAAAGCCTCGCGTGAGCTAGCTTGATTGCACCTAAAGCCTCGCGTGAGCTAGCTTGATTGCACCTAAATCCTCGCGTGAGCTGGCTTGATTGCACCTAAAGCCTCGCATGAGCTGGCTTGATTGCACCTAAAGCCTCGCGTGAGCTAGCTTGATTGCACCTAAAGCCTCGCATGAGCTGGCTTGATTGCACCTAAAGCCTCGCATGAGCTAGCTTGATTGCACCTAAAGCCTCGCGTAAGCTAGCTTGATTGCACCTAAAGCCTCGCATGAGCTGGCTTGATTGCACCTAAAGCCTCGCATGAGCTAGCTTGATTGCACCTAAAGCCTCGCATGAGCTAGCTTGATTGCACCTAAAGCCTCGCGTGAGCTAGCTTGATTGCACCTAAAGCCTCGCATGAGCTGGCTTGATTGCACCTAAAGCCTCGCATGAGCTAGCTTGATTGCACCTAAAGCCTCGCATGAGCTAGCTTGATTGCACCTAAAGCCTCGCGTGAGCTAGCTTGATTGCACCTAAAGCCTCGCATGAGCTGGCTTGATTGCACCTAAAGCCTCGCGTGAGCTAGCTTGATTGCACCTAAATCCTCGCATGAGCTGGCTTGATTGCACCTAAAGCCTCGCATGAGCTAGCTTGATTGCACCTAAAGCCTCGCATGAGCTAGGCTTGATTGCACCTAAAGCCTCGCGTGAGCTAGCTTGATTGCACCTAAAGCCTCGCGTGAGCTAGCTTGATTGCACCTAAAGCCTCGCGTGAGCTGGCTTGATTGCACCTAAAGCCTCGCATGAGCTAGCTTGATTGCACCTAAAGCCTCGCATGAGCTAGCTTGATTGCACCTAAAGCCTCGCGTGAGCTAGCTTGATTGCACCTAAAGCCTCGCATGAGCTGGCTTGATTGCACCTAAAGCCTCGCATGAGCTAGCTTGATTGCACCTAAAGCCTCGCATGAGCTAGCTTGATTGCACCTAAAGCCTCGCGTGAGCTAGCTTGATTGCACCTAAAGCCTCGCATGAGCTGGCTTGATTGCACCTAAAGCCTCGCATGAGCTAGCTTGATTGCACCTAAAGCCTCGCATGAGCTAGCTTGATTGCACCTAAAGCCTCGCGTGAGCTAGCTTGATTGCACCTAAAGCCTCGCATGAGCTGGCTTGATTGCACCTAAAGCCTCGCGTGAGCTAGCTTGATTGCACCTAAAGCCTCGCATGAGCTGGCTTGATTGCACCTAAAGCCTCGCATGAGCTAGCTTGATTGCACCTAAAGCCTCGCATGAGCTAGCTTGATTGCACCTAAAGCCTCGCATGAGCTAGCTTGATTGCACCTAAAGCCTCGCATGAGCTAGCTTGATTGCACCTAAAGCCTCGCATGAGCTAGCTTGATTGCACCTAAAGCCTCGCGTGAGCTAGCTTGATTGCACCTAAAGCCTCGCATGAGCTAGCTTGATTGCACCTAAAGCCTCGCATGAGCTAGCTTGATTGCACCTAAAGCCTCGCGTGAGCTAGCTTGATTGCACCTAAAGCCTCGCATGAGCTGGCTTGATTGCACCTAAAGCCTCGCATGAGCTAGCTTGATTGCACCTAAAGCCTCGCATGAGCTAGCTTGATTGCACCTAAAGCCTCGCGTGAACTAGCTTGATTGCACCTAAAGCCTCGCATGAGCTGGCTTGATTGCACCTAAAGCCTCGCATGAGCTAGCTTGATTGCACCTAAAGCCTCGCATGAGCTAGCTTGATTGCACCTAAAGCCTCGCGTGAGCTAGCTTGATTGCACCTAAAGCCTCGCATGAGCTGGCTTGATTGCACCTAAAGCCTCGCGTGAGCTAGCTTGATTGCACCTAAAGCCTCGCATGAGCTGGCTTGATTGCACCTAAAGCCTCGCATGAGCTAGCTTGATTGCACCTAAAGCCTCGCATGAGCTAGCTTGATTGCACCTAAAGCCTCGCGTGAGCTAGCTTGATTGCACCTAAAGCCTCGCGTGAGCTAGCTTGATTGCACCTAAAGCCTCGCGTGAGCTGGCTTGATTGCACCTAAAGCCTCGCATGAGCTAGCTTGATTGCACCTAAAGCCTCGCATGAGCTAGCTTGATTGCACCTAAAGCCTCGCGTGAGCTAGCTTGATTGCACCTAAAGCCTCGCGTGAGCTGGCTTGATTGCACCTAAAGCCTCGCATGAGCTAGCTTGATTGCACCTAAAGCCTCGCATGAGCTAGCTTGATTGCACCTAAAGCCTCGCGTGAGCTAGCTTGATTGCACCTAAAGCCTCGCATGAGCTGGCTTGATTGCACCTAAAGCCTCGCATGAGCTAGCTTGATTGCACCTAAAGCCTCGCATGAGCTAGCTTGATTGCACCTAAAGCCTCGCATGAGCTAGCTTGATTGCACCTAAAGCCTCGCATGAGCTAGCTTGATTGCACCTAAAGCCTCGCATGAGCTGGCTTGATTGCACCTAAAGCCTCGCATGAGCTAGCTTGATTGCACCTAAAGCCTCGCATGAGCTGGCTTGATTGCACCTAAAGCCTCGCGTGAGCTAGCTTGATTGCACCTAAAGCCTCGCATGAGCTGGCTTGATTGCACCTAAAGCCTCGCGTGAGCTAGCTTGATTGCACCTAAAGCCTCGCGTGAGCTATCTTGATTGCACCTAAAGTCTCTGCTACATGTACCAGCACGTTTTTTAAATTAAATTGTTTACCGCAATCGATAAACTGAGTAATCGTGGACGTGCATCGGGACATTTTGAGTCATCTGATATTCAGATTTTTTACGACTGTAAGCAAAAGTTGCCAGTGGGGGAAGCAAGCAAAGAAACAAATAAGCTTGAAACACGGGGGACCCCTGAAGATGAATTTCAAGGGGGGGGGGGGATTTCTTCCTGCACACTTGAAACATTGCTCTGCACTGCAAAGTTTCCCTCCTTAGTGGAGGATTCAAGACATGCTTGGGAAGCTTGTTTTTAAAGATAATTCCGGCTGAAACCATCATTTACATATGTAGCTAAGAAGCTGCCGATTTGAGTTGTACTGAAAACCCGAGATAAGAGGTTTGGTTTGTTTTGGGGATTTTTTTTTGGGGGGGGGGGGGGGGAAGGGTTGTCATTCGCCATTAAAAAAAGTGGGTCAAACCAATGCAGGGAGAGGTGCCTCACTCGCCGATACAAAGGCTTCTCATGGGTGCTAATTTCCAAGACTTGATTGCTATTCAAATAATTTTCAAGCACCTTAATTGATTTTCAAAGATGTTAATTAATAATTACAAAGGAAGTCAAGAGGGATAAATAATTTTCAAGGGTGGTGTTCAATTTTTGAAATGTTGATCATCAAGAATGCCAATCATCCCCCCCCCCCCCCCCCTGGATTTTGAAAGATGTTAATCATCAAGAGTGTTAATCAGTTTTTGAATTCTCAAAATATGTTAAGTTAATTATTAGGAATGCCAATCAGTTTTCAATAACTTTTCAAGGAAGTTAATTTCAATAGTGTTATTTAAGGATGTTCAATTACTTTCAGTTGACATCATCAAACGTAATATGTTAATCAACTTATTTTTTTAATTGCCACAGGGAGACCTTGAGAAGTCTACTATCGCACAGCATGTGTGGAACAACACCACCCAATCTCATGGGGAGAAACCTTGGTGATTGATAGAGCCAGCAAATGGAGGGTGCTGCACATCCATCTCAGACCGAGGGTCAGTGCTTACAATCGAGATATGGAGCTGGAGCTAGCAGATTTCTGGGTCTCAACTATCAAGACCGCATGTGAAACCACACCCATTATTACTGTCCGACGTGTTTGTTATGCTTATATACTCAGGCGCGTTCAGATGCATCATGATTCACGCCATTTTGTGTGAAACGCTTGCCAGCGATATTGTGCATTGTGTTTCTTTTGTGATCCTCCCTGAAGTATCCAGTACAAAGGTTGGCAATAATAATTCAAGGATATTAATTTTAATAAAAATTTTAATTTTCTAGTATATTTTTAGGATATGTATATCTAGGATATTTCTCAGGTGTTTTTGTTCTCTACTCTACGCTAAAATGACAAGACTGATAGGAATTAGGGAATTTAGTGATGTTTAGTGTTATGATGTGTTACTTGCTAGCCTGTCTAGTCTCATTATGTGTTTCTAGTGTTATAATGTGTTACTTTGTTAGTATCGAGATGCAATTCTAATGTTACGGTGTGTTACATAGATGCCTAGTGTGAAGCAGTGCTACTTGTCTTGTGTCATGCTGTATTACTTGCCTAGTCACATGATGTGTTCCTACGGCTGTGATTTAGTGTAATGCTGTTTTACTTGCAGTGTTACGCTGTGTAATCTTCCTAGTATCTGTTGTGCTCCTAGTGTTATGCTGCGTGACTTGCCTAGTGTTATGCTGTGTAACTTTCCCAGTGTCCTGCTGTGTTCCTAGTATTATGCTGTTACTTACCTAGTGTTATGCTGTTACTTGGCTTGTGCCAAGCAGTATTCCTAATGCCATACTTGCCAAGTGTCATGCTGTTACTTGACTAAAGTCATGATGTGTTACATGTACTTGCTTAGTGACAAGCTGTGTTACTTGCTTGAACAAGCAAGCCAATCACCTTAAGTTATCAACAGCAGTTCCCACATGAACTAATTGCAGTTAACCAAAACTTACAGTCCTCATCCTTGACTCTAACCCCAATGCTTGCATAGAGAGTCCCAAAGGAGACCGTGCCTCCAACAACAAACCCAGGAGTGGCAGTGATACTGACTTGCAGCTCATCTCCCTGCAAGGCAACGTCGTCTTGTCGCACCGACACTGTTGCCATCTACAATCACACAACACAAACACAGACCAAGTCACACCCACTGCAATTACAGGTCTGCTAGGCAACGCACACTCCCACGCAAGTGATTGAATTAGAAATAGTTATCGTGCGTTCACAGCTTGTAAGTGAGAGATGCTAGCGTTCCATGGCCTCTCCTCCATTCAAGTAGAGATACAGAGCTGAGAGATGCTAGCATTCCATGGCCTCCCCTCCATTCAAGTAGAGATACAGAGCTGAGAGATGTTAGCATTCCATGGCCTCTCCTCCATTCAAGTAGAGATACAGAGCTGAGAGATGCTAGCATTTCATGGCCTCTCCTCCATTCAAGTAGAGATACAGAGCTGAGAGATGCTAGCATTCCATGGCCTCTCCTCCATTCAAGTAGAGATACAGAGCTGAGAGATGCTAGCATTCCATGGCCTCTCTTCCATTCAAGTAGAGATACAGAGCTGAGAGATGCTAGCATTCCATGGCCTCACCTCCATTCAAGTAGAGATACAGAGCTGAGAGATGCTAGCATTCCACGGCCTCCCCTCCATTCAAGTAGAGATACAGAGCTGGGAGAAGCTAGCATTCCATGGCCTCTCCTCCATTCAAGTAGAGATACAGAGCTGAGAGAAGCTAGCATTCCATGGCCTCCCCTCCATTCAAGTAGAGATACAGAGCTGAGAGAAGCTAGCATTCCATGGCCTCTCCTCCATTCAAGTAGAGATACAGAGCTGAGAGAAGCTAGCATTCCATGGCCTCCCCTCCATTCAAGTAGAGATACAGAGCTGAGAGAAGCTAGCATTCCATGGCCTCTCCTCCATTCAAGTAGAGATACAGAGCTGAGAGATGCTAGCATTCCATGGCCTCTCCTCCATTCAAGTAGAGATACAGAGCTGAGAGATGCTAGCATTCCACAGCCTCCCCATTCCACAGCCTCCCCTCCATTCAAGTAGAGATACAGAGCTGAGAGAAGCTAGCATTCCATGGCCTCTCCTCCATTCAAGTAAGATACAGAGCTGAGAGAAGCTAGCATTCCATGGCCTCCCCTCTATTCAAGTAGAGATACAGAGCTGAGAGAAGCTAGCATTCCATGGCCTCTCCTCCATTCAAGTAGAGATACAGAGCTGAGAGATGCCATGGCCTCTCCTCCATTCAAGTAGAGATACAGAGCTGAGAGATGCTAGCATTCCATGGCCTCTCCTCCATTCAAGTAGAGATACAGAGCTGAGAGATGCTAGCATTCCATGGCCTCCCCTCAATTCAAGTAGAGATACAGAGCTGAGAGATGCTAGCATTCCATGACCTCTCCTCCATTCAAGTAGAGATACAGAGCTGAGAGATGCTAGCATTCCATGGCCTCCCCTCCATTCAAGTAGAGATACAGAGCTGAGAGAAGCTAGCATTCCATGGCCTCTCCTCCATTCAAGTAGAGATACAGAGCTGAGAGAAGCTAGCATTCCATGGCCTCCCCTCCATTCAAGTAGAGATACAGAGCTGAGAGAAGCTAGCATTCCATGGCCTCTCCTCCATTCAAGTAGAGATACAGAGCTGAGAGATGCTAGCATTCCATGGCCTCTCCTCCATTCAAGTAGAGATACAGAGCTGAGAGATGCTAGCATTCCACAGCCTCCCCATTCCACAGCCTCCCCTCCATTCAAGTAGAGATACAGAGCTGAGAGAAGCTAGCATTCCATGGCCTCTCCTCCATTCAAGTAAGATACAGAGCTGAGAGAAGCTAGCATTCCATGGCCTCCCCTCTATTCAAGTAGAGATACAGAGCTGAGAGAAGCTAGCATTCCATGGCCTCTCCTCCATTCAAGTAGAGATACAGAGCTGAGAGATGCCATGGCCTCTCCTCCATTCAAGTAGAGATACAGAGCTGAGAGATGCTAGCATTCCATGGCCTCTCCTCCATTCAAGTAGAGATACAGAGCTGAGAGATGCTAGCATTCCATGGCCTCCCCTCAATTCAAGTAGAGATACAGAGCTGAGAGATGCTAGCATTCCATGACCTCTCCTCCATTCAAGTAGAGATACAGAGCTGAGAGATGCTAGCATTCCATGGCTTCTCCTCCATTCAAGTAGAGATACAGAGCTGAGAGATGCTAGCATTCCATGGCCTCTCCTCCATTCAAGTAGAGATACAGAGCTGAGAGATGCTAGCATTCCATGGCCTCTCCTCCATTCAAGTAGAGATACAGAGCTGAGAGATGCTAGCATTCCATGGCCTCCCCTCCATTCAAGTAGAGATACAGAGCTGAGAGAAGCTAGCATTCCATGGCCTCTCCTCCATTCAAGTAGAGATACAGAGCTGAGAGATGCTAGCATTCCATGGCCTCCCCTCCATTCAAGTAGAGATACAGAGCTGAGAGAAGCTAGCATTCCATGGCCTCCCCTCCATTCAAGTAGAGATACAGAGCTGAGAGATGCTAGCATTCCATGGCCTCTCCTCCATTCAAGTAGAGATACAGAGCTGAGAGAAGCTAGCATTCCATGGCCTCTCCTCCATTCAAGTAGAGATACAGAGCTGAGAGATGCTAGCATTCCATGGCCTCCCCTCCATTCAAGTAGAGATACAGAGCTGAGAGAAGCTAGCATTCCATGGCCTCTCCTCCATTCAAGTAGAGATACAGAGCTGAGAGATGCTAGCATTCCATGGCCTCTCCTCCATTCAAGTAGAGATACAGAGCTGAGAGAAGCTAGCATTCCATGGCCTCCCCTCCATTCAAGTAGAGATACAGAGCTGAGAGATGCTAGCATTCCATGGCCTCTCCTCCATTCAAGTAGAGATACAGAGCTGAGAGATGCTAGCATTCCATGGCCTCTCCTCCATTCAAGTAGAGATACAGAGCTGAGAGATGCTAGCATTCCATGGCCTCTCCTCCATTCAAGTAGAGATACAGAGCTGAGAGATGCTAGCATTCCACGGCCTCCCCTCCATTCAAGTAGAGATACAGAGCTGAGAGAAGCTAGCATTCCATGGCCTCTCCTCCATTCAAGTAGAGATACAGAGCTGAGAGATGCTAGCATTCCATGGCCTCCCCTCTATTCAAGTAGAGATACAGAGCTGAGAGAAGCTAGCATTCCATGGCCTCTCCTCCATTCAAGTAGAGATACAGAGCTGAGAGAAGCTAGCATTCCATGGCCTCCCCTCCATTCAAGTAGAGATACAGAGCTGAGAGAAGCTAGCATTCCATGGCCTCTCCTCCATTCAAGTAGAGATACAGAGCTGAGAGATGCTAGCATTCCATGGCCTCTCCTCCATTCAAGTAGAGATACAGAGCTGAGAGATGCTAGCATTCCACAGCCTCCCCTCCATTCAAGTAGAGATACAGAGCTGAGAGATGCTAGCATTCCATGGCCTCCCCTCCATTCAAGTAGAGATACAGAGCTGAGAGATGCTAGCATTCCATGGCCTCCCCTCCATTCAAGTAGAGATACAGAGCTGAGAGATGCTAGCATTCCATGGCCTCCTCTCCATTCAAGTAGAGATACACAGCTGAGAGAAGCTAGCATTCCATGGCCTCCCCTCCATTCAAGTAGAGATACAGAGCTGAGAGAAGCTAGCATTCCATGGCCTCCCCTCCATTCAAGTAGAGATAATAGAGCTGAGAGATGCTAGCATTCCATGGCCTCCCCTCCATTCAAGTAGAGATACAGAGCTGAGAGATGCTAGCATTCCATGGCCTCCCCTCCATTCAAGTAGAGATACAGAGCTGAGAGATGCTAGCATTTCATGGCCTCTCCTCCATTCAAGTAGAGATACAGAGCTGAGAGATGCTAGCATTCCATGGCCTCTCCTCCATTCAAGTAGAGATACAGAGCTGAGAGATGCTAGCATTCCATGGCCTCCCCTCCATTCAAGTAGAGATACAGAGCTGAGAGATGCTAGCATTCCATGGCCTCCCCTCCATTCAATTAGAGATACAGAGCTGAGAGATGCTAGCATTCCATGGCCTCCCCTCCATTCAAGTAGAGATACAGAGCTGAGAGATGCTAGCATTCCATGGCCTCCCCTCCATTCAATTAGAGATATAGAGCTGAGAGATGCTAGCATTCCATGGCCTCTCCTCCATTCAATTAGAGATACAGAGCTGACTTCGTATGGGAGCTGCTGTGATATCCTAATTGATGACCACCCTAAGTGCACATTTTGTCGCAAACTTTTTTATTTTAAATTACTGGAAAGATAAACTAACTACAAAATCTGCACATGCTCAGCAGACCGCTGCAACACGATGCTCCTGAGGATATATTCTCTACAAGTTTTTTTTAATGTACACATACGTAGCTGGACCTGGCACTGGCAAGTATCTATGCACTTACAAGTTTTGTATGTAGACATAGGGAGGGAGAGAGGGAGGAAGGGAGAGAGGGAGGGAGAGAGGGGGAGGGAGGGAGAGGGAGGGAGAGAGAGGGAGGAGAGAGGGGGAGGGAGGGAGGGGGGGGAGGGAGAGAGGGAGGGAGAGAGAGGGGGAGGAGAGAGGGGGAGAGAGGGAGGGAGGGAGGGAGAGAGGGAGGGGAGAGGGGAGAGGGAGGGAGAGAGAGGGGGGAGAGAGGGAATAATTACACTCCAAAGTCATGTACCTTTGTAGTGGCATTTCTCTCGAACTCAACAGTTTCTGTAATCATCACGTCCACTTCTGGAACACGACCAGGAGATACTATGTTCAGCGTGACAGTGGTGGCAGCATCCACAGCAGCGGAGAGACGTATCAGCAGGTTGACCTGATCTCCCTCCGTGACCTCAGCAGTGGAGGATTCAAATCCCACCACAGCTGCATGGATACACAAGAGATCATTGGGTCACTTATTATTCAAATCTATCTATCATCTATCTATCTATCCATCAATCTATGTATGTTCACAATTAATAAAGGTCAAGGGTCATGTAAATGTTGTGGTCGACAGCTGCTTCACTCCTATTCTGATGCACTTTTTATTATGAAACGTATTCTGTCTAGTTGGCTTTGCAGCCATTGCAAACCAATCGACCAAAAACTATATTTATGGCTTATTATAACACTTTAATTGCAATGACCCTCTCAATAATCGACCTATGGCATGACACTCTAGCCTTCATTGGGAATAATGGAGGCTAGATATCGAGGGGGGAAATGATTGAGAAAGTCACTGGATTGTATATTCCATGATATATATACATAACTGGGAGAATATTTTTATAGCTAATAACTTCATTGTCAAGAATAAACTTCTCAACCGTTCATATCATTAGAAGACCAACACAATAAGCTGCAGTTTAGCAGACCAGAGTGAGCTCGCAGGCAGGCTGACCAAAGCAACGCAGTGCTACGTCGCTCTCTGCCTGCAACAAAACTGACAGCCAAGAAATCCATCCAGGATGCCATTGCAATTCAAAGCCATCCCAGGTAAGCATAGAGCAGCTGCCAGTGCAGCTTTCCTCTGAAGAAGAGCTTCCAGAAACAGAATCGAAGGCCAGGAAGATATAATTCATGACAACAGTTGTGACTGTCAGCCATTTTGAAAGATCCTTCCTCCCCCCCCCCCCCCCCCCCCCCCACCATGTCAGACTGGAAGTGAATATTTACAACTCTATTATAATGATGCAGCAGTCCACTGGGCATGTGCAGATTTCTTTTTTAAATGCAGTGTTTAGTTTATGTGTCTGAGTTGGCACGTGTTACAGCAGTGAACTTGGTCAAGAGGGTCACAGCGACTCGACTAGTGTTGTGTTTGGAAACCTATTGACACTGTGTGTGTGTACATTGATGAAGCTACTACTACGACAGCACATGCCATGGGCGCAGAGACCAGCTGCAACAGAGGCAAGTTCGGTTCGGTTCCAGTGGCGCCGGGGCGGTATCTAACCAATCAGAATCCTAGATTTATTGATTTACAAGTGCTAAATGTAGTTTACACCAGGACTCTGGTGGAGATAGAGAGAGGTTGTTCCTGCAGAGAGATGGGTAGAGAAGATGCCCGACACTTCCCTACTTGCTGCTTGGCCACTCTCAACAACTGTACAGACGTCATGACTAGGAGATTGCATGCAAAGAAAAGGTCGTGCTCTTCACAGAGTAGCTACACGTGGGTGGAGAGAGAGAGGTAGATAGATGTCGAGGGAGAGAGAGGGAGAGAGGGAGAGAGATATGAGAGAGAGGAAAGAGAAAGCAGAGAAAGGGAGGAGAGAGGAAGGAGAGAGGAGACAAAGGGAGAGGAAGACAAGGAGAGAGGGAGAGAGACAAGCTTGAAAGATTGTGGGAATCAAACTCTTTGGCAAGAGTTCAGCAACTGAAGACCCAACAACCCCTTCAAACTTAAGGCCAATTGCCCTGACCTCCTGCAGTGGGAAGATGTTTATCACAGTCCTCAAAAACAGATGGCTTCAATCCATGCTGGGTAATGGCTACCTCGACCGGTCAACCCAGAAGGCTCTCTTGAAAGCAACCCCTGAGCAGCACTCCAAACTAGCCACTATCCTGTTTGAGGCCCAAAACAAACATAAATCACTTGCTGTTTCCTGGATACCTCGCAAATGCATACCGCAGCATCCACCACTCGCTCATCCAGTTCTCACTCAAACACTAACTATGCCCCCCCCCCACAACTCTGCTCCATCTTTAGAATCCCTTTACTCAGACCTCACAGCCACCATCCTACAACTCCAGGTTGGTCTACCCCAAGCATCCTTGAAGATGTAAGTGCCTATCGAGGTGACCCTCTGTCGGGGGCAGTGTTTAATACAGTGATCAACACCTTAGGGCTGGTTCACAACATGACGCTGGCCGAGCCTTGCGCTGCGTGTAGTCAATTGACCTTTGACCCTCGAATCGCGCTCAACAAAGACGGACACTGATTGGTCCGACACTGCGTTTAAGACCCTGGATTAGAACTTTTTTCTATCTAGCGTCTGAAAAGCAGCATCAGACCAATCAGAACATCGCATATCCGCAGCATGTTAGGTCAAAGGTCAATTGACAACACGCAATGCAACGCTCGGCCAGCATCATGTTGTGAACCAACCTTTAGTTGACACTTTGCAAGTGCAAAGAGATCTTGGATATACATTATCTGACTCCACCCACCATACCAACCTTCTTCAACATGCAGATGACACATGTGTCATTACTAACAGCCCAGCCGCCGGTCAGCAACAGTTGAACACGGTCGACCAGTGGATTGTGTGGTCAGGTATGGAGGTGTGGCTTGTGTGGTCAGGTATGGGTGTGTGGCTTGTGTGGTCAGGCATGGAGGTGTGGCTTGTGTGATCATGTATGGAGGTGTGGCTTGTGTGGTCAGGTATGGAGGGTGGCTTGTGTGATCATGTATGGAGGTGTGGCTTGCAAAGTGCCACTCTGTTCTGTAGCAATACAAAGTTCCACAGGTCACACCATTGACCCCAGCTAACCTTGTCAGGACAGACACTCCCTATGGGCAGCAATACCATCAAGTTCATAGGGCTGATACCTCAAAATCCTTCACATGGCCCGATCCAACCTTAACCGATTAAACGCCGTAAGCGCCATATGGCGCGAGACCTTACATCCTTCGCCACACAAAAATATATAAAATGAACCGTTACGAGCTAACAGCCCCGGTTGGGTTCTGCACATGCCTAGTAGACTAGAGAACGTCACAAAAATGATTATTTCCGGTTGATGCATCGTGCAACAAAAATCCTGCGGTTGAACGCCATTTTTGTTGGTCGAGCTTTTTTAAAAAACTGCTCAAAGATGCTCTCCTGTGAGGACGTTATTTCTCAACTTTTAGCCGACGATTCTGGCGATTCTGGGTCAGATTCATTTGGGGAAGAAGGTGAAGACATCTATGCATACCGAGGAAACACTCTGGATCCAGTTGCTCTAAGAGAAGAGGCGCGCTTGGATGGACTTCTCGATTGTAAGTTTCTTCTAACCTTAGCGCTTCATAGCCTTTGTTTACCATAGTCAACTGAGAGTGTACTATTGCCAAATACTAGCTTATTCTGTTGGTATTCCAAATTCAGACAGGATAGTTATAGGAAAAAAGTTATAGCTAATAAGAGTGTAGGTTGGAGTTGTTGAGTTGTTGATGTTGATTTTCATTTGAATTTGAATTTTCAAATGTTGACCACAAACTTGATATATATATATATCTTGTTTTTCCCACCCTCCCCACTACTTTTCCTACAGCATCAGATGATGAGAGTGGAGATGAGGCATCTATGACTTCTTTTGTTACATTGGAGGATGAGGAAGCCTTGCCTGAAGTCTCTACAGGGCGTGGGAACACGACTGGTGCTGGAGTTGTGCGAGGGAGAGGCGGGCGAGGGAGTACTGGCCGAGGGAGAGGCGGGCGAGGGAGTACTGGCCAAGGGGGAAGCAGCTCAAGTGGTAGTGGAGTCGTAAGTGTTGCTAGTGGTCCTCCAAAAGGTACTGGTAGTAGGCGGGCCAGAGGTTATAGGCGTGTGCGAGCATCTGGCACTGGTTCTGTCCGAGCATCTGGCACTGGTTCTGCCCAAGCATCTGGCACTGGTTCTAGGCTAACTGAGGTCACAGGTAAGTGGGAAATAAAGGAGCCAACTCCTTTGAAATTGGACTATACAGCAACAGCTGGTCCAACTTCTTCATTGCTTGGTGCATCAAGTACATTTTTAGATGCATTTTACCTTTTTTTTACTCTTGAAGTGTGGGAACTCCTAGTAGCAGAGACGAACAGTTACGTTTCTAGGATGGCTAGTCTCTCCAGGCCATGGGTAGATACTAATATAGAGGCTTTTGTAGGAATGTTGATAATATTGGGAGTTTCCACACTTCCATACTTAGAATTGTACTGGTCCACTAATCACTCGGATTTGTCTGGATCTTTGGTTCGTAAAGTAATGCCTAGGACTCGGTTTTTGGAGCTAATGCGTTATGTACATGTAAATTCTATTGATGGTTTGTTGGTTACAAAGGGTAACCTGAATTATGATCGGCTTTATAAGGTAAGGAAGTTATTAGATTTGATTACTCTTAAGTTTGAGAGTGAATATACCTTGCATCAAGAGCTTAGTATTGATGAAGCTATGATTCCCTTTCAAGGTAGGCTTGGCTTCAAACAGTATATGAAGGACAAACCAATAAAATGGGGGATAAAAGTGTTTGTCCTTTGTGATGCTAGGAATGGGTACATTTATCGGTTGCAGATTTATACAGGTAAGAACGTGGAAGTAGCTGATAAAACTGGTTTGTGTAGTAGAGTTGTTTTAGATTTGTTAGAAGGATTAGAACATAAGAACTTCCATGTGTACATGGACAATTATTATACTAGTCCTAATTTATTTCAAACGCTTACAAGTAAAGGCTTTGGTGCATGTGGTACAGCTAGGTATACTAGGAGGAACTTTCCTCCAGATTTAGTAACAAAAGCTTCGATTAGAAATAGAGGTTATTATGATTATAGGTCTAATGGTGCACTCCTGGCTTTAGTTTGGGTAGATAAACGGTCAATCTACACGATAACTAATATACATCCCGCGGAAAATAATTTAGTACCTCCTACTGTAAAAAGGCGCAAAATTGATGGTTCTAGAGAGGATCTGCCATGTCCCCCATGTTTGCCTGATTATCAGTCATTCATGAGAGGTGTGGACAGAGCAGATCAGAGAATAGGCTACTATAATTTGGGTAGAAAGTCTAGGAGATGGTGGAAAAGGGTTTTTTCGTATTTGATAGAAGCTTGTTTATTGAATTCATTTATTTTGTTTTCTTCTGTCCGAGCTCCAATATCAGTAAGGAAGGGTAATTATCTAGAAGCTAGGATTGTTCTAGCTAAATCTTTGATTGGTTCTTTCTCTTCTCGGCAGCGTGCAGGTCAACGTTGTAGTCAGGCAAATAGTCAGCTAGATCGCCTCAATTTAAAACTAGGTCATTTCCCACAGTGCTGTGCAAAGAAGCGCTGTGTAGTTTGCATTAGTAAAGGTTACAGGCATGAGGCAAGGTCCCAGTGTTGTTTTTGTAAGGTTCCTTTGTGTGGTGGATCAACAGGCCGTGACTGTTTTCGTAAATACCATACCTTGGTGGACTATCAGTAATGTTTATGCACCCCCTGCTCCTTTCTGTGCTTCTCTCTTGTTCCCTGCTCCTTCGTCTACTTCTCTCTTGTTCCCTGCCCCTTCGTCTACTTCTCTCGTTCCCTGTCCCTTCGTCTACTTCTCTCGTCTCTCCAGTATTCAAGTATTATTCTTATCCTGGTATCTCATGTTTGTGTAGAATAAAAACATGGTGAAATATCATGCCGGAGACCAAGCAAGCTATACCCAAGACTGAGCAAGTTCTACTCTACCCGTGACAGCAAGACCGGAGCTCTACCCAAGACACTCCCTTACATAATTGTGTTTTATATTATGGTTTTATTCTAGTATGTGTTAGCATTTTCACTCTCTTATAATTTGTTTTTTGTATTATTATGTGTTAGCATTTTGATGGTGAAAACAACCCACTGGCTTTGCAGCTGGTAGAGGGTTTGTAAATAGATGCTCCATCTTGTGTTGGCATTATAATGTGTGTATAATAGTGTGAAAATATGAAAATATTCACCCCCAAGAAGAGACAAGGTTTTATAATGCTGGTTAGTTCTGCCCAGTTGGTAAGGAAGGCTCGATTTTTTTACAGGAAGTAGAGCTATCATGTGGCTGAATATGACCCAAGTTTCATGGGTGGAGTCCCTGCAGAACGGAAGATATAAAAATAATAAGTAAAATACCTCGTTAATTCATGAATAATTTGCCCGCGGGTACTAGGAATACGGCGTGCAATCCGTTAAGGAGGCTCTAAATCGCATGGTACAAGCAGTGGACAGATTTCCAGTCACAAGACAACAGAAGATGAAACTCTACAAGCTTGGTATGTGTCCTCCAGAGGCATCTCAACATCCATGTTTTCCCCATAACTTGGATTGAACGTAACCTAGAGACAACTGCTACGAGATTTCTGAAAAAGTGGGCAGGTCTTACAAAATCTGCTAGCCCCAACTTGCTCTACCTCCCACAGAGAGCTGGAGGTCTACCATCATTGTCCTCTCTCTATAAGCGACTCCAAGTCTCACAGCAGTGCCAGATACTCATCTCAGCTGACCCTTGTGTCAGCAATATTGCAGGGATGGGCTTACAGCTTACAGGCTGAGATTGATGCTAAATGGCTGAAGGTTCGACCAGCTGCCATTGTTAGAGACACTATGCAGAAAGACTATCACGCTCACAGAAAGCAATACTTGCAGCAGTCAAGAAGTGGGTGACTAATGAGGAGGAACAAGCTCACTTGAAAGGTCTCCGCAGCCTGCCTAGACAGGGCCACATGATTCGTGCCACCACCCCTGATTCTGCTACCATCTGAGCTAAAGCGGGGCAGTCTCTCCCAGAGGAGTCTTTCAAATTTGTTCCCAATGCTGCACATGATACACTACCCCACAATGCAAATCTGCACCTGTGGAAAAAGAAGAACTCTGACAACTTCCCCCTGTGCCATGAGGATCGCCAGAACCTTGTCCACGTCCTAAACTCCTGCAAGATAGCCTTGAAACTAAGACAATACAATGAGCGGCATGACTCTGTCCTGGCTGTCATCTATGAAACCATCTCCCAACACCTCCCTAACGCAGCCTTTAGCACCGCTGACCTGGCCAATGCATACAATTTCCCCTCCCACACCAGCCCTGCTGAACTCAGACCTGACATTGTCTGGTGGGATGATGAACACAAGTGTGTCTGCCTTGTGGAACTAACAGTGTGTTTCCACACCTCATTCCACAAAGCTGTGACTAGGAAGGAGGTCAAATACCTGCCACTACTCTCTGCATGTCAACAATCAGGCTACACAGCCAAGCTCATGACATTGGAAATTGGTTCACGTGGCCTGCCAAATCTACGTGGTTTCATAAAGCTCCAAGACGAACTAAACACCTCCACAACCAAGATTCGTATCCTCTTGATGCAAGCTGCTAGAGAAGCAATGATTGGCTCCTTTAACATCAGGTGCTGCAGAAATAGAACTAATCTTTAATTGCCCCTTAATTATTTCTTAATGGTTTATTTTTGTAGTTGTTATTGTTTCTCTGCATGCCTGCATGCCGTGACATAGTCACTTAGTTTGAGGCTTGGAGCAAGTGATTGTGCAATGTTTTGGTGGAAGATTATGACAAGCTCAGCTTGGAAGACTCCACCCCTCATTTGTACATGTGTCTGACAATTCAATGAAGTTTATGTAAATAAGGGAGAGGAGGGAGAGGGGGAGAGAGGGAAGGGAGAGAGGGAGAGGAGAGAGGGAGAGAGGGAGAGGAGGAGAGGAGAGAGGGAGGAGAGAGGGAGAGGAGAAAGTTCATGTCTGGCAGAATTTAGAACTGGACCTTTGCACTACTTGCGTGAATAGTAGAAAGTGGGTGTGGTCAACAAAAATGAGTGACTCCATGGGCATCGGAGCCGTGTATTTCTACAGATTCTAATTGGACCTCCTCACCTTCTTTTAGCCTCTCCTCAAGATCCTCTACGAGCAGACCATGTCCACATGCACAGTTGTCCATGACAACACAACCCCACACCAGCATCTTCAAGTGAACACACCTTCTTCCCCAAGTGCAACACACACGTAATGTGACAAGTTTTACTCCCCCCCCCCCCCCCCCCCCCCCCACCGTCCACTCCCCCCCCCCTCCCTCCCCCCTCTCCTTCCAACCACTATCAAACATCAAATTGTTTAAGGCACTTACGAAGACAGTTATCATTAGTGTCCATTAGATAGTCCATGGTGCACGAGCACTCGGTAGCCATGGACTCACGAACACTGTTAGCAGGACATGGCGTGCATTGGTCGGAATCTCTGAAATAGTTGAGGGCACAAGCTGCAGGGATAGAGTTTCATCTAACATTCACTCAGTGCCAATCAACACCTGATAACACGTATGGAAGCATCTTGGAATGCTTTGCTGATTCAAGGAGAGCAGGACAGTAATTGCACATGTTTATAATAGTGACAGTTCTGGAATTGGCGGGCCCTACCGGAGTATCATGATAAAGCCAACGGCAGGGGCTGCATATTGAGCACTGCTTGTGGCCTACATGGACAAACCACTTTTACTATTAATATACATGTAATAACAACAACAACAACAACAATAATAATAATGATGGATATGCTATTACTACTACTAGTAGTAGTAGTAGTAGTAGTAGTAGTAATTGGCAGTAGTTGTAAAAAATATTTCAAGGAATATATACGTTTGCACTTCCTATAATTACTGTACTTTGACCCTTATTTCAAAGTGGCGGATGGCAAAATCCCCCCCCCCCCCCAACAACAACAACAAACACCAAAGCTCATATCTCAGCCAAAACTCGCACTTGCAGCTTCTTGCTTCTCACATGCACATGTACATGGGCATGTGCATTTATATGTGCATGGTGGGCTTCAGCTGATATAAGCTCCAAATAAGACTCTCCGTGTGCCTTCAATCTTTAGCTAGTGTGAACCAGCAGCACAAAAAGCTCTCAGAGTGAGGAAAACCATCCTAAGGAAGCTACGCATCCTGTCCCCCCCACTCGCATAACTAGCGTACAAAAAGTCTGTCCCCTTCACTCAAATAACTAGCGTACAAAAAGTCTGCCCCCTTCACTCACATAACTAGCGTACAAAAAGTCTGCCCCCTCCACTCACATAACTAGCGTACAAAAAGTCCGCCCCCTCCACTCACATAACTAGCGTACAAAAAGTCCGCCCCCTCCACTCACATAACTAGCGTACAAAAAGTCCGCCCCCTCCACTCGCATAACTAGCATACAAAAAGTCCGCCCCCTCCACTCACATAACTAGCGTACACCCCCCCACCCCCCCCCCCACCACACACACACACAAAATCCCTTTTAGTGCCAGAAGACTCCACATGCTACAATGCACACCACCTGCTCTGTTTAATCGATTCAGGTTAAAAAAGTGTGGGTAAGGGTGATTGTCGATGATGTAATCAAGCTAGCTCACATGATGTTTTATAATCATAATTGAATCAGTGCTGTGTCATAAGCAGAACGAATGACCCGCTCAGGCCTGCTGTTGGTTTGTCAAGTTCCCGCTCCTGGGGAAAAGATACCAAAGGAAGCTGCAACTGATTCTCTTCTACCAAAATATCTGCTGTTTAGTTGGTAGAGTTCTGTAGTGCAAAGTCACTGACCCCATGAAGGAGGCTGTAGCTGATATCTGCTGTTTAGTTGGTAGAGTTCTGTAGTGCAACAGTCACTAACCCCATGAAGGAGGCTGTAGCTGACCTACATGGGTACAGTCGGCCATAGCAAAAATACCCTCTCAATAACAACTTGAACGTTACTCTCGTAATGTTCCGGCTACTCCTGTAGATGCTCTCGACTTCATCAGGAATGTGGAGGACTACAGCAAGTCAGAGCTTCAGGGCAAGTCAGAGCTTCAGGGCAAGTCAGAGCTTCAGGGCAAGTCAGAGCTTCAGGGCAAGTCAGAGCTTCAGGGCAAGTCAGAGCTTCAGGACAAGTCAGAGCTTCAGGGCAAGTCAGAGCTTCAGGGCCTTCAGGGCTTTTAAACATTCTCTAGCTTGTTTATTAAAGTTGTTCACTATACCTACCAGCACATGCAGTGTCTTGTTGCTATTGTTGACTGTACACCACTACACCCACCAGCACATGCAGTGTCTTGTTGCTATTGTTGACTGTACACTACTACACCTACCAGCACATGCAGTGTCTTGTTGCTATTGTTGACTGTACACCACTACACCCACCAGCACATGCAGTGTCTTGTTGCTATTGTTGACTGTACACCACTACACCCACCAGCACATGCAGTGTCTTGCTGCTATTGTTGACTGTACACCACTACACCCACCAGCACATGCAGTGTCTTGTTGCTATTGTTGACTGTACACCACTACACCCACCAGCACATGCAGTGTCTTGCTGCTATTGTTGACTGTACACCACTACACCCACCAGCACATGCAGTGTCTTGTTGCTATTGTTGACTGTACATCACTACACCCACCAGCACATGCAGTGTCTTGCTGCTATTGTTGACTGTACACCACTACACCCACCAGCACATGCAGTGTCTTGCTGCTATTGTTGACTGTACACCACTACACCCACCAGCACATGCAGTGTCTTGCTGCTATTGTTGACTGTACACCATGCTGTCCACTCAAATAGCAACAAGACACGGCATGTGGTATTACGTGTAGTGTACAACAATAATAAACAAGTTAACATAAAGTGTTTAAAAGCCCTGGAGGGTGTCAACCTCCACAGTCAACCACGTATGCATGTACGAATAGAAGAAAGAAGGAAACAACCCCCAACCCCCCCAACCAGAGTTCGCAAGTTTTACCCAGGGCTTGGGTGTAACCCGGGTTGGGTTAAATACCTTTTACCCAGGTTTTACCCAGATTTTACTCAAACATGGATACAACCCAGGATAAAATCATAGACACAATAGATTTATTATAAAATGTAAAGATATTATAAGAAATTAACTCTAAAGTAAGACATTCAATAAATGGCAACTGTAAAGAACTAGACAAAAACAGGAGCTGTGTTTCACTCAGCATTTATTTACCAAGTGATAAGGTTGTCTACTAGAGTATATATTTTTTATTTAATAAATATTTAAACAAGATTCATGGGATTAAAGTCCAATTGATATGCAGATTTAATAGTCAATCTCCTGAGGTCCTCGCAGGAGCCTGTGGCAGAAGACGAGTTTCTGGGCTTTCTCATTTCCCAGACGGTTGCAGAGTTTGTTGTGGCTAAGTCCATAGGAGCTAAATATACTTTCTATGGAGCTGGAAGATGCA
Source organism: Cladorhizidae sp. MBARI D1340-BT2 (assembly GCA_028752905.1). Taxonomy (NCBI): domain Eukaryota; kingdom Metazoa; phylum Porifera; class Demospongiae; order Poecilosclerida; family Cladorhizidae; species Cladorhizidae sp. MBARI D1340-BT2. The sequence continues at coordinate 24,228,545 of JAQNBH010000008.1, read as the reverse complement.
ACTGCAGTGTGGAGTTGCTTCATAAGTTGCATGAATCCAGGGGGCAGGGCACACCTCTTGTCTACACCTTTCCACCAAGTGAGGGGTGGGGTTTCAGTGGCACCAGGCTCAAAGTTGGATGAAGGGAATGGGGCCCCCTGAGCCTCAAAAGAGATGGCTGTGCTGAGGAATGCTTGGCTTTTCGTCTTCAGCCAAGCTTTGGCATCCTCAATATGATAATCACTATTAGTAACTGGCCCTGATACTTAGGGTGAAGTAGGTAGGCAGCAAGGTGGCCAACCTTACCCACTGCAGCAAAGTGTTTTTTGATAGCATCCCAGTGGGGTTCCAGATAGGGCTCTTTAAGGAGGGAGAGGTAGTGATGTGTAGCATCAGCAATCATGCAGCTATCACTTTGACATTTGTTGATGGCAACAGTAATAGGTTTGAGTTGTTCAAGGAGATCTCCAGCATACCTAGATTCTTGATCTTACTAACAATAATGGGACCCATCTCATCAGCATTGTCTATGGCTATTTTCTTGTAGATGGAATGATTGGTCATAAATGATTTCAGACAATCCAGATTACTATTCCAGCATGTAGGACAAGGCAATTTGGGTTTAACATGGCCAGGTGACTCCCTCAACCATCCATGGGAATGGTGGACATGTTTGAAGTGATGGTTGATGGACTTGACATGCTCCATGACCCATGGAGTGGACAGGTCTTGACAAAGAAGGTTCGCTGTGACTCATGCAGCCATATACGTTGACATCAGGCGCTCTTTGTGGACTTCTTCACGCACTTTCTTCATTTTGTTCTCGTTGTCTGTACAGCAGTTCAGTACTTCACAGCCGTACTTGCTCTCTGCTGTCTTGATAGATTCCAAAAGAAGATCTTTGCATACTTCTGCAGTTTTCTTAGTGGATATGGGGTCATGACCATCATGGAAGTAACCTATGCCACCAGCAGTGAGAGGAGTGGCAATGATGGGGTCATCCTTGATGTTAGTCCCAGGCCATCCTGTTGGATAGTTGTGGGTTTATTCTGTAGCTGTTGCCTCATCTTTGATTGAAGTTGGTTGTGCGAATTATCAAGAAGTGAGCCACCGATGTGCTTGGCTGTTGGAGGTACATATCCTGGGCGCATCATGTTGCAAACTTTCTTGAATAAGGGTGATCAGCAAAGTTAAGGGTGTGTTGGTGGCATACAACAGATCAGCCCATGCCTGGTCCAGGTCTTGCTTTTGGATTGGTGTAATTGTGACAAGGTGATCATTGAGACCAGTCTGCCGCTGCTTCTTTGCAGGGGGAGGAAGAGAGGAGACTACATGGCTGGATGATGGTTGTTCAGCTTCTCCGATTTCATCCTGGCAATCTGATGTCACATGCAGGTCTTTTTTGCGGGGTAGTCACAAGAGAGATACCCGAACATCTTTTGTGATGAGAGATAAGGCACTCCACTTTTGCTGATAACAAATGGAAACACTTCCTGCGTTGTGCTTTCTTGCCTTCCTGTTGGATGAAGTGTTGCCACACAATATTCTTTGGCCGTCCACCCTTGAACATAGTGACTTTTGAATAGCAGAATTTCAGTTGTAATTGCAGTTAACTTACTAAACTGTAAGCAGTGAATGATGACCTGTGGTATTTGCTTGCCTTTTAAATAGCCCCAGTGGTGTCCACCACCACCCAGACAGGGCTGTGACAGGGACTACAAATAAGTGTTTTATATCACTGGATAATACCTGGGTAAAAAAAACCCGGGTAAAATAGGGGTAAAACCTGGGGGAAATACCTAAAACACAGGTTTTACCTACTGGGGTTGGGTTAAATAGCAATTTATAGCCATGGTACAGCTATAATCCTGCACAACTGTCCAGCTCAAGTAGATATGCCATACAGTGGGAGATGTTCCTACACAACTGCCCAGCTCAGGTAGACATGCCATACAGTGGGAGATGTTCCTACACAACTGCCCAGCTCAAGTAGACATGCCATCCAATGGGAGATGTTCCTGCACAACTGCCCAGCTCAGGTAGACATGCCATGCAGTGGGAGATGTTCCTACACAACTGTCCAGCTCAGGTAGACATGCCATGCAGTGGGAGATGTTCCTACACAACTGTCCAGCTCAGGTAGACATGCCATGCAGTGGGAGATGTTCCTGCACAACTGCCCAGCTCAGGTAGACATGCCATGCAGTGGGAGATGTTCCTGCACAACTGCCCAGCTCAGGTAGACATGCCATGCAGTGGGAGATGTTCCTACACAACTGTCCAGCTCATGGAGACATGCCATACAGTGGGAGATGTTCCTGCACAACTGTCCAGCTCAGGTAGACATGCCATGCAGTGGGAGATGTTCCTGCACAACTGTCCAGCTCAGGTAGACATGCCATGCAGCAGTAAGGAAAAAACACATGAAAGGAAGCAAAACTGTAACCACGTAAGCCACAAAAGGAAGATGATCCTTTACCATTTATAATTGTGTATACCAATCATTGTACAGATTTCACGTACACTACATGTAGCAGTGTAATAT
>JAQNBH010000008.1:24104222-24225921 GCA_028752905.1 Cladorhizidae sp. MBARI D1340-BT2 | reverse complement strand
GGCACACGCTGTGGCATTCCGCAGGAAGAAGTTGTCAGCACATCCTGGAATGACAGAGAGAGAAGTTGTAAGAGAATTTGATGGACACAAACCAGTGCTTCTTTGTGGATCTTATGGAAGAGAAGGGGAGGGAAGGAAATCAAGTTTGTGAAATTGCAGGACAGATGCACACAGAAATGTATCACTCACTCTCTTATTAAATTTATTAAATCATTCCTACAGTATGTATGGGGTGGATGGAGCTATTGTATGTGCAGCAGTCAGCTTGCATACTGGAGCCTTAGCTGTTATACATGGCTTAGCATCTTGGATAATGTAGATCATATTGAGGAGACCCTTTACCTCATGAACAAATATAACACGGTTTGTGTTCTTGTCTTTTTTCTATCGTTGTTGTTGTTTCCTCTTAATAGTCAAGCATCCTCCTTCAAGAAGCTGCTCGCAACAACTCCAGAACCAGCCAATCATAGCAGGCGTTACTCCTTGCCATGTTAATTACTAAAGTGCAACAACACACATGGACTATGGCTCTACATGTTAGTAGTAGTTGCCAGGTTATGTGAAGATTACAACTTTTCAGGATTATTCACTTCTTTGCAGCTTTATTATGCAGCAGCTGCTGAATCACCTCAGCTAGGCTCAATATTACGCACAAACCAATCATGAGTGGGTTTATTGTTTTGATGACCCTTACCAATTTGGGTGGGTTTTTATTGTTATTTTATTAATTTAATTTTTTTATAATTTTTTTATATATTGTGAAACAGATTAGTTGCTACAATGTAGTACAGTATTGGACAACTTGGAGTCTTCTGGCATTAAAAACACAAGGAATGCACTCTCATCGCAGTTCAACCTGACAACAAACCCGTTCAACACATGGTTTAACTCACAATGGTATTTTGGAAGGAAAATACACCTGTGCTTGTGACTGGAAACCAACTCCTCCACTCGAGTTTTCTGGGTCTTAAAATCATGCATGCTTCATCGCATGCAAGTTATGTGCAGGGAAAGTAGATGGTATATCTTGAAGACAGATTTCACATTATTTAACTTTTGGGGGGGGGGGGGGGGGGAGGGTGAAGGGCAACCTTAGAGAAGGATTCAAGGCACACTACAAGTGTTCTCCAAGCTAGAATTAGCAGAAGTAAAATATTCATGCTGGTTAGTTTCTTTTGAACACATGTAAACGCTTACTATTTTAAAGACAACCCCCCCGCACAAATGAATGATAAACACTCCCAATTCTATTTTTGGCCGCAGCGGCACTGGCCTCTGACCTCAGTGCAAGCTGCCTCACAGGCATTCGAAAAAGTTGCCAAAGCGCCAAGTATTTGTCTTCCTTCTCTCTCTCTCAGCATATTTGAGAATGGTTGTTGATGAGGAATCAGAGGGAGCTAACCCGTTGTGTGGCACAATTGGAAATCAGCTTCACTCTGGTGACTCCTCCTCTGCCTCAGCCTTCTCTATTCAGTGCCTCAGCCTTCTCCCAGTGCCAGCCTCCTCCAGTGCCTCAGCCTTCTCCAGTGCCTCAGCCTCCTCCAGTGCTTCAGCCTTCTCCAGTGCCTCAGCCTCCTCTAGTGCCTCAGCCTTCTCCAGTGCCTCAGCCTCCTCCAGTGCTTCAGCCTCCTCCAGTGCCTCAGCCTTCTCCAGTGCCTCAGCCTTCTCCATTGCCACAGCCTCCTCCAGTGCCTCAGCCTTCTCCAGTGCCTCAGCCTCCTCCAGTGCCAGCCTCCTCCAGTGCCTCAGCCTCCTCCAGTGCCTCAGCCTTCTCCAGTGCCTCAGCCTTCTCCAGTGCCTCAGCCTTCTCCAGTGCCTCAGCCTTCTCCAGTGCCAGCCTCCTCCAGTGCCTCAGCCTTCTCCAGTGCCTCAGCCTTCTCCAGTGCCAGCCTCCTCCAGTGCCTCAGCCTTCTCCAGTGCCTCAGCCTTCTCCAGTGCCGCAGCCTTCTCCAGTGCCACAGCCTTCTCCAGTGCCTCAGCCTTCTCCAGTGCCAGCCTTCTCCAGTGCCTCAGCCTCCTCCAGTGCCTCAGCCTTCTCCAGTGCCTCAGCCTCCTCCAATGCCTCAGCCTCCTCCAGTGCTTCAGCCTTCTCCAGTGCCTCAGCCTTCTCCAGTGCCTCTGCCATCTCCAGTGTCTCAGCCTTCTCCAGTGCCTCAGCCTTCTCCAGTGCCTCAGCCTTCTCCAGTGCCTCAGCCTTCTCCAGTGCCTCAGCCTTCTCTACTGTCTCAGCCGTCTCTACTGGCTCAGCCTTCTCCAGTGCCTCAGCCTACTCCAGTGTCTCAGCCTTCTCCAGTGCCTCAGCCTTCTCCAGTGCCTCAGCCTTCTCCAGTGCCTCAGCCTTCTCTACTGTCTCAGCCGTCTCTACTGGCTCAGCCTTCTCCAGTGCCTCAGCCTACTCCAGTGTCTCAGCCTTCTCCAGTGCCTCCACCTTCTCCAGTGCCTCCGCCTTCTCCAGTGCCTCAGCCTTCTCCAGTGCCTCAGCCTTCTCTACTGTCTCAGCCCAGGGCCGTAGGCAGCTATTTGAAGGTGGTGCGGCCAGAATCTACTGGCTACCTTTGTCAGTGGCAGAATACACGATTTTGAAAAGAGAGGGGGGGGGGGGGGAAACAGGGGTGACATGGACCTCGAATTCACAGAGTGGGGGGGGGGGGGGGAGGTAGTGACAGATTGCTTGGTCAAACATGTACATGGTGGAACTAAATGCACTTGATCTAGGCTTTAGCTTTGTGATTATAAAATCATACAGAGCGAGCGAAGTGAGTAAATAAAGGGGGGTCTGGGAATCCTCCCCCAGATTTTTTTCCGAATTTGATTCTTCTAGGTGCCTCCTGGAGACAAGAAAAAGGTAAAGAAATGATTTAATGTAATAAATAGTACCGTACCATAAAAAATTAATTCGGATAATGAAGGGAGAGTAGGTATGTCTAATGTTGGTAGCAGAGGTGAAAGGGTATTGGTTAAGATGGAAGATTAAGATGGAAGATGGCAATGAATACTCTGATCTTTGAATTCTCATTGAACAATCTTCTAATTCTTGGCTCTCTCTCTATCTTATGTTATTTTATGTATATTATCTTTACTGTTTGGACATGACTGTTTGTTTACCACCCGGAAAGGGCAGGGCAATAACAAGAGGTGGTTGAGACGCTTCTGTGTCATGTTTGCCCTGAGATACGTCTTGACACGTCGTAAGACTGAGAATGAGCATTCTGAGGTGGCATTAGTCGCTGACATCACCAAGGCTGACACAGCCTGAACCTGATTAAAGCCTTGACACCATTTGCAAGTCAGATCCTTGCAAGTAGAAGTTCCTTTCTTGTGCGAAAGTTTTTTTGGGGCTTCCTTAGTTGCCATCAATAAGAAGGCAGAGTTCAATGTGTTTTACCTGAATGACGGGACTCTGGGTGGGTGGGTGTCAGATGTCGCACACCAGAAAATGCAACTTTCTCTGCAACACTCAATTTTCCAAGCACACGAGCAACTTCTCCCACACATACTTCGTTTGCACTCGTTTCCTGGGTATCTTCGAACAAACACCTTAAAAGTAAAAGTGGAAGCTGTGCTTCTAGCTGGATAAAGGAGGGGGGGAAAGAAGGGGGGAAAAATAAAATAATAAAAATAAAAATAAAATAAATAAATAAATAAACAAATTAATAAATTTTTAAAAAATTAAAAAAATCAAAAAAAGGAAAAAAAGTGTTATGGCCATGGCCGCACCATTGCCGACGCCCCTGCTACTGGCTCAGCCTTCTCTAATGCCTCAGCCTTCCCCAGTGCCGCAGCCTTCTCCAGTGCCTCAGCCTTCTCCAGTGCCTCAGCCTTCTCTACTGCCTCAGCCTTCTCTACTGGCTCAGCCTCCTCCAGTGCCAGTGCCTCAGCCTTCTCCAGTGCCTCAGACTTCTCCAGTGCCTCCGCCTTCTCCAGTGCCTCCACCTTCTCCAGTGCCTCAGCCTTCTCCAGTGCCTCAGCCTTCTCCAGTGTCTCAGCCTTCTCTACTGCCTCAGACTTCTCCAGTGCCTCAGCTTCTCCAGTGCCTCCGCCTTCTCCAGTGCCTCCGCCTTCTCCAGTGCCTCCGCCTTCTCCAGTGCCTCCGCCTTCTCCAGTGCCTCAGCCTTCTCCAGTGCCTCAGACTTCTGCAGTGCCTCAGACTTCTCCAGTGCCTCCGCCTTCTCCAGTGCCTCCGCCTTCTCCAGTGCCTCAGCCTTCTCTACTGTCTCAGCCTTCTCTACTGGCTCAGCCTTCTCCAGTGCTCAGACTTCTCCCTCCAGTGCGCCTCAGACTTCTGCAGTGCCTCAGTCTTCTCCAGTGCCTCAGTCTTCTCCAGTGCCGCAGCCTTCTCCAGTTCTCCATGCCGTGGCCAGTCCATCCTTGAGCTCCAATATCAAGTTGACCCATCCCATTGGTCCACCATCTCTAGTTATATAGCACCACCTCCAGAGAGACTGATTTTAAAGGTCTCTCTCAGAAGAGGAACTACAATAGACCTAACCTGTCCTCACTTCAGTAGGTTTATACACTCTTATTTACTAAAGTCTACTGCTATAGAATGTACAGCATGGTACAACCAATAAGCGTATACCACTAAAACAATGTCACAGTACTCTGTTAGTGCAGCTGCAAATCTTATCTTAGATCAACACTTTGCCTAACCTCTCTCCTGTGTGTACCTTCCACTTTTGATATCATAAAGTGCAAATTAAAAACAGCAGCCTCTACTAATCCCCAGAACACAATCATGTAACAACTACTTCACACATCCAGAAATTTCACTTATCCAAACAAGGTTGAGTCCCATAAGGTTTGGATGAGGGTCTATATATGTACTACAGTATTTTAAAGAGCGCCTACTGTACTACAGTATTCTAAAGAGGGTCTACTGTACCACAGTATTTTTAAACATCTCCATAAACAGTTATCCCAATTTGGACTGTAAATGTGTTTTTAAAGTTTTTGTGCCCCAGAGGAACACATCACACAAAGCAACACTACAATTATAATATAGAATAAGTAAATTATTATTATTAAATTTTTCAAAATAAAAATACAAACCAGAAAAGGGGGAAAAAAGGAAAAAACAACAACACAATCAGTAAACTAATGAAATGTTTCTGAGAGGAGACCAGGCCCACCTGCACTGTTTCTGAGAGGAGACCAGGCCCACCTGCACTGTTTCTGAGAGGAGACCAGGCCCACCTGCACTGTTTCTGAGAGGAGACCAGGCCCACCTGCACTGTTTCTGAGAAGAGACCTAGCCCACCTGCACTGTTTCCGAGAGGAGACCAGGCCCGCCTGAACTGTTTCTTGAGAAGAGACCAGGCCCACCTGCACTGTTTCTGACAGGAGACTAAGCCCACCTGCACTGTTTCTGAGAGGAGACCAAGCCCACCTGCACTGTTTCTGACAGGAGACCAAGCCCACCTGCACTGTTTCTGACAGGAGACCAGGCCCACTTGCACTGTTTCTGAGAGGAGACCAGGCCCACCTGCACTGTTGCTGAGAGGAGACCAGGCCCACCTGCACTGTTTCTGAGAGGAGACCAGGCCCACCTGCACTGTTTCTGAGAGGAGACCAAGCCCACCTGCACTGTTTCTGAGAGGAGACCAGGCCCACCTGCACCGTTTCTGAGAGGAGACCAGGCCCACCTGCACTGTTTCTGAGAGGAGACCAAGCCCACCTGCACTGTTTCTGAGAGGAGACCAGGCCCACCTGCACTGTTTCTGAGAGGAGACCAAGCCCACCTGCACTGTTTCTGACAGGAGACCAAGCCCACCTGCACTGTTTCTGAGAGGAGACCAGGCCCACCTGCACTGTTTCTGAGAGGAGACCAGGCCCACCTGCACTGTTTCTGAGAGGAGAACAGGCCCACCTGCACTGCCTGGTAATATATGTGCATGTTGTTAGTTGTCATGCATGTGCAAAAATGGTGGGAAAAATCAAGATTATTTTCTCATGCCATTCCCACCATGCTATGAGAAGCTACAGCTCAGGACTTTGGAGGTGCTATAGGAGCCCAGACCAGCAGGAGCAACAGATTGAGGAGGGAGCTCAGACCAGCACAGGAGCAACAGATTGAGGAGGGAGCTCAGACCAGCAGGAGCAACAGATTGAGGAGGGAGCTCAGACCAACAGGAGCAACAGATTGAGGAGGGAGCTCAGACCAGCAGGAGCAACAGATTGAGGACGGAGCTCAGACCAGCAGGAGCAACAGATTGAGGAGGGAGCTCAGACCAGCAGTAGCAACAGATTGAGGAGGGAGTTCAGACCAGCAGGAGCAGCAGATTGAGGAGGGAGCTCAGACCAGCAGGAGCAACAGATTGAGGAGGGAGCCCAGACCAGCAGTAGCAACAGATTGAGGAGGGAGTTCAGACCAGCAAGAGCAGCAGATTGAGGAGGGAGCTCGAGCAACAGATTGAGGAGGGAGCTCAGACCAGCAGGAGCAACAGATTGAGGAGGGAGCTCAGACCAGCAGGAGCAACAGATTGAGGAGGGAGCCCAGACCAGCAGGAGCAACAGATTGAGGAGGGAGCTCAGACCAGCAGGAGCAGCAGATTGAGGAGGGAGCTCAGACCAGCAGCAGCAACAGATTGAGGAGGGAGCTCAGACCAGCAGGAGCAACAGATTGAGGAGGGAGCCCAGACCAGCAGGAGCAACAGATTGAGGAGGGAGCTCAGACCAGCAGGAGCAACAGATTGAGGAGGGAGCTCAGACCAGCAAGAGCAACAGATTGAGGAGGGAGCCCAGACCAGCAGGAGCAACAGATTGAGGAGGGAGCTCAGACCAGCAGGAGCAACAGATTGAGGAGGGAGCTCAGACCAGCAGGAGCAACAGATTGAGGAGGGAGCTCAGACCAGCAGGAGCAACAGATTGAGGAGGGAGCCCAGACCAGCAGGAGCAACAGATTGAGGAGGGAGCTCAGACCAGCAGGAGCAACAGATTGAGGAGGGAGCTCAGACCAGCAGGAGCAACAGATTGAGGAGGGAGCTCAGACCAGCAGGAGAAACAGATTGAGGAGGGAGCTCAGACCAGCAGGAGAAACAGATTGAGGAGGGAGTTCAGACCAGCAGAAGCAACAGATTGAGGAGGGAGCCCAGACCAGCAGGAGCAACAGATTGAGGAGGGAGCTCAGACCAGCAGGAGCAACAGATCGAGGAGGGAGCTCAGACCAGTAGGAGCAACAGATTGAGGAGGGAGCCCAGACCAGCAGGAGCAACAGATTGAGGAGGGAGCTCAGACCAGCAGGAGCAACAGATTGAGGAGGGAGCTCAGACCAGCAGGAGCAACAGATTGAGGAGGGAGCTCAGACCAGCAGGAGCAACAGATTGAGGAGGGAGCTCAGACCAGCAGGAGAAACATATTGAGGAGGGAGCTCAGACCAGCAGGAGAAACAGATTGAGGAGGGAGTTCAGACCAGCAGAAGCAACAGATTAAGGAGGGAGCTCAGACCAGCAGGAGCAACAGATTGAGGAGGGAGCCCAGACCAGCAGGAGCAACAGATTGAGGAGGGAGCTCAGACCAGCAGGAGCAACAGATTGAGGAGGGAGCCCAGACCAGCAAGAGCAAAAGACAAAGACAATGGCACTGTCTAGATTTGCATAGCAAAAACACTAAACATAGGCAACCACCGAAGAGCAACGCCAAGCTGAGGGGGGGGCAGGAGGAAGATGAAGGCTTGAGAAGTAAACAACAGATGTGCAGACATGCAAGGAGAGCAGGAAATCCCCAAGCAGCGTCACCATAATCATCACACAGGCCCGAGACAAAATGGACATGCCAGGAGAGAACATATAATGTACATAGACAGATACACTGCCAAAACATTGCCTTTTTAAAGGCAAATTGTGTTTTGCAATCACAAAGGTTCGAGGGCTAATCAGTTCCCACAGAACATGCTCAAAACACAACACCTTCATGTTCCTCCAGATGTAGAAGTTGGCCAAAGACACGAAGGGCCTACCTATCGCAGCGCCATGGTCCACTCTGGCCTCCAAATTCCGCCAACATCAAAGAAGACCCACAATAAGAGACTCTGAAATTCCAACTTCGTGTGTGTGTGCATGTGTGTGTGTGTGTGTGCAAGTGCGCGTCCCCAGCACAGAAAGCCACCACCCCAGACACCACCCAGAACCGAAGTGGACATATTTTCAACCAGCAAACGAGTATTGTGCTAAATGAGGCAGGGCTAAAATAACTGCAGTACACACATATTGGTCTAGATGCAGATGTTGGAGATTAGACCATGTACTCAGGGTTGGAGATTAGACCATGTACTCAGGGTTGGAGATTAGACCATGTACTCAGGGTTGGAGATTAGACCATGTACTCAGGGTTGGAGATTAGACCATGTACTCAGGGTTGGAGATTAGACCATGTACTCAGGGTTGGAGATTTGACCATGTACTCAGGGTTGGAGATTAGACCATGTACTCAGGGTTGGAGATTAGTCATGTACGCAGGGTTGGAGATTAGACCATGTACTCAGGGTTGGAGATTAGACCATATACTCAGGGTTGGAGATTAGACCATGCACTCAGGGTTGGAGATTAGTCATGTACGCAGGGTTGGAGATTAGACCATGTACTCAGGGTTGGAGATTAGACCATGTACTCAGGCTTGGAGATTAGACATGTACTCAGGGTTGGAGATTAGTCATGTACGCAGGGTTGGAGATTAGACCATGTACTCAGGGTTGGAGATTAGACCATGTACTCAGGCTTGGAGATTAGACATGTACTCAGGGTTGGAGATTAGACCATGTACTCAGGCTTGGAGATTAGACATGTACTCAGGGTTGGAGATTAGACCATGCACTCAGGGTTGGAGATTAGATCATGTACTCAGGGTTGGAGATTAGACCATGTACTCAGGGTTGGAGATTAGACCATGTACTCAGGGTTGGAGATTAGACCATGTACTCAGGGTTGGAGATTAGACCATGTACTCAGGGTTGGAGATTAGATCATGTACTCAGGGTTGGAGATTAGACCATGTACTCAGGGTTGGAGATTAGACCATGTACTCAGGGTTGGAGATTAGACCATGTACTCAGGGTTGGAGATTAGATCATGTACTCAGGGTAGATTAGACCATGTACTCAGGGTTGGAGATTAGATAATGTCCTCAGGGTTGGAGATTAGACCACACCCACATGGGGAAGGCGACTGCTGTGTTGAAACATGCCCTGGTGGGTGACGGGTGAAAGGTTAGGAATATGTCTGTCCTGGGTCCATCTTAGATTAGCTCATGAGTATTGAGGTTTTCACGACAATAATAACTTGTTGAGCTACTGTTGGTGCATGCCAAACTACATGTACAATAACTTATTTAGAGGTGGGGGCAGCCCCTCTCTCCTCTACACACCTGCATGTGTATGAGGATAGAGGTTGTTGCTTCACCACAATAATGCTAATGCTTGTCAGGGGCCGCCTGACATGGCCAAGCCTGGCCATAACCTGTAGCTTATATCTGTTAGTTCTAATTAGCTAACCATGGTTAATTACTGTTAATTGATGTGGTTCACACCTGGATTTATACAGGCTCTACCTGTCATCTGTATGTTTGACTTTGGACTGTGCATTGTAAGGTGTTAGCCATATGTCACTTACTGTGTGAGGCTGGGAGTGGTTATAAAAACCCAAACTGTTTTAGTCTACTGTTGTTGCTTTGAGTAATAAAACTTAGTCTAACTTTATACCCTAAATTTCTCTGGGTGGACTAGGCGACTTACTCCTAGCTGTTAGGCTCTGGTGGCAGCAATACCTACCATATTGGGACTAGGCGACTTACTCCTAGCTGTTAGGCTCTGGTGGCAGCAATACCTACCATATTGGGACTAGGCAGAAGTTGAACCCCAACACATGGTGGCAGCGGTGCTCAGGAAGTTCGATCAGCCATTATATCAACCGCTATTTCACAGCCATGAACCAGCCAAGACCCTACAACACTAGATCTGGACAGCCAGAGGAGCCAAGCGCAGGGGAGATGGCCTGACCTTCAGCCCGACTAGGAGGGGAAGACTTGCCGATGGACATGCGCCCATGCCTAGATGACGACCTCTTCTCTGAATCTATGGAGGGAAACCCACCTTCTCTAACGCAAACGACTTCCCAGGATCCTATGGCAATGTTGGCGCAAGCTATGACTGCCTTGATAGCCTCTTCAAATGATGTACTTGATCAGGGTGATGTACTTGATCAGGGTGATGTACTTGATCAGGGTGATGTACTTGATCAGGGTGATGTACTTGATCAGGGTGATGTACTTGATCAGGGTGATGTACTTGATCAGGGTGATGTACTTGATCAGGGTGATGTACTTGATCAGGGTGATGTACTTGATCAGGGTGATGTACTTGATCAGGGTGATGTACTTGATCAGGGTGATGTACTTGATCAGGGTGATGTACTTGATCAGGGTGATGTACTTGATCAGGGTGATGTACTTGATCAGGGTGATATCCCTGTTCCCATCCATGCCATTACTAGGGCTGGAAGGCAGGCATTAGATAGGGAGTCTGAGGAGAACAGACTAGCCGATGCAAGGGATGGGACCGAGCCCAAGGAGATGGAGTTAGCCACTCCTAAGCTCAAGACTAAGAGGCGAGGTAGGCCCAGGGAAGCTAGGAAGGCTCTAAGTACACCTGTCCCCCCAACTGATGTCCCAGTCCCCATCCCTAGTGTTGGGCTGCTAAGCAGCAGCATAGCGGAGCCTCTGGATGAAGGGAAGGGATTCTCCATTACCATTCCTCAAGAGGAGAGAAGGGCTATTGATGCTGATGTCAATTCTGAAGTTGATGTGGAGGCTGATAGATTGTTGGATGAGGTTGAGGTGGAAGAAGTCTCTTCGGTGGTAGAGGCAGATAGTCTTCATGGATTAGAGAGAGGTGATATAACTGAGATTGCCTTGCCCCTCCCCACACTCGGGAAAGGGACAGAGGATGTTAAGGAGTTTATCAAGCAGCAGTCAGAAGATGGGAGTCTGACCGAGTTGAGGAGGAAGGGAAAGAGGAGTATAGATGGCTATATGTTGGATGAGGGAGTGTTGGTATACACAAAGCTAGCAGACCCAGGGAGGGAGTGGACAAGAGTTGTCGTTCCTATCTGTAGGCGTAGGGAAGTTCTTGATGTAGGCCACCGGGGCCTAGCTGGGGGACATTTTTCCCACAATAAGATGGTCAGTTCCTTATCCCAGCATTTCACTTGGCCAGGGTTACGGAAGGACGCCAGGGCATACTGCAGCACATGCCCTGAGTGTCAAAGGTCGAGCAGGCAGCTGCAGCCCAGGGCACCATTAGTGACCACCCCAATCATAGGTGTCCCATACCAACGGTTAGCCTGTGATCTGGTGGGTCCCTTACCTAGGACTAAGAGTGGGTACCGTTATATCCTGACAGTTATGTGCCTTGGTACTAGGTACCCTTATGCCATTCCCCTCAAGAAGGTTGATGCCATCACAGCTGAGGGTCTAATGGAGGTAATAGCCCACACTGGAATTCCTCAGGAGCTATTATCGGACCATGGCTCTGTGTTCATAGGACGGGTGAACAAAGAACTGTGTAGACTTCTCAACATAGACAAGTTACGTACCACTGCCTACCACCCACAAACCAATGGGATACTCGAGAGGTGGCATGGCTGCCTCAAGAGTATGCTTAGGAAGGTAGGAGAGGATCAGGAAGATTGGGCTAGACTGTTAAAGTTCTGTCTATTAGCTTACAGAGCGACACCCCATGCAGCTACAGGATTTTCCCCGTATGAGCTTGTACATGGTAGGAATTTAAGGGGACCTTTGGAAGCCATGAAAGAAGGATGGGTGAGAGGGGAGGTTAGTTTCTCTAACACAGTTGACTGGGTCAATGACTTAAGAAGGACTCTCACTATCCTGCAGGAGGCTGCCCGGGAAAATGAGGAAGAGTTTAAAGCTAAGACCAAAGCTGCTTATGACGAGAGAGCCCAGGAGAGGCACTTGGAGCCTGGAGACATGGTATTATGCCATACACCGGGTCTTACTGGGAAGCTGCACAGTATTTGGGCGGGCCCCTATGAGGTGATTGCCAAGCTATCTGACACAAACTATAAGTTAGCTAAGAGATCCCACACCGAGGTAGTCCATATAAATAGGCTTAAGGAATGGAAGACCCCTACGGCCAGCCTCTTTCGGGTAGTGGTTGCTGATGAGAGTGGCGACTCCCCTGACCCAATTGGTAAGGTGAGAATGGGTACACCTGTTCTAACGTCTGATCAGAAGATTGAGCTACAAAAGCTCTTGGAAGAATTTTCAGATGTGGTCACCACTGAGCTAGGGAAGGTTAGTGGGACTGAACATGTGATAGACATGGGTCAAGTCCAGCCCATCCGTACTGCTCCCTACAGAATTGCGCCGGGTTGGAGAGCCGAGCTGAAGGCTGAGATCCAGTCTCTGGTCAGGCAAGGTATCTTAGTGCCTACCAGAAGCCCTTGGTCCTCACCTATGGTGCCAGTTAGGAAGCTCACAGGGTTAATCAGGCTATGCATAGACTATAGGAAGCTTAACCATGCGACCAAGGCCGACCCCTACCAGATGCCTGTAGTGCAAGACCTCTTGGTTGATGTCGCAGAGGCTACCTGGTTGTCGAAACTCGACATGAACAAAGGCTTCTATCAGGTGCTCATGCAGACTGGAAGCCAGGAGAAGACTGCTTTCTGTTCACCATGGGGTAAATTTGCATTCACACGCATGCCCTTTGGGTTAACAAATGCACCAGCCACTTGCATGGATCAGGCCCTAGATCAGCAAGCTGAGTTTAGCTCGACTTACATTGATGACGTTTTAGTCTATTCCAGCTCATAGGAGGAGCACATAGAGCACCTCAGAGGTGTCTTGGAGGCACTTAGGGAGGCAGGGCTAACTGCTAAACCCGACAAATGTGTCTGGGGGGCTCAGTCTCTTGAATACCTAGGACATGAGGTAGGGAATGGACTGGTGAGCGTACCTGAGGCAAAGGTGAAGGCCCTTAGAGATTTTGCTAGGCCTGTAGACAAGAAAGCATTAAGGGCATTCTTGGGCACTGCAGGGTATTACCGGAGGTTTATTCCCGGGTTCGCCCAGATGGCAGGGCCTTTGTATGATGCCCTGAAGAAGGGGGCTCCCAACCTTGTAGGGTGGACTGGGAAGCATATTGGGGCATTTAATCATCTTATACTGTATGTGTTCTTTGTGATGCATACACCCTCACATTGCCGAGGGATGCTGACACCCTGGCCCTCCACACGGACGCTTCGCTGGGAGGGATCGGAGCCATGCTATCAGTTGTCAGGGACGAAGAGGATCTACCGGTAGCATACTTTTCAAAGAGACTGACACCGGCCGAGCGGAACTACAGCGTGACTGAACTGGAATGTCTGGCAGTTGTCAAGGCAATTGACCACTTTGCCATCCACCTGCTGGGACGAGAGTTTACCGTGGTGACTGACCACACTGCACTGGCAGCCCTGAAGCATTCTCATAGACTCAATGGTCGATTGATGCGATGGGCACTGGCACTCCAAGAGTACAAGTATAAGGTGGTCTACCGTCCGGGCGTTCTCCATCAAAATGCTGACGGGTTAGCTCGACAATCATGGCCAGAGGTGAACGACTTGCTGGGGAAGGATGCTCGACAGGAAGAGGCGCAGTGCTGCAGCTGGGAGCAAGCCCTGCTGACTTACATGCCCAGATGTGGGTGGAACAACGACCTCCAGTCGGTTCCACCTTTAGTGAGGGGAGATGTCAGGGGCCGCCTGACATGGCCAAGCCTGGCCATAACCTGTAGCTTATATCTGTTAGTTCTAATTAGCTAACCATGGTTAATTACTGTTAATTGATGTGGTTCACACCTGGATTTATACAGGCTCTACCTGTCATCTGTATGTTTGACTTTGGACTGTGCATTGTAAGGTGTTAGCCATATGTCACTTACTGTGTGAGGCTGGGAGTGGTTATAAAAACCCAAACTGTTTCAGTCTACTGTTGTTGCTTTGAGTAATAAAACTTAGTCTAACTTTATACCCTAAATTTCTCTGGGTAGACTAGGCGACGTACTCCTAGCTGTTAGGCTCTGGTGGCAGCAATACCTACCATATTGGGACTAGGCAGAAGTTGAACCCCAACAATGCTTGAGACAATATTTGTACGCAAAGTTTGTTGTAGGGGTGATAATGAACACATGATAGAGTGCTGCTGGTTATATGCAGAGGGTTAATGAACACATGATAGAGTACTGCTGGTTATATGCAGGGGGTTAATGAACACATGATAGAGTGCTGATGGTTATATGCAGGGGGTTAATGAACACATGATAGAGTGCTGCTGGTTATATGCAGGGGGTTAATGAACACATGATAGAGTGCTGTTGGTTATATGCAGGGGGTTAATGAACACATGATAGAGTGCTGCTGGTTATATGCAGAGGGTTAATGAACACATGATAGAGTGTTGCTGGTTATATGCAGAGGGTTAATGAACACATGATAGAGTGCCACTGGTTATATGCAGGGGGTTAATGAACACATGATAGAGTGCTGCTGGTTATATGCAGAGGGTTAATGAACACATGATAGAGTGCCACTGGTTATATGCAGGGGGTTAATGAACACATAATAGAGTGCTGCTGGTTATATGCAGAGGGTTAATGAACACATGATAGAGTGCTGCTGGTTATATGCAGAGGGTTAATGAACACATGATAGAGTGCTGCTGGTTATATGCAGAGGGTTAATGAACACATGATAGAGTGCTGCTGGTTATATGCAGAGGGTTAATGAACACATGATAGAGTGCTGCTGGTTATATGCAGAGGGTTAATGAACACATGATAGAGTGCTGCTGGTTATATGCAGAGGGTTAATGAACACATGATAGAGTGCTGCTGGTTATATGCAGAGGGTTAATGAACACATGATAGAGTGCCACTGGTTATATGCAGGGGGTTAATGAACACATAATAGAGTGCTGCTGGTTATATGCAGAGGGTTAATGAACACATGATAGAGTGCTGCTGGTTATATGCAGAGGGTTAATGAACACATGATAGAGTGCTGCTGGTTATATGCAGAGGGTTAATGAACACATGATAGAGTGCTGCTGGTTATATGCAGAGGGTTAATGAACACATGATAGAGTGCTGCTGGTTATATGCAGAGGGTTAATGAACACATGATAGAGTGCTGCTGGTTATATGCAGAGGGTTAATGAACACATGATAGAGTGCTGCTGGTTATATGCAGGGGGTTAATGAACACATGATAGAGTGCTGATGGTTATATGCAGGGGGTTAATGAACACATGATAGAGTGCTGCTGGTTATATGCAGAGGGTTAATGAACACATGATAGAGTGCTGCTGGTTATATGCAGAGGGTTAATGAACACATGATAGAGTGCTGCTGGTTATATGCAGAGGGTTAATGAACACATGATAGAGTGCTGCTGGTTATATGCAGAGGGTTAATGAACACATGATAGAGTGCTGCTGGTTATATGCAGAGGGTTAATGAACACATGATAGAGTGCTGCTGGTTATATGCAGAGGGTTAATGAACACATGATAGAGTGCTGCTGGTTATATGCAGAGGGTTAATGAACACATGATAGAGTGCTGCTGGTTATATGCAGAGGGTTAATGAACACATGATAGAGTGCTGCTGGTTATATGCAGAGGGTTAATGAACACATGATAGAGTGCTGCTGGTTATATGCAGGGGGTTAATGAACACATGATAGAGTGCTGACTAAGTGAACTCAGCTACAGAAGTGGACTAGTATGCACAGAACTGTTTTATAAATAGATTTAACATGCAGACATGTGCAGTAAATATAAGAAACACGATATTAGATGATCGTTGAGGAAGGAAACAAAATGTAGCTGTGGACAGACCGCACACACTTGATGACCTACTGGCCCTGTACTATTAAACAACATGACATGAACCAGCTACAAGGATATAGAATGCAGCACATCCTCTAAATACTCTTCCAAATTAACTCTTCCAAATTATCATTGTTTTTGAGAATTCAACTCAATAAAGCTTATTTTTTATAAAACATTTTTGCCTTCTTTCTATTCTTTTTGTTGCTAATGCCATTTCTCTCTATATTATAATCTATATAATATAATGATGTTTCTCTATATATTATACATATTATGTTTCTCTATATAATGTTTCTTTATAATGGTGTCCTCTATATATTATTATGGAATTTCTCGATAAATTTCTCTATATATTATCTGTATCTCTATATGTATAATGTTTCTATATTATTCTCTATATATAACAATGTTTTTCTATATAATATAATGATGTTGATGATGTATGCTTCTCTATATATTATATGAAGTTCTCTACATGTTTCTCTACTGCAAATTGTTTCTTTATATATATATTATAATGTGTTCTCTATATAGTATGTTTCTCAATATATATATATATATATTTATATATTAGACCAATGTTTCTCTATATATTATAACATTTCTATACATCATGTTTTTCTCTATATATTATAATGATGTTTCTCTATATAGTTTCTCTATATAATTTTTTCTCCCTGTTTCTGTTTTTCTATTATAATTATGTTTTTCTATATATTGTTTCTCTATTATCACAATTAAGTTTCTCTATATATCGTTTCTCTATATATTATAATGATATTATAATGTTTCTTTAATTATAATGATGCTTCTCTACAATTATAATGACATTTCTCTATATATTATGTTTCTCTCTACATTATGTTTCTCTACAGTTATAATTTTCTCTACATACATGTATTATAATGATGTTTCTCTATATATTATAATGATGCTTCTCTACAATTACATGTATAATGATGTCTACAGTTATAATGATGTTTCTTTACATATTGTAATGTTTCTCTATATATTAATATTATAATTTATAATGACTCTATATATATATATAAAACTGTAAGTCAGCTATTGCAGCTGCACAAGTTTAAGAATGAGCATCACTCCTGCCTTCTACATGTATATCTACTTGGCACTGTACTCTATCTAATGCTTAATATTTTGTAATTAGAGTCCCATTCAAAGCAGATTCTCACACTATGTTCATCACTCCAGTGCACATCTGATTAGCATAGTTGACCTGCTTGTTGAAGGTAAAGTGTGCACACGCAAGCATGACCATTATTGTCTTCACAAAGTTTTGAGTAGATATTTGGAGTTTTCTGGACCTAAAATTTGCCATGGGTTGACCCACGGTCCTCGAGTTACCGTCCGTATGGGGTGAGTGAAAGGAGTTAATAAGGACATGGAGAGATCTTGGAGCCAAGTTGCAGGAGTTTTCAGATTACTACCTTAGCGAAGGATTCAAGGCACACTAGAAGTGCTTTGGGAGACTGCAGAAAGCACAGAAAGCACGTTTAGACTGCCTAGAAACTGCCAAAGTGAGTTTTAGCAGAGTAATAGCTTTCATCTTGGCATCCGCCATTTTGAAATGTGGGTCTTACCAACATAGGGAGCAGTACTACCCACCACACACCCTGATACCACTCATCGTCCAATAACCTTTGTGAGTACATGTGTGTGCATGTACGTACCATTACAGGCCAGACCGGTGCTGGTGCCAACATTGTCACTAGTTCGAGTGTCTCCCAGACATAAGCATGTGTCATTACTCATGCTGGATGGTCTCTCACTGTTTGCAGGACACTTTTCACAATCACCTCCAGAGGTATAATAGTCAGCCGTGCATACTACAGAATCACACAGGGAAACAAGATCCACAGTCATTAGTACGCCTTCATTGCAACATGTGCATGCATGTTGAGGTCTACACGTGTGTACATGTTGAACTCCACATGTGCATGCATGTTGAGCTCCACACGTGCATGCATGTTGAGGTCCACACATGCATGCATGTTGAGGTCCACATGTGTATGCATGTTGAGGTCCACACATGTGTGCAAGTTGAGGTCCACACGTGCATGCATGTTGAGGTCCATATGTGTATGCATGTTGAGGTCCACATGTGTATGCATGTTGAGGTCCACACATGTGTGCATGTTGAGGTCCACACGTGCATGCATGTTGAGGTCCACATGTGTATGCATGTTGAGGTCCACACATGCGTGCATGTTGAGGACTGCATATGCATGCATGTTGAGGTCATGAGGTCCATGTGTGTGCATGTTGAGGTTCACGTGTGTGCATGTTGAAGTCCACATGTGCAATAGTCAGTATCCGAGTCATAGCATAATCTAGGTGTACACACGAACACTCTGGGGTATATTTAGACGGGGGTACATTATACAGACCAACACTCTAGGATGCATTATAGAGACCAGCACTGGGTGCATCATACAGACCAATGCTCTTCTTGCAATATATGAAGTGCTTATGAAAAACAAAGTGAAGGGGCTGGCAGTCTCCAATCACACTTCTCCTAGAGAAGTGAAATAACACAGACACGATGCATCTCGGGTGTGTCAGAATAATCCACCATAAACAATGGGGTCTCAATGGTAAGGTAGTGCTGGATACTGGATAAAGGAATGACAGCGAAGCACGCGTAGAAGATAGATTTCAAGTTTCAGATTTACATGTACTGAAGCTTCCACTGTAGTTATGCTAATTTTTAATCCATGTACCTCAATTACATCATTCAATTACATCATGCACTTACTTCATGAAAAAGAGGCCTCTTTCTATTAAAAAATTCTATAAAAAAAAGTGACCTCCAAAAACTATATCTCCCTCAAATTGTATCTGCAGTCCACACACTTTTGATATAGGTGTACTCTCTGTTGATATAACTTGCTTTGCCTGAGACAGACCAGATGTTGACCTCAGTAGTGGCCAACCTGTCCCTATGGAAACATGCTAAACAACTAACATGCAAGGCTCTACTCATTGCTGAGTAGTGTTGGTTTTGTTGGTTTTGTTGGTTTTTGGCCTAGCATGCCAACATTCCAGCTGATATCTGAGAATGCTTACGAGTTATACACTACATAAATACAAAGCAAAAGCATATCCCAAGAGCAACATTTTGGTACAAAAATGAACTTTCGTAGGTGGTGGTAGGTGGTGGTATGTTTGAATTGTGAAGCCTTAGAGTCCTACCAATGAAAATCAGCAATAGCAACACTTAGGCATGCAATGACAAGTAGCGACATGCTGTTAAAATAGTCAATGAGGTGTTAAGATGATGTAATGACAAGTAGCGACATGCTGTTAAAATAGTCTACCATAAACAAGGTGTTAAGATGATGTAATGACAAGTAGCGACATGTTAGAATAGTCTACCATAAACAAGGTGTTAAGATGATGTAATGACAAGTAGCGACACGATGTTAGAATAGTCTACCATAAACAATGAAGTGTTAAGTGACGTAATGACAAGTAGCGACATGGTGTTAGAATAGTCTACCATAAACAAGGTGTTAAGTGATGTAATGACAAGTAGCGACATGCTGTTAGAATAGTCTACCATAAACAAGGACGTGTTAAGTGATGTAATGACAAGTTGGACATGCTGTTAGAATAGTCTACCATAAACAACGACGTGTTAAGTGATGCAATGACAAATAGCGACTTGTTGATCAGATATTGTGAGCCAGGTTTTACACAAGCTCTAGAGAGAGGCCCTCTGGGAACATCTGTCTTGGCTGGAGATGTGCGGGAACATGGAAGTACTACTATGTGCTGGCTGGGGAGGGAGCAGAGAGCATGTATCTGCATGCAGAGTACCTGCAAGAATACTCAATATGGAGATTGGTACTCTGAATGGGGTCGAGGTGAATCTCCACCTAGACCCTGCGGCAAGTATTTTGGGTCAAGGTGAAGCTCCACCTAGATCCTGAGGCCAAGTCTTTTGGGTCGAGGTGGCACTCTACCTGGACACTGTGGCCAAGTCTTTTGGGTCGAGGTGGCACTCTACCTGGACACTGAGGCCAAATCTTTGCGGTCAAGCAGGCACTCTACCTGGACACTGAGGCCAGGCCTTTGCTGTCAAGCAGGCACTCTACCTGGACACTGAGGCCAGGCCTTTGATGTCAAACAGGCACTCTACCTGGACACCGAGGCCAGGCATAAAGGCATCATGTCCACACTACACATGGAATTGACTTAACTCCATAAGCACCACATGGCACACACATGGTCCGTTGGATATTACACATGGCACACACATGGTCCGTTGGATAATAAATCGTATAATTTGTATTACACGCCCATTCTCCGTATGCACATGCCCAATAGACTGCTCCATTGATTTTTAAATAGTTGTAGAACTCTTCTTCCGGTTGGACGGGACAAGCGAGTAAAAATTCAATTTTTTTGGTTGATGTCTTATTGATGTCTTAGGATTGCAACTGCCTTCGTGAGCGGTCGGTCTCTTCCTGGCTTTTGCTGCTGTTTCTTGAGGTTCTTCTTTGGTGGAAATCAGCACAGGCACCTACATGCTTACCAGGAATCATTCTGAATTCCTTCGCTCTTGAGCAAGGTGGCATTAATCCTAGAGGATCTCTTTGCTGTAAGGTTGCAGACATATAGCGACGTAACGCTGCGTAGCTTGTTTGCTTACTTCAACGGAGAAGATTCTTATACCAAACAACTGCAGCAGCTTTATTGTATTTACATTCTAACGGGTTTGAAAAGTGTATTCATTGGCTAAAAATATAATTATTACAACCAACAACCAACAAATAAAGTCGGCGTTGAAAAGGTCGAGTCAATTCAAAAATGTTTCCGCGTATTAACACTACAAAAAATAGAGTGTGAACTTTAACGCTTAAAATGACTCTGACCACAGCTACAAAATGGCCGACTTGGAGCTGGAGAAAAAAAAACTTCACTCACTGTATGTACAAATAATAATGCATTCGTAGACTCTTCTTTTCAGACACTGACGAGCATTAGATTATTCATGAGTTGGCTGGCACTTCGATTAAGCAGGCATCGCAACAGTGCAGAGTTCGAGGTCAAGAACCCGACTCTCCAAGGCCAAGCTAAGGAACTTCTCATCCTCTGGAACACCGTGAGGCTTCGGTCCAGGTGCTAAAAATGTGCAATAGCTCGAGAATTTGCTGTCAAGTGCATTGAAAGTTTGATAGTCACGATACAAACTCAGATTAGTGGGAGGAGCTGTGACAATCTACTTGGTAGAGTGGACATGAGAAAAAAGACTTATTTCCTTTGAACTAAGATGACCCCAGATATGCTTTCTTTCAGCGCTACTTCCTGTGCATACAGGCCAGACCCTTACTGTTGAAACAGCATGCACACAGGGAGACTGGAGAGCATGCACAGGGAGACTGCATGCACAGGGAGACTGGAGAGCATGCACAGGGAGACTGCATGCACAGGGAGACTGCATGCACAGGGAGACTGCATGCACAGGGAGACTGGAGAGCATGCACAGGGAGACTGCATGCACAGGGAGACTGGAGAGCATGCACAGGGAGACTGCATGCACAGGGAGACTGCATGCACAGGGAGACTGCATGCACCGGGAGACTGCATGCACAGGGAGACTGCATGCACCGGGAGACTGCATGCACAGGGAGACTGGAGAGCATAAAGAATCTCATTTGTTCAGGGTTGCTCCTAGACCTAGTTCCAGTCCTGAAGAGCAATGGCAGTAATCTGTGGGAGACAATAAAGGCTGGCTCAAGTACATAGCTAGGTCTTTGCATGGCGTTGCTTTGCTTCGAGCAGGTCAACAATATCGCCATAATCGCGTTGCATCGCTTCAAACTATTGAAATGAGCCTTCACCCTGAATTATTAACTCTTCCCATTAATTAATGAACCTTTGAGATAAACCAGCAGCTGAAAAACCCCGTGAAATTCATCTACAAGATCTTGTATTTCTCTACGTATATTACATCATCTTGTATCTCTCTGTGCACTATGCATGCATCATCTTGTATACCTCTATGCACACTATACATGCATCATCTTGTATCTCTCTATGTACACTATACATGTATCATCTTGTATATCTCTATGCACACTATACATGTATCATCTTGTATCTCTCTATGTACACTATACATGTATCATCTTGTATCTCTCTATGCACACTATACATGCATCATCTTGTATCTCTCTATGTACACTATACATGCATCATCTTGTATCTCTCTATGTACACTATACATGTATCATCTTGTATCTCTCTATGTACTCTATACATGTATCATCTTGTATCTCTCTATGTACTCTATACATGTATCATCTTGTATCTCTCTATGTACTCTATACATGTATCATCTTGTATCTCTCTATGTACACTATACATGTATCATCTTGTATCTCTCTCTGTGCACTATACATGTATCATCTTGTATCTCTCTATGTACACTATACATGTATAATCTTGTATCTCTCTATGTACACTATACATGTATCATCTTGTATCTCTCTCTGTGCACTATACATGTATCATCTTGTATCTCTCTATGTACACTATACCTGTATCATCTTGTATCTCTCTATGTACACTATACATGTATCATCTTGTATCTCTCTATGTACACTATACCTGTATCATCTTGTATCTCTCTATGTACACTATACATGTATCATCTTGTATCTCTCTCTGTGCACTATACATGTATCATCTTGTATCTCTCTATGTACACTATACATGTATAATCTTGTATCTCTCTATGTACACTATACATGTATCATCTTGTATCTCTCTATGTACACTATACATGTATCATCTTGTATCTCTCTATGTACACTATACCTGTATCATCTTGTATCTCTCTCTGTGCACTATACATGTATCATCTTGTATCTCTCTCTGTGCACTATACATGTATCATCTTGTATCTCTCTATGTACACTATACATGTATAATCTTGTATCTCTCTATGTACACTATACATGTATCATCTTGTATCTCTCTATGTACACTATACATGTATCATCTTGTATCTCTCTATGTACACTATACATGTATCATCTTGTATCTCTCTATGTACACTATACATGTATCATCTTGTATCTCTCTATGTACACTATACATGTATCATCCTGTATCTCTCTATGTACACTATACATGCATCATCTTGTATCTCTCTATGTACACTA
Organism: Cladorhizidae sp. MBARI D1340-BT2; assembly: GCA_028752905.1. Classification (NCBI taxonomy): domain Eukaryota; kingdom Metazoa; phylum Porifera; class Demospongiae; order Poecilosclerida; family Cladorhizidae; species Cladorhizidae sp. MBARI D1340-BT2. The sequence goes on along the minus strand of JAQNBH010000008.1, from coordinate 24,202,846 downwards.
TACATGCATCATCTTGTATCTCTCTATGTACACTATACATGCATCATCTTGTATCTCTCTATGTACACTATACATGTATCATCTTGTATCTCTCTATGTACACTATACATGTATCATCTTGTATCTCTCTCTGTGCACTATACATGTATCATCTTGTATCTCTCTATGTGCACTATGCATGTATCATCTTGTATCTCTCTATGTACACTATACATGTATCATCTTGTATCTCTCTATGTGCACTATGCATGTATCATCTTGTATCTCTCTATGTACACTATACATGTATCATCTTGTATCTCTCTATGTACACTATACATGTATCATCCTGTATCTCTCTATGTACACTATACATGTATCATCTTGTATCTCTCTATGTACACTATACATGTATCATCTTGTATCTCTCTATGCATATCTGCATGTATCTACCACCCCCACACACAGCTGGAGTACACTACGTCAATTTGTCATAATTTCACTACAGAAAGCTCCAAACTGCATTGCGGTGACTAATCTGCGTCATTAATCACCGCTAATCCATTTCTCTACTCAGTGAAACATCATAAGCTGGCAAAGGTCGTCAGTTTCATAAACACACTTGTCACATATATACAATATCAAGTCTAGCGTCTAGCTGGGCTGAGCAGCAGCTGAATGTTTTCTGCTACCAAGAAACAATCATTAGGTTTCCTCGGAAGCCTACTCTTGAGACAACACTTAACAGCACAGACCTCCAGCTAACTAAAGTTGTATTATGACCTATATACTGAACATGGTAAAGAATAACATCTCTGATTGGCTTCAGACCTGTGTTAGACTTGAGTAACTTCTTATATGTGGCTGCTCCATTGTGATGAAGAAGTAGAAACAAGACGGAGATATTTTTTTAATTTAAAAACGAATATGCATGCCAGTGAAAAATGAGTAATTCACCAAATTTAGTGACCCTTTACCTATTAATAAAATTAAGACTTAAAATTACACAGTTTTAAGTATCTGCATTATGTTCGGCATACATTATAAATGTATTTAGGTAAAGGATCATGCAAATGTTTGAGGTCTACATTGGCAAATTCTTGTTTCATTTCTAGCCAATATATATATATCCATCCCAGTACTTTTCTATTACTACTAGCTCTGCTTTAACACAGCATTGAGCACTATTTGTAGCCTTCATCAGCAAACTACCTTCTAAGTATATATCTAAGTATATATATAAGCAAGCTCTGTCCAATCTGCTGGATGGTACACGGTGAACCATTCAAAGGTGTGCCTGACAGCTAGTGTATTGGCGAAGTTGCTTGACCGAAACTGGGTCCCGAATAACTGGAGCATCAGCTCAAATGAGTGCACTTGGTTTTATATTCTGGCACTTCCTTAGCACAGTCATTGCTGAGGCATTATGATATTTAATTAAGCGTACACTACAGGGGGGCAAAAAAGGAGGGGGAAAAGGAAGGGGGTAGGGGGGGAGAGGAGGGGAAAAAGGAGGGGGGGAAAGGAAGGGGGAAAAACAAGAAAAACAAGAAAAACAAGAAAATAACAAGGAAAAAACGGGGGGACAATGAAAAAACTGCTTGCAATGGAAAGGCCAACAAGATGCTGGCAAAGGTTTAAGCCACTCCCCTAATCTTGTGAGATTTCTAAGCATTCTGGGGGAAGTATTGACTTTGAAAGTAGACACACACCCCGTTCTTCCAAGAAGAAAAGGAAGCAGTCATGGTGCTATGACAAAGGTCAGGCACAGCACGTGACTTTCCATAAGCCCTCGACTTGACACATCATTGTATTGCAATGATGTTGACAAGCAGAGCTATCACACAATGAAGACTCAACCAGTACTCTTGGAGAGGGTACCAAGGGAAACCATAGCATGAAAGCTGTCAGAGACGTCTATCAAGACAGCCTTAGTTGTGATGAACTCGACTCACTGGCAGTGACCATCCATTGCTGCTTGCCTGAAGGGCCCCACTGAGCCAGCAATGAGTGTTCTCCCTCAAGTCAAAGTCCGTTGCTAGTGTTACCAGCAACAAATGCACCCAGAGGTGGTTCACTGCTAGTGTTACCAGCAACAAATGCACCCAGAGGTGGTTCACTGCTAGTATTACCAGCAACAAATGCACCCAGAGGTGGTTCACTGCTAGTGTTACCAGCAACAAATGCACCCAGAGGTGGTTCATTGCTAGTGTACCAGCCACAAATGCACCCAGAGGTGGTTCAGTGCTAGTGCAACAAATGCACCCAGAGGTGGTTCAGTGCTCCTGTTAGCAACAAATGCACCCAGAGGTGGTTCAGTGCTCCTGTTAGCAACAAATGCACCCAGAGAGAAGTGCTCCAGAGTCCTTTCATGCCTTAATCTACATTGACTTGGAATTGTCCAAGTAACTCACTTCTTATCATGTGTCAAGATTGACTGGAACAAATAATCCTTCATGGCATTGGAAATGAATTTATTGCTGCTTGAGATCAGAAGTGTGCTATTTTGGGGATATGCTCCTATTTGGTTATACTACTTCTGGTGAAGGAATATTGCTACACTGTATATCAAAGGAGAGCACCAAGGTCACCTCCCTCTTCTCCCCCCCCCCCCCCACCACCACCCACTCATGGCTCTTGAATGGCCCCAGCCAATATTTCATTGGAGTGAGCCATACCCATTGGAGGATCGCCTCTAATCAGTAGGTCACTGCAAACACTTACAAAGGGCTTGTAGTTCAGCATAACAGTCTACCCTCTGAAAGACTTCCTCTTGGGAACAAAAAATAACCTGTGGTAGCTCTTCCATGGAACTTCTACTGGGATCTGCCACACCATGGAGTATACCACACATCACCTCTGTACCATGAAGCACAACCTCCTCATCGCAGCTGTTCCCACCATGAGATTCAAACTTCAAACTCAATGTTGAAAAGCTCCAACACTCAGGGCTTGCTCAAAGACCTCCTCCACACCACACCTTCCACTTGCCCCCCTCATCTACATACATGTACCTAACATGCCATGTAATCCAGTGTTATGTAATCCAGTGTTATGTAATCCAGTGTTATGTAATCCAGTGTTATGTAATCCAGTGTTATGTAATCCAGTGTTATGTAATCCAGTGTTATGTAATCCAGTGTTGGCTCATTTCAACATCTTTTAAATAAGGTTAAAGCCATTTATTTTAATGATTTCACCCCCTTTTTGTCCGCTTGTGCTGGGGAACGGGTTTCACTCGGGAACAAGCCTTCCTGCTGTAGACATGTGACTGGGTACCCACTCTACCAATGACTGCCGGGAGGAACGCAACAGTCCAGTTTTGGTCAAAGCTTCCAAGTACATGTGTATGTACATTTGCTGCAGTATTTGCATATATATAGGCTTAGGACTTCCCAACAAGCAAGTGTAAGGCCTGCTAAGACCACAGCTGTAAGCTTGCGGAAGGTTGACTGATCACAGACACTGCCACCTGGACATAAACAACACTGAGTACTGCTCTCTCTGGCTCTTGCATTCACTCCTTCAGTTATTCCCTGAGGCACTGGAGCGATTCAACCCCCAAAGGGGTTTCCCTCAAAACCACAAACAGTTGAATAATTTTGTCCCATCCCAAGGCAGAGCATTGCAGTTGGTCTAGAGTACTGTCTACTTGACTTGGTAGGGTCCGAAATGAGTAAGGAAGTTTGCTGCATAATAATTTCCACTCGCCAAAGGCTACCTCAGTAAAGGGATCATCAACCAGCTACACATACATGTACATGTACATACAGTACACCCCACAAGTCAAATGACAGTGTTCCATGTGAGTCCCCATGTGTCCATCAGTGGCACGATCTGAACCTTACCAGACTTAGTTATTTTGTATTGCAGCTACTGCACGTATGTACAACTAGTAGACACAGAGAGGTGTGGTCACTGGTCAGAGAGGTGCGGTCACTGGTCAGAGAGGTAGCCACACAAAGGTGCTCTCACTCAAGTCAAAAATGTACGAGACATCACATGCACACACAGTAACAATCGAGCACACACCATCGCATACATGTATGTATGTACAGTGTATGTACGCATATCATCACACAACCACCAAGCACACTCTACAACCACCAAACACACTACACAATCACCAAACACACACATACCACCAAGCACACTACAATCACCAAACACACCACACACACACACACCACCAAGCACACTACAACCACCAAACACACCACACAATCACCAGACACACACTACCAAGCATACTACAACTACCAAACACACCACACAATCACCAGACACACACTACCAAGCATACTACAACCACCAAACACACCACACAATCACCAGACACACACTACCAAGCATACTACAACCACCAAACACACCACACAATCACCAGACACACACTACCAAGCATACTACAACCACCAAACACACCACACAATCACCAGACACACACTACCAAGCACACTACAACCACCAAACACACCACACAATCACCAGACACACACACACCACCAAGCACACTACAACCACCAAACACACCACACAATCACCAGACACACACACACACACCACCAAGCTGGTTCCACGTATCAGTGAACTATGACAGACAACACTAAAGCGAATGCCTGCCCGGGGGTGCCTGGGGGTGACATAGAAAACTGAAGGAGTGTCTAGCGCAACATGTCACATATGTACCCTCACTAGAACTGCACAGCACTCACCGCTGCACTGGTTGCCCATCACTTCATAGCCTTCAGTGCACGTACAATTTCCACCAGATAGAAAACTGAATGAACCAGTGAGAGAGCATTGGGCGCTGAACATTGTTACCCCAGAAGTAGAATTGGCAACACACATGCCCATGACAGTACCACCCGAGAACCCCTCAGGGTATTCGACCAAGTTGATGGTGGTTGCAGGACACATTCTGTAGGTCACTCTGACTCTGGTGATGGACACGCAGGCCCCCATGTCCAGGAAGGCCAAATACAATCCAGCCATCGTCGTCATGACAACTATGGCATCCCCACTCACCACCGGATTTCGGACAAGGCTGAAATCGCCAAAACTCGGCATTCCACTAGGAACCTCATTTGGCGTATTGAACACGTAGAGCGAGAAACTAGACGGACAGGTGGGATTCTCAAAGGCTCCTGTGGGGCAGGTACCGGGCTCGAAATCCACAATGATCTGCACATCTAATGGTTGGCTGGGAGTGCTGATGTATTGAGTCACCAGCGTGTTATTCTGAGGGGCAGACTCGACGGTGCAAGTGTCCACCATCTGTCGACACTCATTTGAACCATTCTTAATCACCCACTGAATAGAAAAGATGGAAAGACGACAACACCAACCAATCAATCATACTGTACCCAGCCCAGCACATCATACTGTACCCAGCCCAGCACATCATACTGTACCCAGCCCAGCACATCATACTATACCCAGCCCAGCACATCATACTGTACCCAGCCCAGCACATCATACTGTACCCAGTCCAGCACATCATACTGTACCCAGCCTAGACCATCATACTGTATGCAGCCCAGCACATCATACTGTACCCAGCCCAGCACATCATACTGTACACAGCCCAGCACATCATACTGTACCCAGCCCAGCACATCATACTGTACCCAGCCCAGCACATCATACTGTACCCAGCCCAGCACATCATACTGTACCCAGCCCAGCACATCATACTGTACACAGCCCAGCACATCATACTGTACCCAGCCCAGCACATCATACTGTACCCAGCCCAGCACATCATACTGTACCCAGCCCAGCACATCATACTGTACCCAGCCCAGCACATCATACTGTACCCAGCCCAGCACATCATACTGTACCCAGCCCAGCACATCATACTGTACCCAGTCCAGCACATCATACTGTACCCAGCCTAGACCATCATACTGTATGCAGCCCAGCACATCATACTGTACCCAGCCCAGCACATCATACTGTACACAGCCCAGCACATCATACTGTACCCAGCCCAGCACATCATACTGTACCCAGCCCAGCACATCATACTGTACCCAGCCCAGCACATCATACTGTACCCAGCCCAGCACATCATACTGTACACAGCCCAGCACATCATACTGTACCCAGCCCAGCACATCATACTGTACCCAGCCCAGCACATCATACTGTACCCAGCCCAGCACATCATACTGTACCCAGCCCAGCACATCATACTGTACCCAGCCCAGCACATCATACTGTACCCAGCCCAGCACATCATACTGTACCCAGCCTAGCATGCACATCCATGATGGGTACTTAGTGTGTACAGTATATACACATACATGTGTGTACAGTATATACAGATCAGTATATGCATACATGTACATGTGTCTACAGTACAGACAGCTGTGTGTACAGTATATACAGGTGTGTACAGCATATATATGTACATACATGTGTAGAGTATAATACATGTGTGTACATTATTTACATACATGTGTGTTTAGTATTACATACATGTGTAGTGTATAATACATGGGTGTACATTATATACAGGAGTGTATAGTACAGTGTACGCATACATGTACATGTGTGTACAGTATATACAGGTGTGTACAGCGTATACATACATGTGTACAGTATATAATACATGTGTGTACAGTATTTACATACATATGTGTGTACAGTATATACATACATGTGTGTACAGTATATACATACATGTGTGTACAGTATATACATACATGTGTGTGTGCACATACATGTATATGCTGTGTAATTTCAAACTGGGTTGATGAAGGAGCAGCTACTAAAAATCAAGTGACCTCTGTCTGACCTTGCCAATTGTACCACTCTTTATTATGTTGGCAGTTGCTCTACCTGGTTGCAGCAAAACTCGTAATTTTCAGCTGCTTCTTGACCACTAGAAGCTTTTGTCTCCTAACCAACAGAAAGCAGAAAGCTGCACTCCACTCTCACCAGTATGCTCCTGGCCCGACTCAAAAGCAATAGACAACTACAAACTTGTGATGATTACAGGGAGTATACTAGTATGTACTTCCCTATGTTGGTTTGTGGGATTACAGAGAGTATACTAGTATGTACTTCCCTGTGTTGGTTTGTGGGATTACAGAGAGTATACTAGTATGTACTTCCTATGTTGGTTTGTGGGATTACAGGGAGTATACTAGTATGTACTTCCTACATGTATGTTGGTTTGTGGGATTACAGGGAGTATACTAGTATGTACGTCCTATGTTGGTTTGTGGGATTACAGGGAGTATACTAGTATGTACTTCCCTTTGTTGGTTTTTGGGATTACAGAGAGTATACTAGTATGTACTTCCCTATGTTGGTTTGTGGGATTACAGAGAGTATACTAGTATGTACTTCCCTGTGTTGGTTTGTGGGATTACAGAGAGTATACTAGTATGTACTTCCTATGTTGGTTTGTGGGATTACAGGGAGTATACTAGTATGTACTTCCTACATGTATGTTGGTTTGTGGGATTACAGGGAGTATACTAGTATGTACGTCCTATGTTGGTTTGTGGGATTACAGGGAGTATACTAGTATGTACTTCCCTTTGTTGGTTTTTGGGATTACAGGGAGTATACTAGTATGTACTTCCTATATGTTGGTTTAAAAAAGGCAGCTAGCAGCCCTCCCTTCCCCGCTAAATGAAACCCTGCGTATTGAATTAACCCCTCAAGAAAAAGAAGGAAACACGACCGTACCCATATAGACCACACCCAGCTAGAAGGCCCTTTATCATTTAAAGTTGTGCAATCACTGATATTGGTGAATGTGCCATCTAACTTGTTGTCGTCTTCGTGGGTACAGACTTGCTTTTTGCAACAGGTTAATCCAGTTTGCATAGTGGTCTGTTTTCACATTTCCATTCTTGCTTATATTTACAGCACTTCCTATAGAATACTAGACCAATGAAAGCACTTCCTGCAGTATACTAGATACCCTGTGAAAGCCTGTAGTATACTAGATACATTGTGAAAGCACTTCCTTGAGTATATTAGATACCTTGTAAGAACTTCCTGTAGTATGCTAGATAACTTGTGTAAGCACTTCCCGTAGTATACTAGATAACTTGTGAAAGCACTTCCTATAGCATACTTGACACCTTGTGAAATCACTTCCTGTAGTATACTAGATAACTTGTGTAAGCACTTCCTGTAGTATACTAGATAACTTGTGAAAGCACTTCCTATAGCATACTTGACACCTTGTGAAAGCACTTCCTGTAGTATACTAGATACATGTACCTTGTGTAAGCACTTCATGTAGTATACTTGACACCTTGTGTAGGCACTTCCTGTAGTATACTAGATAACTTGTGTAAGCACTTCCTGTAGTATACTAGATAACTTGTGAAAGCACTTCCTATAGCATACTTGACACCTTGTGAAAGCACTTCCTGTAGTATACTAGATACATGTACCTTGTGTAAGCACTTCATGTAGTATACTAGATAACTTGTGTAAGCACTTCATGTAGTATACTAGATAACTTGTGAAAGCACTTCCTGTAGTATACTAGATAACTTGTGAAAGCACTTCCTATAGCATACTTGACACCTTGTGAAAGCACTTCCTGTAGTATGCTAGATACCTTGTGTAAGCACTTCCTGTAGTATACTAGATAACTTGTGAAAGCACTTGCTAAAGCATACTTGACACCTTGTGAAAGATACTTTAACCCACCTATCACCGTAAGTGCTTATAGGCATAAAATAGACAACGATCACAAAAAAAAAATCGTGGCAACTGTAGTAGTCAATTCAATATTATGCCAAAAAACATGGAAAGGAATATTCTATCAATAAACAACGTTTCAATTGACTACTTCGTAACTAAGGTAACCACGACGTCAAAGTTGAAGTCAGATGTTCTGAAAAGATGACATTACCATTCAACTGAGACAGGACTTGGAGCTGCTGTTTAATGACGACTTCTCCCTCTCCACCTCTACTACCTTCCTCTCCTCCTCCTCTACTACCTTCCTCTCCTCCTCCTCTACTACCTTCCTCTCCTCCTCCTCTACTACCTTCCTCTCCTCCTCCTCTACTACCTTCCTCTCCTCCTCCTCTACTACCTTCCTCTCCTCCTCCTCTACTACCTTCCTCTCCTCCTCCTCTACTACCTTCCTCTCCTCCTCCTCTACTACCTTCCTCTCCTCCTCCTCTACTACCTTCCTCTCCTCCTCCTCTACTACCTTCCTCTCCTCCTCCTCTACTACCTTCCTCTCCTCCTCCTCTACTACCTTCCTCTCCTCCTCCTCTGCTACCTTCCTCTCCTCTATTGGTCAAATATTAAAGTAACATGTGAAAAATGTACTATAAACATATTCATGTTTTGTAGCTCAGTTGTTAGGCAACTTACATTTCAGCACATGTTGGGCAATCTAGTGATATATGTTTGCTACATTGTATGTACAATGTAGCAACACATTTCTCAACTACTGATTTAAGTCTACTAAATACCTTGTGAAGCTGTTTATGTAGTTTTACTTCAATTCATAAACTGAGCCAGGCTCTCAGGCGGTACCCGCCTCTCTCTCCCCCCCCCCCCTCCTCTCCCCCCACGTGTGACCCCTAACTCTACCCCTTCCTAAGGGCTAGAGGCAGCCTCAAGAGCAAACTGCTTGCATCATGTGAGCTCCAACGCAGCTAGTGTAGTTTGTTGGTAACCATGTTGCATAATAGTGAGCTACTGAAAATGGCATGCACAGGTTACATCCCTAAAAATGGCTGACAATGCCAAGTGTCCTGCTAATGGCTGACAATGCCAAGTGTCCTGCTAATGGCTGGCAATGCCAAGTGTCATGCTGATGACTGACAATGCCAAGTGTCCTGCTAATGGATGACAATGCCAAGTGTCCTGCTGACGGCTGACAATGCCAAGTGTCCTGCTGATGGCTAACAATGCCAAGTGTCCTGCTGACGGCTGACAATGCCAAGTGTCCTGCTGATGGCTGGCAATGCCAAGTGTCCTGCTGATGGCTGACAAAGCCAAGTGTCCTGCTGATGGCTGGCAATGCCAAGTGTCCTGCTGGTGGCTGACAATGCCAAGTGTCCTGCTAATGGCTGATAAAGCCAAGTGTCTGCTGATACGACTTTCTGGTGGCTTTACCACTCCAAAGAAGCACTTAGGGCGCTTTCGCTGGTACATGTAGTCCACTCGCTTTTTCTTGCTCAGACCTTTGCCGGGCATCTTTTAGATTTTCAGAAACGCAACACCTGACTTGCCTTGCGCAGTAATTAACTATCTTACCTGCTATTGCGCAGATACTGGCAATGCCAAGTGTCCTGCTAATGGCTGGCAATGCCAAGTGTCCTGCTGATGGCTGACAATGCCAAGTGTCCTGCCTTTTTTCGGTAATTGGTGGCCTCCAAGAACACCCAAATCCAGATCTGAACCAAACTTTACAAAAACCATCAGGTCATCTGGTTCCATGGGTGAAGTTTTGCCAGATCTGGCCTTCCGTTTGGCCATTGAAAAGGTGACAAAGACATCGACAACTCTGCTCCATTAATCTAGACAGACACAGGGGCTCCCCATGGGTTCCACAGCACCCTCCTCCTCCTTTGCGAGGGGCTAAAATATCGTATCCTTTGGGTTCTCAACTTCACAGGTTCCTCTGATTCAGAGTAAAACAACATGCAATCCACAACTGCTGGCCTCATCACTCACCAGCGTTTGGTGCACAGAAGCCTATCATCGTGAGCAGTCATGCGAGGGTGTGGTTTGCGAGACTAGGTTCTGTCATTCCCAAAGCCTTTCCCAAAACTGATTGATGAAGTACCAGCTGTGGCCATGTCTCCTTGCTGTTCAAGACCCACGTGGTTTCCTTCGTCACGTGGGGTGGGAAAGACAACCCGCTCTTCATTGAAGTGCTCTACGCTTCAAAGGAGCAGAGAAGAGTCTGGCACAGTTTAAAAAAATTATTAATAATAATTCTAAAACTTTCTTCAGATGCAGTTTTGGAATGAAAATGATTGGGATGAATAGGAATGAAAATGATTGGGATGAATAGTAAGTTGATCACAGGCTGAACAAAGGCAGACTCATATATTAAGCATAACAAATCTGGAACCCCATCCACAATCAGGCACTCTCTCTTACCAGGCAGCTGCCTAGAGCATTATGATGGCGGGCTCTAGTTATTAGGCCTTGGCAAGCAGAAACGAATTAGTTGCCAAAATCGATTGTACACCTACTCGTAACCTTGGCAACTGAGAGCTTTTATAAGTGTATGTAGTGTTGTTAACCCGTGGCCTCGATCAGCCCAGGACGAGGATTGTCAGTCCAGGATGAGGAGTGGTTCCTATCAGCCCAGGATGAGGAGTGGTTCCTATCAGTCCAGGATGAGGAGTGGTTCCTACCAGCCCAGGATGAGGAGTGGTTCCTATCAGCCCAGGATGAGGAATGGTTCCTATCAGCCCAGGATGAGGAATGGTTCCTATCAGCCCAGGATGAGGAGTGGTTCCTATCAGCCCAGGATGAGGAGTGGTTCCTACCAGCCCAGGATGAGGAGTGGTTCCTACCAGCCCAGGATGAGGAGTGGTTCCTACAAGCCCAGGATGAGGAGTGGTTCCTACCAGCCCAGGATGAGGAGTGGTTCCTACCAGCCCAGGATGAGGAGTGGTTCCTACCAGCACAGGATGAGGAGTGGTTCCTACCAGCCCAGGATGAGGAGTGGTTCCTACCAGCCCAGGATGAGGAGTGGTTCCTACCAGCCCAGGATGAGGAGTGGTTCCTATCAGTCCAGGATGAGGAGTGGTTCCTACAAGCCCAGGATGAGGAGTGGTTCCTACAAGCCCAGGATGAGGAGTGGTTCCTACCAGCCCAGGATGAGGAGTGGTTCCTACCAGCCCAGGATGAGGAGTGGTTCCTACCAGCCCAGGATGAGGAATGGTTCCTACAAGCCCAGGATGAGGTGTGGTTCCTACCAGCCCAGGATGAGGAGTGGTTCCTACCAGCCCAGGATGAGGAGTGGTTCCTATCAGCCCAGGATGAGGAGTGGTTCCTACCAGCCCAGGATGAGGAGTGGTTCCTACCAGCCCAGGATGAGGAGTGGTTCCTACCAGCCCAGGATGAGGAGTGGTTCCTACCAGCCCAGGATGAGGAGTGGTTCCTACCAGCCCAGGATGAGGAGTGGTTCCTACCAGCCCAGGATGAGGAATGGTTCCTACAAGCCCAGAATGAGGAGTGGTTCCTACCAGCCCAGGATGAGGAGTGGTTCCTACAGCCCAGGATGATGAGTGGTTCCTACCAGCCCAGGATGAGGAGTGGTTCCCTACCAGCCCAGGATGAGGAATGGTTCCTACAAGCCCAGGATGAGGAGTGGTTCCTATCAGCCCAGGATGAGGAATGGTTCCTACAAGCCCAGGATGAGGAGTGGTTCCTACCAGCCCAGGATGAGGAGTGGTTCCTACCAGCCCAGGATGAGGAGTGGTTCCTACCAGCCCAGGATGAGGAGTGGTTCCTACAGCCCAGATGAGGAGTGGTTCCTACCAGCCCAGGATGAGGAGTGGTTCCTACCAGCCCAGGATGAGGAGTGGTTCCTACCAGCCCACGATGAGGAGTGGTTCCTACCAGCCTAGGATGAGGAATGGTTCCCAGCCCAGGATGAGGAGTGGTTCCTACCAGCCCAGGATGAGGAGTGGTTCCTACCAGCCCAGGATGAGGAGTGGTTCCTACCAGCCCAGGATGAGGAGTGGTTCCTACCAGCCCAGGATGAGGAGTGGTTCCTACCAGACCAGGATGAGGAGTGGTTCCTACCAGCCCAGGATGAGGAATGGTTCCTACCAGCCCAGGATGAGGAGTGGTTCCTATCAGCCCAGGATGAGGAATGGTTCCTATCAGCCCAGGATGAGGAATGGTTCCTATCAGCCCAGGATGAGGAGTGGTTCCTATCAGCCCAGGATGAGGAGTGGTTCCTACCAGCCCAGGATGAGGAGTGGTTCCTACCAGCCCAGGATGAGGAGTGGTTCCTACCAGATGAGGAGTGGTTCCTACCAGCCCAGGATGAGGAGTGGTTCCTACCAGCCCAGGATGAGGAGTGGTTCCTACCAGCACAGGATGAGGAGTGGTTCCTACCAGCCCAGGATGAGGAGTGGTTCCTACCAGCCCAGGATGAGGAGTGGTTCCTATCAGTCCAGGATGAGGAGTGGTTCCTACAAGCCCAGGATGAGGAGTGGTTCCTACAAGCCCAGGATGAGGAGTGGTTCCTACCAGCCCAGGATGAGGAGTGGTTCCTACCAGCCCAGGATGAGGAGTGGTTCCTACCAGCCCAGGATGAGGAATGGTTCCTACAAGCCCAGGATGAGGAGTGGTTCCTACCAGCCCAGGATGAGGAGTGGTTCCTACCAGCCCAGGATGAGGAGTGGTTCCTACCAGCCCAGGATGAGGAGTGGTTCCTATCAGCCCAGGATGAGGAGTGGTTCCTACCAGCCCAGGATGAGGAGTGGTTCCTACCAGCCCAGGATGAGGAATGGTTCCTACAAGCCCAGGATGAGGAATGGTTCCTACCAGCCCAGGATGAGGAGTGGTTCCTACCAGCCCAGGATGAGGAGTGGTTCCTACCAGCCCAGGATGAGGAGTGGTTCCTATCAGCCCAGGATGAGGAGTGGTTCCTACCAGCCCAGGATGAGGAGTGGTTCCTACCAGCCCAGGATGAGGAGTGGTTCCTATAAGCCCAGGATGAGGAGTGGTTCCTATAAGCCCAGGATGAGGAGTGGTTCCTACCAGCCCAGGATGAGGAGTGGTTCCTACCAGCCCAGGATGAGGAGTGGTTCCTACCAGCCCAGGATGAGGAGTGGTTCCTACAAGCCCAGGATGAGGAATGGTTCCTACAAGCCCAGGATGAGGAATGGTTCCTACAAGCCCAGGATGAGGAGTGGTTCCTATCAGCCCAGGATGAAGGGAACTCAACTGCACATCAGGTCTCTAATTGATGCCTGTGATGTACAGGAAATTTTCCCGTGCCAATGCCAAGCACTACATATCCAGTCAGCAAAATCTAGGACCACGCCCTAACTAGGCTCGTATACATAACCTTTTACCTTCCTTGTGGGGACAACCTTTTACCTTCCTTGTGGGGACGGGAGAGGGTCTAGGAGCACTAGTCTAGTCCGGTCAAGTTCCTATCACCATGGTAGTGGCTGTGACTAATCGGCGCATACCTGTGGTCTGTGCATGCCACGCCTTTCACAATGTGATCCGCATCACTTCACTCCACACAGCAGAAGCTAAAGATGTAGGACTTAGTTTCCTTCTCGCTGAGGAGGAGAGGCCAGCCCCACATCCCTGACAGGACGTGCAGGAAGCACTGCATCCTGTCTCTGATTATGATATCGCCACACAGGCAGCCGCCCAATGGACTCGATTTAGAGCAGCCGGTGGTTAGATTCCGGCATAACAAGTTTAGCATGCTCGCGTTCCCAGACCCCTCGCCGGAAGGGGAGGGGTCTGCATCACCGGACTAGTTCTTAAGTACATGTAGCTAGCTCTTAGGGTGTTACAGCGAACAGAATGCAGCTACAGCTTGGCTGTATTGTGGTTAGGAGAGGAGAGAAAAGAAAGCTTCATCTTACATCTTACAAGCCACTGCTCCTTGGGACATCCACTCATTAACACCGTAATTTCTAAAATCCTTGAGGGGGGAGGGGGGGAGGAAATATACACTTCGGAGGGAGAGAACCTGGACTTAGGAGGGAGATGGGAGGAAACCTGGACTTTGGAAGGAGACCTGGACTTCAGAGGGAGAGAGAGAGCATCCCAGTTCACCTCCGTACCCCAATACTTATGAAACATCATATTTCCTCCTTTGCCGATGACTGAACAATTGTCTAGATGTGATGTCCTTATGTGTGACACTCTCTAGACTCTGCCCTGCCACAGTTCGACAGTAGACCGCTGCATACTAGTCATAAAAATAATACATTACAAGTACAGGTGTAACTTTAATTCCTGTTTGACGGTGAGGGGGAGTGAGCAGTTTTTTTTTTTTTAACAATAATAATAATAGTAACAATGGCGTTGCACCTGCCATCAGGAACAGTCTCTTCCTGGGCGTTGCTGGTGTTCTTGAAGCCCTTCTTTGGAGGCAAGATGCACAAGTATCTATGCTTATCTGAAATCACTCTGAAAACCCTTCACTCTTGAGAAAGAAGATCCTCCTGGAGGGATTTGTTGTAGACGTTGAGTACTATTATTTTTTAAAGAACCTGCTCACTCCCCTTCACCGTCAAACAGGAATTAAAGTTACACCACACTCAGGACACTCCTCGCACACTCAGGACTCCCCTCCCACACTCAGGACTCCCCTCCCACACTCAGGACACTCCTCGCACACTCAGGACTCCCCTCCCACACTCAGGACTCCCCTCCCACACTCAGGACTCCCTTCCACTCAGGACTCCCATCACACACTCAGGACTCCCTTCCCACACCCAGGACTCCCCTCCCACACCCAGGACTCCCCTCCCACACTCAGGACACCCCTCCCACACTCAGGACTCCTCCCACACTCAGGACTCCCTTCCCACACTCAGGACTCCACTCCCACACTCAGGACTCCACTCCCACACTCAGGACACCCCTCCCACACTCAGGACTCCCCTCCCACACTCAGGACTCCCCTCCCACACTCAGGACTCCCCTCCCACACTCAGGACACCCCTCCCACACTCAGGACACTCCTCCCACACTCAGGACTCCCCTCCCACACTCAGGACTCCCCTCCCATGCCCATGACACCCCTCCCACACTCAGGACTCCTCCCACACTCAGGACTCCCCTCCCACACTCAGGACTCCCCTCGCACACTCAGGACACCCCTCCCACACTCAGGACTCCCCTCCCACACTCAGAACTCCCCTCCCACACTCAGGACTCCCCTCCCACACTCAGGACGCCCCTCCCACACTCAGGACTCCCCTCCCACACCCAGGACTCACCTCCCACACTCAGGACACTCCTCCCACACTCAGGACTCCCCTCCCACACCCAGGACTCCCCTCCCACACTCAGGACTCCCCTCCCACACTCAGGACACCCTCCCACACCCAGGACTCCCCTCCCACACTCAGGACTCCCCTCCCACACTCAGGACTCCCCTCCCACACTCAGGACTCCCCTCCCACACCCAGGACTCACCTCCCACACTCAGGACACTCCTCCCACACTCATGACTCCCCTCCCACACTCATGACACTCCGCTCACACTCAGGACACTCCTCCCACACTCAGGACACCCCTCCCACACTCAGGACACTCCTCCCACACTCAGGACACTCCTCCCACACTCAGGCCCCCCCCCCCCCCCCCCACTATCTTAAATAGATGTGGGCAATTGCAAGATAATGCCAACCCAAAGAAAAAGTGATCGCTCTTACACTCAAGCTAAACACCTGTATTTTCAACAAACCCACCAACCACCAAAATTCCCATATCATTAAGGAGTTACGGTCAGTTTCACAATGTTACCATGGTAACTTATTTGATTCTGTTACCATAGCCAATTTTATATGGTAATATTATTGATTCAACAAACCTGTGTTTTTTTATAATGTTTTCCAACAATTTTTCATTGACGGCTGCTTCTCTGATATTTTATTTTTTCAGCAAGTGGTTTCTGGATTTTTGCAGCTTTGTACATAAATTAACACAATTTTGGTCAAAAGTAGTTTATCAAATGAAAAATCATTTCAGGTCGTCTTTTAAGCTTCTTGATAGGCAACCACACCCACCATACTTAGCAGAAACCCTGTGACATACAATGTACAGATTTTGTGTGCTTCTGTTATGTCCTTCACTACATATCTCAGGGTTAGAGTTCACATAACTCCATCATTTTTGTCCAAATAATGAAAGCTCTTTCTCTTTAAAAGACTCCATAGCTGTGGCCATTACATTATGTGTCTATGCTTTAGCTACATGTAAGTACATACTGATTTACATGTGGGATGACAGGGGGGGGGGGGGAACATCTGCATCATTGCAACACACGGCAGTCGGCTCTACACAGCACCAATGATGGCTCATTTAGCATAGCTCACTTGTAGTTTTGAAATCAGTAGTCAGAAGATTGCCATGTCCAGTGCCTTTGAAAGACAAGCTAATGGAAGGCCATGTCCAGTGCCTTTGAAAGACAAGCTAAGGGAAGACTATGTCCAGTGCCTTTGAAAGACAAGCTAATGGAAGGCCATGTCCTGTGCCAGTGAGAGACAAGCTAAGGGAAGGCCATGTCCAGTGCCAGTGAGAGACAAGCTAAGGGAAGGCCATGTCCTGTGCCAGTGAGAGACAAGCTAAGGGAAGGCCATGTCCAGTGCCAGTGAGAGACAAGCTAAGGGAAGGCCATGTCCTGTGCCAGTGAGAGACAAGCTAAGGGAAGGCCATGTCCTGGGCCAGTGAGAGACAAGCTAAGGGAAGGCCATGTCCTGTGCCAGTGAGAGATAAGCTAAGGGAAGGCCATGTCCTGTGCCAGTGAGAGACAAGCTAAGGGAAGGCCATGTCCTGTGCCAGTGAGAGACAAGCTAAGGGAAGGCCATGTCCTGGGCCAGTGAGAGACAAGCTAAGGGAAGGTCATGTCCTGTGTCAGTCAGAGACAAGCTAAGGGAAGGCCATGTCCTGTGCCAGTGAGAGACAAGCTAAGGGAAGAGCCAAATTTAAAGAAGACTCAGAGTCGTACCAAGGGAGTCATACCAAGAGAACCTTGAAAGAGAGAGGAAGAGAAAGTGTTTTCAATGTGCTGCATTTAGGAGAAGAGGTCTGAGAATCAGTTATAAGAGCATCTACTAAGGGAGCGTTTATGAGTATGACAACATCGAGCTAAGAGAACATAACCTACCCTCTTCGGTGATTCGACAGGCCAGTCATGTAGCTTACAGGCAACACCCTATCACTCATGTCAAGCATTAGAAAAAGCTGTGAGCCGGTGCATCATCCCCTACCATCTTCTCCTCGCAAACAACAGTACATTGTGGAACACACTCGCTGAATGCGTAGGGATTGCATTAGCAGTTCACCAGCAACAAACCACCATGGCTCTAGCATTAGTGTAGGGGTTGCAGTTGTAACAGCTCACCAGCAACAAGCCACCATCGCTCTACCGTTTGTGAAGAAACGTTAAAGCTTGTGAAGAGATTATACAACAGCCACGACATCTAGTGACAAGCTTCCAGAAGAAAAAATCACATTACAATTCGAAAGACTAATGAGGAGGGAGCTAAAGTGAAGCAGACAAAACAGGCAAGGTATACGATGACGTCACTGCATGGAGAAGTAGTCAAAGTGCATCAAATTCATCTGACAACAAAAATTGGTCCCTTATGAATTACGTGCTGCGTGAGAAGCTTAGAAGAAGATTTTACACCGGAGGGCTCGGTGGAAGAATCCTCCCCCCCTGTGTTCAGCATGAGGTGCCGAGGTGAAAAGATCATACCAGCAAGTTTAAGGATGAAGCCTCCCATTAGCACTAGGGAAACAAGCACGGGACAATGGACATTTTATTTTGTGGGAGAAAGCCATCATCTTAGATAAGGCTATAAGAAAGAAGTAAAGCAGACATTGCACATCAGCCTAGCAGCCGAGTGTGTGAGCAGTTCAATCGAGATTGTGAAATGGACTTACATGTAATTGGCTGCTGGGTGGCCACTCTCAATTTGTCAATACGACTACCATATTTTTTCTACATTCAGTTAGGTGTATTCTTTGTTAATGGGTTTGTTAATTGTTTGTTAATGTGTTTGTTAATGTGTTGTTAATTGTTTGTTAATGTATTTCTTAATGTGCTAATTTGTTTGTTAATGTGTTTCTTAATGTGTTTGTTAATTGTTTGTTAATGTATTTGTTAATGGGCTTGTTAATGTGTTTGTTAATGTGTTTGTTAACATGTTTGTTAATTGTTTGTTAATTTGTTGTTAATGTGTTTGTTAATGTATTTGTTAATGTGTTTGTTAATGTGTTTGTTAACATGTTTGTTAATTGTTTGTTAATGTATTTGTTAGTGTACTTGTAAATGTATTTCTTAGTGTTTGTTAATGTGTTGTTAATGTGTTGTTAGTTGTAGCTATACTAGTAGTAGTATTTGCTATAGCATGTTTTTGTTCTCTTTGTTTTTATTTAATTTTTTAATTTTTAGTTATTATTTTGGTTTTATGTTTATTATTATTATTATTATTATTATTATTATTATTATTATTATTATTATTATTATTATTATTATTAATTACTACTACAGCTTTATTGTTTTTGCCACATCCGGGTCACGTGCTGAACGTGTGTGCCAGGGTGTGGCTTGCATCATGTGGTGGATAGCTAGCTATGGTATTTGTCAACCTCACGCAAGTCTTAGCATCTCATTATTCCTGATGAAGGCTAGAGCACCCAGAGCTGAGACATCGAGCGAGTAATTTCAAGTTGATCATTGAGAAAGTCCTTGTAAGTGTCTACGTGCATATGTTGTGTCAAGTGAGAGTTTGCTGAGAACCCATGACCACTTGACACAGCAAGCATGCACCTGCAGTAATCACAAGATTGTCCGGCTCTTCCTTGTTGCTTTGAAGGACGACACATCACTCAATGTGGAGTTCTCAGCAGTTATTGATCAAGTGGCTTGTGGTGCATATTCCAAGAAGTGCATGACAAGAGTACGCTCAAACAGCATTGAAAGTTTTGCCCAACAACAAATCTACTTGAGGTCCTAACAGAGCACCAGTAGCACGGACATGTTTGAAACACAGCTGAAGCCGTCCATGCTGCACACCTTCAGCAACGAGAGGAAACAGGCCACCACTTCCAAGAGTTGGTGAGCGCATGCAACAACCAATACGATGTCTTACAGGTGGATTTCTCTGAGAATGCTACCATTGCTGCATAGGGAGAGGTTGAGGCTGCATAGTGGGGTCACAGTCAAGCCACAGTCATCTTCACTGCTCATGCCTCATGCTTGCTTAGACAACGAAACCAATGAGAGTATTGTGGTCGTTTCAGATATATCACACATATTTATTCATGCAATCTATTGACATCTACAAGGTTACCATTTGTGACAACTGGAACATGACTAACCTGGAACTTCTTTGCAACCTTACATGGCACAGATGTAGTTGATGGGATAGGAGGAACGGTGAAGGGAACAGTATGGGGGCACATTACTGCACCCATGTCACCAACCTCAAGAATACACTAGCCTGGCAAAGGAGGTGTGTCCCAACAATGTTGTAAAATACATGCCAAAGATGATGAGTGAGGCAGCCATTTTGGATATGATGTGGGAAGATGTTCTTTCAGTTCCCAGAGCACAAAGCGTCATTGCATTAAACCTAATGGCAGTAATGTTGTAAAATACATGCCAAAGATGATGAGTGAGGCAGCCATTTTGGATATGATGTGGGAAGATGTTCTTTCAGTTCCCAGAGCACAAAGCGTCATTGCATTAAACCTAATGGCAGTGGCAAGGTCAGGGTTGCTGAGACCTCAGGTGAGACAGTGGCAAGGTCAGGGTTGCTGAGGCCTCAGGTGAGACAGTGGCAAGGTCAAGGTTGCTGAGACCTCAGGTGAGACAGTGGCAAGGTCAAGGTTGCTGAGACCTCAGGTGAGACAGTGGCAAGGTCAGGGTTGCTCTGAGACCTCAGGTGAGACAGTGGCAAGGTCAAGGTTACTGAGACCTCAGGTGAGACAGTGGCAAGGTCAAGGTTACTGAGACCTCAGGTGAGGCAGTGGCAAGGTCAAGGTTACTGAGGCCTCAGGTGAGACAGTGGCAAGGTCAAGGTTGCTGAGACCTCAGGTGGGACAGTGGCAAGGTCAAGGTTGCTGAGACCTCAGGTGAGACAGTGGCAAGGTCAAGGTTGCTGAGACCTCAGGTGAGGCAGTGGCAAGGTCAAGGTTACTGAGGCCTCAGGTGAGACAGTGGCAAGGTCAAGGTTGCTGATACCTCAGATGGGACAGTGGCAAGGTCAAGGTTGCTGAAGCCTCAGGTGAGACAGTGGCAAGGTCAAGGTTGCTGAGGCCTCAGGTGAGACAGTGGAAAGGTCAAGGTTGCTGAGACCTCAGGTGGGACAGTGGCAAGGTCAAGGTTACTGAGGCCTCAGGTGAGACAGTGGCAAGGTCAGGGTTGCTGAGGCCTCAGGTGGGACAGTGGCAAGGTCAAGGTTACTGAGGCCTCAGGTGAGACAGTGGCAAAGTCAAGGTTGCTGAGGCCTCAGGTGAGACAGTGGCAAGGTCAAGGTTGCTGAGGCCTCAGGTGAGACAGAGTTTTGGATTTATCATGTACAAAAATCATCTTCGGTAACACTATCTGTACCACAAGTGGAGCAACAATCATAGGGCCAACCTGCCACAATCAAGGGCCAACCTGCCACAATCAGAGGGCCAACCTGCCACAATCAGAGGGCCAACCTGCCACAATCAGAGGGTCAACCTGCCACAATCAGAGGGTCAACCTGCACAATCAGAGGGCCAACCTGCCACAATCAGAGGGTCAACCTGCCACAATCAGAGGGTCAACCTGAGTCACAATCAGAGGGTCAACCTGAGTCACAATCAGAGGGTCAACCTGAGCCACAATCAGAGGGTCAACCTGCCACAATCAGAGGGTCAACCTGCCACAATCAGAGGGTCAACCTGCCACAATCAGAGGGTCAACCTGCCACAATCAGAGGGCCAACCTGCCACAATCAGAGGGTCAACCTGCCACAATCAGAGGGTCAACCTGCCACAATCAGAGGGTCAACCTGAGTCACAATCAGAGGGTCAACCTGAGCCACAATCAGAGGGTCAACCTGAGCCACAATCAGAGGGCCAACCTGCCACAATCAGAGGGTCAACCTGCCACAATCAGAGGGTCAACCTGCCACAATCAGAGGGTCAACCCGAGTCACAATCAGAGGGTCAACCTGAGTCACAATCAGAGGGTCAACCTGAGTCACAATCAGAGGGTCAACCCGAGCCACAATCAGAGGGCCAACCTGCCACAATCAGAGGGTCAACCTGCCACAATCAGAGGGTCAACCTGCCACAATCAGAGGGTCAGCCTGCCACAATCAGAGGGTCAACCTGCCACAATCAGAGGGTCAACCTGAGTCACAATCTGAGCTAAAAGGACAATGGGTGATAGTGTCTATGAAAACACAAAGTTCCCTGGTGGATAGCCTGAATTGACAAGCATGTTGAAGTCAAAGTTATGCACAGAAGTGTCTCCCTGATGGCCCTGGTAAGGTACAAAGTTCCCTGGTGGGGAAGCCTGCGTTGACAAGGATGTTAAAGTAAAGAAGTGGCCAACAAGGAAGCGCAGCATTTGTTATAAAATGGAGGACATCCTTGGCGATATAAAAAAACCAGTCGCTGCTGAACACAGAAGACAATCTGAGTTTGAAGAGTTAGTTTCGTCTCCACAGCATTGATGCAGTGAATTATATGTATAATTTGTCATTGCATCACTGAAACTTATTGCATTTTAGAAGTAATGTCCTCATCATCTCTAGCAGTCTCTAACACCTTTAATAAATTCAACTTCATGGATTTGCAGCAGATATATAGTCACATGTGTACGTCTGCCACTCCAGGGAACACAATCATCAGCACAGGGCTCCACTGTCCTGCCAACCATTCCTTCTATGCATCAGTAATAGCATACAGTATGTAGATAAAGCCTAGGCAATTATCTCTAGTAATAGATAAAACCTAGGCAATTATCTCTAGCAATAGATAAAACCTAGGCAATTATCTCTAGCAGTAGATAAAACATAGGCAATTATCTCTAGCAGTAGATAAAACCTAGGCAATTATCTCTAGCTAGGCAATTATCTCTAGTAATAGATAAAACATAGGCAATTATCTCTAGTAATAGATAAAACCTAGGCAATTATCTCTAGTAATAGATAAAACCTAGGCAATTATCTTTTAGTAATAGATAAAACCTAGGCAATTATCTCTAGCAGTAGATAAAACCTAGGCAATTATCTCTAGTCTCTCAATGAACTCTAAGTTGACATAATAACATTAAAATCACCTTCTCAATAGATTTTTATTCACTTGATGTTTCGACTAGAGATAATTGTCTAGGTTTTATCTATTACTAAAAGATAATTGCCTAGGTTTTATCTACTGCTAGAGATAATTGCCTAGGTTTTATCTATTATTGCCTATGTTTTATCTATTACTAGAGATAATTGCCTAGATTTTATTGATAATTGCCTGGTTTTATCTACTGCTAGAGATAATTGCCTAGGTTTTATCTACTGCTAGAGATAATTGCCTAGGTTTTATCTATTACTAGAGATAATTGCCTAGGTTTTATCTACTGCTAGAGATAATTGCCTAGGCTTTATTGATAATTGCCTGGTTTTATCTACTGCTAGAGATAATTGCCTAGGTTTTATCTACTGCTAGAGATAATTGCCTAGGTTTTATCTATTACTAGAGATAATTGCCTAGGTTTTATCTACTGCTAGAGATAATTGCCTAGGTTTTATCTACTGCTAGAGATAATTGCCTAGGTTTTATCTATTACTAGAGATAATTGCCTAGGTTTTATCTACTGCTAGAGATAATTGCCTAGGTTTTATCTATTACTAGAGATAATTGCCTAGGTTTTATCTACTGCTAGAGATAATTGCCTAGGCTTTATTGATAATTGCCTGGTTTTATCTACTGCTAGAGATAATTGCCTAGGTTTTATCTACTGCAAGAGATAATTGCCTAGGTTTTATCTATTACTAGAGATAATTGCCTAGGTTTTATCTACTGCTAGAGATAATTGCCTAGGTTTTATCTATTACTAGAGATAATTGCCTAGGTTTTATCTACTGCTAGAGATAATTGCCTAGGTTTTATCTATTACTAGAGATAATTGCCTAGGTTTTATCTACTGCTAGAGATAATTGCCTAGGCTTTATTGATAATTGCCTGGTTTTATCTACTGCTAGAGATAATTGCCTAGGTTTTATCTACTGCTAGAGATAATTGCCTAGGCTTTATTGATAATTGCCTGGTTTTATCTACTGCTAGAGATAATTGCCTAGGTTTTATCTACTGCTAGAGATAATTGCCTAGGTTTTATCTATTACTAGAGATAATTGCCTAGGTTTTATCTACTGCTAGAGATAATTGCCTAGGTTTTATCTACTGCTAGAGATAATTGCCTAGGTTTTATCTATTACTAGAGATAATTGCCTAGGTTTTATCTACTGCTAGAGATAATTGCCTAGGTTTTATCTATTACTAGAGATAATTGCCTAGGTTTTATCTACTGCTAGAGATAATTGCCTAGGCTTTATTGATAATTGCCTGGTTTTATCTACTGCTAGAGATAATTGCCTAGGTTTTATCGATAATTGCCTAGGTTTTATGTATTACTAAAAGATAATTGCCTAGGTTTTATCTACATACTGTATGCTATTACTGTTCATGCATAGAAGGAATGGTTGGCAAAGTGTAGCCCTGTGCTGATGATGTGTTCCTGATGAAGACTAGAGCATCTAGTCGAAACGTCACGCGAATAAAATTTGAAGTTGATTATTGAGAAGGAGATTTTAAAATTATCTCTAGTAACTTCAGGACTTTAGACAATCATCCTTTCCACCCATACTCTCTGATTTCTCTGTGCATGTCCTTCATAGTCCTTTAATCAGATCCCCTGCCCTCCCACTAAGTCAAAGTTATCAGTAAGCAGGGTTTCATTAAGAAAATTGTCCAAGGGGGGCCCGGGGCAACTGGAGGAATCTGGATATTAAGGGGGGGGGGCATGATGGTTAAAGATGTGACAAAGTTTCTAATGAATTTTAATAATACAATTTCCAAGGGGGGGCAGCCGCCCCCCGCCCCCTGAAACCCTGGTAGGGTATATTCCTTAGCTAAGCCTTCACAATCCCCATAGAGAGCACAATCCCCATAGAGATCGCAATCCCCATAGAGACTACAATCCCCTAGAGATCGCAATCCCCATAGAGATCGCAATCCCCATATTGATGTAGAGATCACAATCCCCATAGATATCTCAATCTCCATAGAGATCACAGTCCCCATAGAGAATACTGTTTCGTGTTCAAGATATACATAATATTTCTCTGAAATGTATGTACTGTAGTCCTTCACTCTGGAATTGCTGGGGTAGAACTACAAAGGCATTAATTAGAGCGAATTTTTCTATGTAGCCTGCTATAGTGACAGAGAGATAAATGACTTGTTATCTCTTGTGATGGTAGATAAACTCCATAAAGACTTCCCAAGTGTTGTTTGGTGCTGAGATATAGGCCCCAATAGCTGGGTAAAGGGTAGAAATTTCACTTGATGGGATGCACATACAGTATGTGCATAAAAACATTTTCCAGCAGACAGCCTGGCTACTCCACCCTGCACAGACATATATTCCAACAGACAACCAGGCTACTTCAGCCTGTTTGGTAGGTACGTAAGGGTTAGTAATTATGTAACCCGATGAGAACACACATATGCAACTCCCAAAGGAAATTGCAAAGGACAATATCATCATCATCATCAGCTTTGTAGTGTCTATCTATTTGTATGTCATGCATACATACACAGGTCGGCCACTGCACATCAGTAAACAATCTCTCATTCACCCACACACAATGAGCAGCCACACACACTCACTCACTCAGTCACAAACATGCACAGTCACATGCATGCACAGTCACATGCATGCGCAGTCACATACATGCACAGTCACATACATGCACAGTCACATACATGCAGTCACATACATGCACAGTCACATACATGCACAGTCACATACATGCACAGTCACATACATGCACAGTCACATACACGCAGTCACATACATGCACAGTCACATACATGCAGTCACATACATGCACAGTCACATACATGCAGTCACATACATGCACAGTCACATACATGCAGTCACATACATGCACAGTCACATACATGCACAGTCACATGCATGCACAGTCACATACATGCACAGTCACATACATGCAGTCACATACATGCAGTCACATACATGCACAGTCACATACATGCAGTCACATGCATGCACAGTCACATGCATGCGCAGTCACATACATGCACAGTCACATACATGCACAGTCACATACATGCAGTCACATACATGCACAGTCACATACATGCACAGTCACATACATGCACAGTCACATACACGCAGTCACATACATGCACAGTCACATACATGCAGTCACATACATGCACAGTCACATACATGCAGTCACATACATGCACAGTCACATACATGCAGTCACATACATGCACAGTCACATACATGCACAGTCACATGCATGCACAGTCACATACATGCACAGTCACATACATGCAGTCACATACATGCAGTCACATACATGCACAGTCACATACATGCAGTCACATACATGCACAGTCACATACATGTACAGTCACATACATGCAGTCACATACATGCAGTCACATACATGCACAGTCACATACATGCAGTCATATAACTCTAGCCATAGTCCTGGCCCTAACCCTAGCCCTGGCCCTAACTCTAGCCATAGTCCTGGCCCTAACCCTAGCCATAGTCCTGGCCCTCACCCTAGCCATAGTCCTGGCCCTAACCCTAGCCATAGTCCTGGCCCTAACCCTAGCCATAGTCACATACATGCACAGTCACATACATGCACAGTCACATACATGCACAGTCACATACATGCACAGTCACATACAGTCACATACATGCACAGTCACATACATGCACAGTCACATACATGCAGTCACATACATGCACAGTCACGTACATGCAGTCACATACATGCATAGTCACATACATGCACAGTCACATACACGCACAGTCACATACATGCAGTCACATACATGCATAGTCACATACATGCACAGTCACATACATGCAGTCACATACATGTACATGTACATATACATACTGTATATGTACACTCACAGACCACACATAAAACTCACATACACAATTACATGTATCAATAGAGTGTAGATCACACAAAAACCTGTTCTGCATTATAGCCGAGCGGCTGCTTCAAATGTGCACAAGTCAGCACAAAATAGCCAAACGACCAAGAAAAAGATTGAGAAGAGAGACAGCGAGACCAGACCAGCGGAGGCAACAGAGAGAGACAGAGAGACCAGACCAGTGGAGGCAACAGAGAGAGACAGAGAGACCAGACCAGTGGAGGCAGCAGAGAGAGACAGAGAGACCAGACCAGTGGAGGCAACAGAGAGAGACAGAGAGACCAGACCAGCGGAGGCAACAGAGAGAGACAGAGAGACCAACCAGTGGAGGCAGCAGAGAGAGACAGAGAGACCAGACCAGTGGAGGCAACAGAGAGAGACAGAGAGACCAGACCAGTGGAGGCAACAGAGAGAGACAGAGAGACCAGACCAGTGGAGGCAACAGAGAGAGACAGAGAGACCAGACCAGTGGAGGCAACAGAGAGAGACAGAGAGACCAGACCAGTGGAGGCAGCAGAGAGAGACAGAGAGACCAGACCAGTGGAGGCAACAGAGAGAGACAGAGAGACCAGACCAGCGGAGGCAACAGAGAGAGACAGAGAGACCAACCAGTGGAGGCAGCAGAGAGAGACAGAGAGACCAGACCAGTGGAGGCAACAGAGAGACCAGACCAGCGGAGGCAACAGAGAGAGACAGAGAGACCAACCAGTGGAGGCAGCAGAGAGAGACAGAGAGACCAGACCAGTGGAGGCAACAGAGAGAGACAGAGAGACCAGACCAGTGGAGGCAACAGAGAGAGACAGAGAGCCCAGACCAGTGGAGGCAACAGAGAGACCAGACCAGTGGAGGCAATAGAGAGAGACAGAGAGACCAGACCAGTGGAGGCAACATAGAGAGACAGAGAGACCAGACCAGTGGAGGCAACAGAGAGACAGAGAGACCAGACCAGTGGAGGCAGCAGAGAGAGACAGAGAGACCAGACCAGTGGAGGCAACAGAAAACAAGATGACAACATTGGCTAGGTAGAAGAGAGGAAGAGAGAGCCGGAAGCCTCTGAAGAGCCACAACAAGAAAAGAAATTAAACCCCAGAGCAGTGACAACATCATAGCATACCGAGGAGGAAATGCCTGAGCAGCGTCAACAACACCAGGCTGAGGTAAGGACATGCAAGGGGAGCAGGAAGGCAGAGGAACAAATATCACATTACAATATCCTGTCACATTCTCATCTCCCATGCCTTTCAGAATTCCCTTCCCACACAGCAAATAGTTGTCCTCAGCAATTTATGTCGGATTAGGCCGAGTGCATGTAGCAAACATCCGTAGGCCAAGATCCTAGTGGACCAACGAGAAGGATGGCGAATACAATCGATTTTCAGACTTGAATGGAGCCGAAGTCAACTTTGCGAAGTTTTAGGGAAGAACATCGAGAACAGTATGCACAGGCTGGATATTGAAACAACCAGCCAATCCTCACCTACATACAGCTGGTTTATCCTGACTGACTTTATCGGTGATTACTGGTGTGCATCAATTGGAATTTATTATCATGCATTTACAGATTGCCAATTCTTAAGAGTTCTGAAAGTTGATGACCCCTTACCAAAACAAAACAAACAGCCACTCGCTGTATACAATATAAGTTACCACTAGTGCCTTCAAGGCCTTTGCAATGACGTTTCAACAGCTCTGCTGACAAACATGTCCGGCACCATAGACTGGCCAAAATCCTGGAGGGAGTGACAATAACTGGAGAGGTGTGGCCAAAGGGACCTATCCTCCAACCACCAACTGACCACTCCCAACTTCTGCTCCGTGGTGCACTTCGTGGCTATCCATGTTGCAACAGATCACCTTTCTATTTCCTTGTGTATACTTCATGAAAGAGAGAATGCTGAGGTGTTGAAAACATCAGCTCGACAAAAAATCCAAATGTGGAATTCTTCCCAAACATCCTGTACATATTTCACAAGCCACTGCCCCACCCCCTCCCCCATATTATACACGGGGCACACTCACAGACCATGCCGCAAGAAATTTGGTCGGACATTTTCTCTTGATACATTGCACACTCACACACTCACCCTAAACCAAACAATCAACCAAAGTACATGTACATATGTATGTAGTGACTCAGGGTTTCATTTAGGGGTGGGGGCGACTGCCCCCCCTTGGAACCTTGTTGCCCCCCCCCCCCCCCCCACCCCTTGGAAATTGTATTATTAAAATTCATTAGTAACTTTGTCACATATTTAACCATCATGCCCGCCCTTAATGATTCCTCCAGTTGCCCCCCCTTGGACAATTTTCTATATGAAACCCTGCAGTGTGTGCGTCATTCATGACATCACAATTAAATACCCACACCCACACGTAATTGAGCCAAGCTCCAATGTCTTGCAGCCGGCCGCCACCCCCACAAACGCTGACTTTCTACATAAGATCGCCATAGAAACAAGAATGATGTTCCAGTGCTCACAAGGTATAGTACAGGAACAAAAAGGGTGTTAAACACTTCGTAGATTTCACTTTCAGCCCGCTCTTTTATCTTAGTGCCAACGTTCCAACCCCTTCGGTTCCAATTAGGGCGAATAAAATATATATAAAAATAAAAACAACACGCCCACACTCGCTGGCAACGTGTTTCACACTCTTTTTCTTAATGTGATTCATGATCCGTCTGAATGCCCGAGTGCATAAGCATAGCAGGCAGGTAATGATGGGTGCAGTTTCACGTTCTTGAAAGTCAAGATCCAGCAATCAGTTAGCTCCAGCCCTACATCTCAATTGTAGCACTGATCCCTCGGTATGAGGTGGATGTGCAGTGCCTCCTTCACCAGCAACTCCCTCCATTTGCTGGCTCTACCAATCACCGCCACAAGGTTGGGGGTGGCGTTGGTTCCACGGGTGCTCTGCGATAGCCGACTTCTCAAGTTCTCCCTTTCTTCATGCATCTTTATGCTCCTTGATTCGGGTCTCCAAACTCCTCCTTGTCTAACTGCTGTACACTCCCCCACAGCTGCAGGGAATATTATACACCACTGTTGAGTTCATACTACATGTAGTGTCCATTTATCTTTGACCCTGGTAAGCTGAGATCTTATTGTCATGCTCGATTTAATTTAAAACAACCCTGCAAATCTTCCACAGACACATCTTATATCCCCACTCAGGCGTCCCCTTGCCTACTTTCCTTCCTCCCCAAGGTGACTCCTTCGACGCCCAACAGATGAACGGTAGTGGTAGCCATGCGAAAGTAGCCAGTCTCCGTATTCATTCTCCTTGCGTGGTGGTGGTGGTCTGTCTTCTGGCTCTGTCATAGAGGCTCTTCTTCTGACATGAACTGGTGTGAACCACGGTGAAGAGGTGTGTCTTCGTTCCATATGCTGTGCAGTCCAGCATGCCCTTCTCTCCACTCCTATCCAGTACGCAGTCAAGGAAAGTAAGTTGGCCCTTCTTCTCCACCTCCATGGTGGACTTAATGGTGGGCCTGGTGCAGTTCAGATGGTTGAGGAGGTGTCCTTTCATCCTCCTCTTTACACTGCAGAATGTATCTCATCAACGCATCCTTGCCACAGGACAGAGTTTTTGCCAATGCGGACTCCCAAGGCCAACTCCTCTAAGAATTCCGAATAGAGACAGGAGAGCCCACAGCATAGCAGTTCCTTGACCCTAGCAGAAGCTCCCCTCAAAGCTGAAGTGGAGTAGATTTCAGACAAACCTCCCAACAGTTCAGCGGTTCTGTCAGACAGCAATGCAGTTCTTTCCTCCAGGGATTCATCCTCCTTCAACATGTTATGTGTTGCCTCAACATGTTATGTGTTGCCTCAACATGTATGTGTTGCCTCAGCATGTACATGTATTACTGTTGTAACGGTTTTGGCATTAATAACAAAGATAGAGAAATCTACTAGTATTTGATGCCAGCAGAGAATGGCCGGACAAGAATAATGTTGTAGCAACAAGGCTAATGTGGCAGCAAGAATGATGTAGCAACAAGGCTAATGTTGTAGGAATAATGTTGCAGCAGCAAAACTAACGTGGCAGCAAGAATGATGTAGCAACAAGGCTAATGTTGTAGGAATAATGTTGCAGCAACAAAACTAATGTGGCAGCAAGAATGATGTAGCAACAAGACTAATGTTGTAGGGATAATGTTGCAGCAACAAGGCTAATGTTGTAGGAACGATGTTGTAGCAACAAGAGTGGCTTTGTAAGTGGTTTCTGGCGATGGCTAGTTGCATTGTATGAGTCTGTAGGAAGAGGTCAGACCTGCACATATGCTTGGTGGTTCATTGTAGGCTCTTGTGCTGCAAACCAGGGTTGCATACAGGATGTTGCCTGTACACCGAGGGTTGCATACAGGATGTTGCTGCACACCCAGGGTTGCATACAGGATGTTGCCTGTACACCGAGGGTTGCATACAGGATGTTGCCTGCACACCCAGGGTTGCATACAGGATGTTGCTGCACACCCAGGGTTGCATACAGGATGCTGCTGCACACCCAGGGTTGCATACAGGATGTTGCTGCACACCCAGGGTTGCATACAGGATGTTGCTGCACACCCAGGGTTGCATACAGGATGCTGCTGCACACCCAGGGTTGCATACAGGATGTTGCTGCACACCCAGGGTTGCATACAGGATGTTGCTGCACACCCAGGGTTGCATACAGGATGTTGCTGCACACCCAGGGTTGCATACAGGATGTTGCTGCACACCCAGGGTTGCATTCAGGATGTTGCTGCACACCCAGGGTTGCATACAGGATGTTGCTGCACACCCAGGGTTGCATACAGGATGTTGCTGCACACCCAGGGTTGCATACAGGATGTTGCTGCACACACAGGGCTTCATACAGGATGTTGTTGTTGTTGTTTCTTTTGGTGGTGGTGGGGGCATTTTGCGCAGTAGCATGAACATTTTTATTGAACGCATCCAATTTACCAGTTTATATAAAATAAAATAAAACATTTTTATCAAGGGCTGCACTTTGAACACCAGTCTCTTTTTTTAGCCTACAAAGAAAAAGATGAAGCTTGCTTGGACTGTAGTGCACACCAAATTCCACTCAGCAGCTGCTTGTGCTAGCCGGACATGTGCTACATTGTAGCCTGGTGCAATCATTAGGAACATGAACTCGAGGAGGTTCTTCTCTAAAGATCCCAACAAAGAATCTTGATCCGACATAGAGAAGAAGCAGAACCTCCTACACATCTCTCTGGCTTCTAGCTCAGTCATACGAGGCTGCTATTATTGAGTCACTGCAGCCACAGAGAAAGAAACCCACGTTTGACATCTTGTGAAAAGAAGAAGGCTTACAAATCCAAGCTCTATTACAAACTGGAGTGGGAGAGAAAGTACACATGGGTCTTCTGCACTCGTCCCAAAGAAGGCATGTTCTGTCACACCTGGGGCACTCCAGCTGCAGGTAAGGGGTCTCTATATCTTACATGCACAACGCTACGGATCGACAATGTGCCAACATAACAGCTTCAGTCTTCCTGTTGTTTCAACTGCAAAATTCCTTATTCCCACCTGCAGAATGAAAGGATGATGGCCAGTGAGAGGGATTGGAACCATGCTACTGAGAAACACACTGCCTCACAGTGGCACAGAGATGCTTCGCTTCAGCAACAGCGGCTATGGCACAACTGTCAGCGCGTGGAATGTCTGTGGTGGAAATGTTGCAGTGTGTGGCTCAAGAACCTGCTGACCAGAAAGGAGATGAATCGCTTACTGTTGCTGCAGTTGTTGAGAGCAGTCGACTTCCACACACAACCGTTTATCCTTGTTTGACAGAGCTTCTAGTTGCTAATGTGATGAGATCCTAGGTCAGCACCTCTACGAGTGTCCAGCAAGTGCCACCATGTTGACTGTGAATAAACTGGAAGAAACTATTCATACATACATACCTGACCTGAGAACAGGCTCACTCAAAGCCTGAAATCAAGCTCATATTTCTCCATTTCGTTTGATAAATGCCAAGATATCTCTTATTTCGTTTGATGAATGCCAAGCTATCTCTTCACAGGAAGAGTTGCTGTCCATCTGCTGTAGGAGGCTCATTATTGGTGGCACAGAAGAACACATCTTGATGGATGGTGTTACATATCAAAGCCACCAATGCAGAGGCAATCAATACTGCCATCACATCTCTTTCATCAGCAATAAAAACCTGGAACTCCAGATTAGTTGGACTGGGATATGATGAGCCGGCTACATTTTCAGGTGTACAAGCGGGAGTCCAGAGAAGGATGACGAAGAAAGCTGCATCCGCTCATTGCTTCCATTCAAGCGGCTCAATCAGTCGGGTTCTCAAGAAGATGTTCGGAACCATGACCAATCTGTGGAACACATTATTCCCCCATGAAAGCTGAAGTGTTCAAGATGTTCAAGCAGTTCTGAATCTCCCTGAGCTCAAGGTAACTAAGCCTAGAGACACGAGGAGGCTGTCTCATGAAAGGTGCTTGAAAGCTATCTTGAAGGAGTCACCTGCTTTGATCGTCACTTGGCACTCACTCCATGATGATAGTGGGGATGCTGAGACTTACGGCATAGAAGGCTCCTTCTCTGAGGTAGATTCACTAGTCCTCCTTTCTACTGTTGACCTTTTTGCAAAGCGGAACTGCTTCTTCGTGCAGAGGAAAGCCACAAACTTCAATCAGCTGCCACTAGTACTGGGGAGCCCTCTCTCTGAGTTAAAGGGTTGAAGCAAGACAGCGTGGGGAGCATTCTATCTGAGCTAAAGGGTTGAAGCAAGACAGCGTGGGGAGCATTCTATCTGAGCTAAAGGGTTGAAGCAAGACAGCGTGGGGAGCATTCTATCTGAGCTAGAGGGTTGAAGTAAGACAGCGTGGGGAGCATTCTATCTGAGCTTGCATTCTATCTGAGCTAGAGGGTTGAAGCAAGAGAGTGTGGGGAGCATTCTATCTGAGCTAGAGGGTTGAAGCAAGACAGCATGGGAAGCATTCTATCTGAGCTAGAGGGTTGAAGCAAGACAGCGTGGGGAGCATTCTATCTGAGCTAGAGGGTTGAAGTAAGACATCATTGCTTGGTGTTTATGGGGCACTGACGTCACTAACAAACATGTAGCATCACTCTCTATTTCACTCGAAGTGAGTCAATTTCACTAACCTCAGAGATTCCAAGAAACCTGTTGCTCATCCTTACATCGATAATCTCGTGAGCAATATGGAGGCTCGCTTCTCTGCTGCAGCTGTATAACTCCTTGTGTCCTCTTCGGTGTTTAACCCTGGATCTTTTCCAACCGATGAAACAGCTCTAGACGATTATGGCAAAGAAGAGTTACAAGCATCGCTCGATTTGTATGGAGAAGTCAAAATTGGCTACACACAGCTCTCCACCACTCGTGGACAGGGATGAGGTGTCTGCAGAGTACAAGCGAGCTCTTGTGAAGGAGGAAAGAGACATGGCCGAGGCAGGACAGCTCTTCAAGCCACCAAGTCTCAAGGAGGTGAAGAAAGAGATGGATTCCTCAGGTGCATATGCCGAGATATTGCCAGAACTTCTCAACATCTTGCTTGCTCTACCAGTTGGAGCGGCTGCCACTGAGCATTCCTTCACTCAAATGAAGCTTACCAAAAATCGTCTTCGTTCTAGACTTGGTGATATTAACCTTGGTCGATTAATGTGTATTGCTATGGAAGGATCTCGGCTCTCACCAGCTGACCTCAATCAAATATTAGAAAAATACGAACAGCAAATCATAGAATAACCATGTTAGCCACATTGTAATAATGAGATTTCCCCCCAGGGCGCCTCAACCCTGTATGAAAACCTGACCTGGCACCAAACTGCACCCCCCCCCCCCCCCCACACATTACCAACTCAGACCAACACAGTCAAGAAGTCGGTCTAAACAGATCAGAAACACAGACAGCAGCATTCCTGTCAGTCTAGACAGACCAGAAACAGAGACAGCAACATTCCTGTCAGTCTAGACAGACCAGAAACACAGACAGCAGCATTCCTGTCAGTCTAGACAGACCAGAAACACAGACAGCAGCATTCCTGTCAGTCTAGACAGACCAGAAACACAGACAGCAACATTCCTGTCAGTCTAGACAGACCAGAAACACAGACAGCAGCATTCCTGTCAGTCTAGACAGACCAGAAACACAGACAGCAGCATTCCTGTCTGGTGCACATGTCACTACATTTGAATGACCTCAGTCAGGTGTTTTTTTGTATGAAGACCTTTACCTACATATTTTAGATTGGGTGGGTGGGGGAAGACACATGCTGTACTCCAAGCGCCCCCCAATCATGGTATGTTTGTGGCCACCCACAGTCCCACATGGCAGAATCTCGACACTAGGCTGATTGCAATGGCTACTATCAATATTGGCCATGCCCACATTTCTGCCTAATGACTTGCTACGCAGACATCGTTTCTTTCCTTGCCTTGCACAGTGCCACACCCACACATGCACGCACGCAGCGAGTGTGGAGCAAGGTGGAGCAATCAAGTTGCCCCTCTGTAGCGGTGCATGTTTGTCCAATCAAAAGAACCGTGCAGTTTCCATCATTGACCTCCTCTCTCTCCCCCCGCAAAAGACACCTGCGGAGTTTCTCTCAGTCTAGACACTAGGTCTGTAGAAGACGTCGCTCTAATTTTAAGCAACCATAACCCTGCCCACTTGACGTATGTATATACACTTCCTCATGCTCTCTGCAATAATCTGCCACCAACCTCAGGAATAGCGACTCACGCACACAGTGCGAAGTGTGACGTGGAAACAAATTATATTAACACATGCTTGTTTATTTCCGGATCCACCCCTCCCCCCAATTATCTGCCATGACTATGTATGTACTGCACATGCCGCATAACATATTCTAATGAGATTCATAGAGTATTAATCCCAGACCCAATTAGTGCACAAGCAATGTTTATAGTGCCTGTTGCTATGAGTGTGT
The DNA here is from genome assembly GCA_028752905.1 of Cladorhizidae sp. MBARI D1340-BT2. Taxonomy (NCBI): domain Eukaryota; kingdom Metazoa; phylum Porifera; class Demospongiae; order Poecilosclerida; family Cladorhizidae; species Cladorhizidae sp. MBARI D1340-BT2. Next base: position 24,166,994 of record JAQNBH010000008.1, on the reverse strand, counting down.
GCTGGTGAGATGGAACAATTGGAAGCATCAAGCAGCAGTCGCAAGCAACCAATGTTGCTGCAAGTCAAGCAGGAGACCCTCTGCCGTGCGGTCGCCAACATAGGGTGGTACTGGCAAGGTCAGACAGAGGTGAGTTAATTAGCAAACATAGGTACGTGTGGGACGCATACTAAGGAGCACACAATTAATGTGCAATAGCTCCTCAAAATCTTGCAGGGTAGTCGTTAATTGTGTCTCCCTCTGTCTATGAAATGTTACCTCTAACTCCATTGCTTACAACCACTCAACACAAGACCCTCTAACTCCATTGCTTACAACCACTCAACACAAGACCCTCTAACTCCATTGCTTACAACCACTCAACACAAGACCCTCTAACTCCATTGCTTACAACCACTCAACACAAGACCCTCTAACTCCATTGCTTACAACCACTCAACACAAGACCCTCTAACTCCATTGCTTACAACCACTCAACACAAGACCCTCTAACTCCATTGCTTACAACCACTCAACACAAGACCCTCTAACTCCATTGCTTACAACCACTCAACACAAGACCCTCTAACTCCATTGCTTACAACCACTCAACACAAGACCCTCTAACTCCATTGCTTACAACCACTCAACACAAGACCCTCTAACTCCATTGCTTACAACCACTCAACACAAGACCCTCTAACTCCATTGCTTACAACCACTCAACACAAGACCCTCTAACTCCATTGCTTACAACCACTCAACACAAGACCCTCTAACTCCATTGCTTACAACCACTCAACACAAGACCCTCTAACTCCATTGCTTACAACCACTCAACACAAGACCCTCTAACTCCATTGCTTACAACCACTCAACACAAGACCCTCAACTCCATTGCTTACAACCACTCAACACAAGACCCTCTAACTCCATTGCTTACAACCACTCAACACAAGACCCTCTAACTCCATTGCTTACAACCACTCAACACAAGACCCTCTAACTCCATTGCTTACAACCACTCAACACAAGACCCTCTAACTCCATTGCTTACAACCACTCAACACAAGACCCTCTAACTCCATTGCTTACAACCACTCAACACAAGACCCTCTAACTCCATTGCTTACAACCACTCAACACAAGACCCTCTAACTCCATTGCTTACAACCACTCAACACAAGACCCTCTAACTCCATTGCTTACAACCACTCAACACAAGACCCTCTAACTCCATTGCTTACAACCACTCAACACAAGACCCTCTAACTCCATTGCTTACAACCACTCAACACAAGACCCTCTAACTCCATTGCTTACAACCACTCAACACAAGACCCTCTAACTCCATTGCTTACAACCACTCAACACAAGACCCTCTAACTCCATTGCTTACAACCACTCAACACAAGACCCTCTAACTCCATTGCTTACAACCACTCAACACAAGACCCTCTAACTCCATTGCTTACAACCACTCAACACAAGACCCTCTAACTCCATTGCTTACAACCACTCAACACAAGACCCTCTAACTCCATTGCTTACAACCACTCAACACAAGACCCTCTAACTCCATTGCTTACAACCACTCAACACAAGACCCTCTAACTCCATTGCTTACAACCACTCAACACAAGACCCTCTAACTCCATTGCTTACAACCACTCAACACAAGACCCTCTAACTCCATTGCTTACAACCACTCAACACAAGACCCTCTAACTCCATTGCTTACAACCACTCAACACAAGACCCTCTAACTCCATTGCTTACAACCACTCAACACAAGACCCTCTAACTCTATTGCTTACAACCACTCAACACAAGACCCTCTAACTCCATTGCTTACAACCACTCAACACAAGACCCTCTAACTCCATTGCTTACAACCACTCAACACAAGACCATTACTCTGACAGCACAAACTTGTGCCTACAATCACATGACAATTACTCTGACAGCACAAACTTGTGCCTACAATCACATGACAATTATTTTAACAGCACAAGTGCCTACAATCACATGACAATTATTCTGATGCACAAGTGCCTACATCACATGACATTATTCTGCCGCACAAGTGCGTACAACGAACACAAAATTAAAATGCACTTTTCTTCCCTTATTGAGAGCTTCGTTGACCGCAACAATGAGTATCCATCACAGCGTTTATTGATACCATTAGCACATCTCTCATTAGCACATCTCCACCCACATAGTTGGGCTGAGGCAAGAACCATGACGGAGTACAGGGGAGGGGCTTTGTTAGAAGGGGGAAGATCTAACAGGAAGCCCCCCCCCCCACTTTTATGAAAACCCGAGGGCTGATGGCTCACTCCAAGTGTTTACACTATCCCATTGTAACTAACCATTGTGCATGTACTTCACACCTGTGTGCTCTAAACCAACACCAACCACCGACTTGGGAGGTGTTTGAAACGCAACTCACAGTTTCATTGTCTCCGTCCAGGCTGTTGGAATCCCACGGAAGTGCCACGTAGTTGTAAGTATCAAGGAGTACCAGGTCGGTTCCACCTGCATTCTCCGGACAGGAGGTGTCGAAGTCGCTCGGAGCAGCAGGTGAAGAAGATGCAGAGAACAATATCAGAACCAAGCCACAGAGGAGCGCACGGGCCATTACTACCGACCTAAAGGTGCGACACAAGCCGATTAAAGTTAATTAGCAAAATACCTGCCTCTGGGCAGGATACAAACGTCACATTCCTTTGCTACAAATGTGCTTACTGCTTCACTCATGCATTTCAAGATTTACCCAAAACGCATTCCAGTCATTCACACTCTCAAGTTTTGCATAGTTTCTCTCCCCCCCACCAATTGAGAACCACCTTGAAATCCACACCGAAAGTTTCTCCAGGGAATTGGTCTACCACTAGAGGTAGGTGGGGCAAAAAAAAAAGCCCACTTTGTATTACTGATTACAGTGTACATGAATAATGCATGGTTGTTGATAGTGAGCTCCGATCTGCCACTTTTTACTTCTAAAAATGCCAAACTCCCTCTCTCAAACTTAACAAGTTTCTTCTCCTGGTAGCCATGGTTGCAGGCACAACCTAGAGAGAACTGCTCATAGCCATAACTATGGGTGCAACTCTTACTATCACTGGCAGCTGCACTGTGCCAGTACAAACAGTCAACTGCTGTGCTGTACAACTCATACCTGGAGTTGGTGAGTGCCAGGTGCTGCTAGTGGCTAGTAGAAGCTGTTAAGATACTTTCTGAATTGTTCTTATTGTCATGCAGTTCAGGTCGTTGGTAACCGGCTTGGCCTTGGTTGGGTGCTGGTCCTTGGATCAAGGTAGTTTGAACGGTATGTGCATTGGCGCACTCTAATCCTGGTCTCACAGTGGTGGAGGGAGGGGTCTCTCAAAAGAGCAATTATGTACTGTGCAGCGCAATTCCCTAATGCATTGTGAGGAGCGAACTTGCATGGTGAGAATATATAACTCAAAGCTTGGTGTAGGGAGAAGGGAGAACTGAGGGAGATGCATTCCCTCACCTCAAGATGTGGAGCAGTGAGGGAGATGCATTCCCTCACCTCAAGATGGTGTGCAGTGAGGGAGATGCATTCCCTCACCTCAAGATGGTGTGCAGTGAGGGAGATGCATTCCCTCACCTCAAGATGGTGTGCAGTGAGGGAGATGCATTCCCTCACCTCAAGATGGTGTGCAGTGAGGGAGATGCATTCCCTCACCTCAAGATGGTGTGCAGTGAGGGAGATGCATTCCCTCACCTCGAGATGTGGAGCAGTGAGGGAGATGCATTCCCTCACCTCAAGATGGTATGCAGTGAGGGAGATGCATTCCCTCACCTCAAGATGGTGATACAGTGAGGGAGATGCATTCCCTCACCTCAAGATGGTGTGCAGTGAGGGAGATGCATTCCCTCACCTCAAGATGGTATGCAGTGAGGGAGATGCATTCCCTCACCTCAAGATGGAGTGCAGTGAGGGAGATGCATTCCCTCACCTCAAGATGGTGTGCAGTGAGGGAGATGCATTCCCTCACCTCAAGATGGTGTGCAGTGAGGGAGATGCATCCACCTCAAGATGGTGTGCAGTGAGGGAGATGCATTCCCTCACCTCAAGATGGTGTGCAGTGAGGGAGATGCATCCACCTCAAGATGGTGTGCAGTGAGGGAGATGCATTCCCTCACCTCAAGATGGTGTGCAGTGAGGGAGATGCATTCCCTCACCTCAAGATGGTGTGCAGTGAGGGAGATGCATTCCCTCACCTCAAGATGGTGTGCAGTGAGGGAGATGCATTCCCTCACCTCGAGATGTGGAGCAGTGAGGGAGATGCATTCCCTCACCTCAAGATGGTATGCAGTGAGGGAGATGCATTCCCTCACCTCAAGATGGTGGTACAGTGAGGGAGATGCATTCCCTCACCTCAAGATGGTGTGCAGTGAGGGAGATGCATTCCCTCACCTCAAGATGGTGTGCAGTGAGGGAGATGCATTCCCTCACCTCGAGATGTGGAGCAGTGAGGGAGATGCATTCCCTCACCTCAAGATGGTATGCAGTGAGGGAGATGCATTCCCTCACCTCAAGATGGTGGTACAGTGAGGGAGATGCATTCCCTCACCTCAAGATGGTGTGCAGTGAGGGAGATGCATTCCCTCACCTCAAGATGGTATGCAGTGAGGGAGATGCATTCCCTCACCTCAAGATGGAGTGCAGTGAGGGAGATGCATTCCCTCACCTCAAGATGGTGTGCAGTGAGGGAGATGCATTCCCTCACCTCAAGATGGTGTGCAGTGAGGGAGATGCATCCACCTCAAGATGGTGTGCAGTGAGGGAGATGCATTCCCTCACCTCAAGATGGTGTGCAGTGAGGGAGATGCATTCCCTCACCTCAAGATGGTGTGCAGTGAGGGAGATGCATCCACCTCACCTCAAGATGGTGTACAGTGAGGGAGATGCATCCACCTCAAGATGGTGGTGCAGTGAGGGAGATGCATTCCCTCACCTCAAGATGGAGTGCAGTGAGGGAGATGCAGTCACTCACATCAAGATAGTGGTACAGTGAGGGAGATGCAGTCACTCACCTCAAGATGGAGTGCAGTGAGGGAGATGCATTCCCTCACCTCTCAAGATGATGCGTGCAGTGAGGGAGATGCATTCCCTCACCTCAAGATGGAGTGCAGTGAGGGAGATGCAGTCACTCACATCAAGATAGTGGTACAGTGAGGGAGATGCAGTCACTCAACTCAAGATGGAGTGCAGTGAGGGAGATGCATTCCCTCACCTCTCAAGATGATGCGTGCAGTGAGGGAGATGCATTCCCTCACCTCAAGATGGTGTGCAGTGAGGGAGATGCATCCACCTCAAGATGGTGGGGCAGTGAATTCTCACCTCAAGATGATGTTGCAGTGAGAGCTGCTTTATTAGTTTTACTTCTCCTGTACCCAGGACATGCGTCAAATCTGGATAGTGTTAAAGCTTGAAACTATAAAAAGTGACCTTGAGCTCCAAGAAGCCATCGAAGCCAGGCCTTTTACCAAATACTGTAGCTATGGTGATGAACTATCAAGGGCTTTCCAAATATTATAATTGCTGCAGTTTGATTGGCTTCAACATTCCTGTCGACAACCACATTATAATCAACACACCCTTTCCCTTGTGACTCAGAGCAGCTGGTTCATTGACCAGGGGGAAGAAGAGGCAGGAGAGAACTGAAGGCGTACATATCGGCTTCCCCAGTTGTAAGCAAAGCAGAAGGAAACCATCTACCCCCACCCACCCCGAAAAATAATCCTGAGATCAATCTCCCCCCCCCCCATAAATGCGCTTATCACTTGTGAATAGCATTATCACTTAACAGGAATTTTCATGAATCCCGCAAGTCCATACACACACCTACAGAGCCACCAGACCCTTCATCACAGCATTAACAATTAGCAATGGTCGAACAACACAGACTACATCCTTGAGGCAGACCTCTTGACAAACAAGTTCAGCACACGTACCACTACAAGTCAACTACTACATTGTATAAGGAAGACCTACCATTTCAGATAATGCCCCACTGAGGATGCAGAGAACAGAATTCTACCATTGCAGTATGCTCAAGCTACACACATTTCACATGAGAACACGATAGAAACAAGCAATGCAAATCCAGGTCTTGGGGATGTGTACTTGGGGATGTGTAAAAATGAGGCACTGTGTCTCCTGTAACAACAGCTTTTTCTCAGCTCGTCATTAACAAGCCTGGAGTCACTACACCAACCCCAGGTTGCTAGGCTCCAATTACAGTGGTGTTTTTAAGCTTGTGGTTTTATGTGGGGTGTGGAGACCTTGGACAGGTAGAAGTGTGGTTGAACAGTCTCCCACCACACAGTCCACAGCATGCATCCTCTACAACTTCTTCTGTAGTATTATCATTTTGTATTCAAGCAGGTAACTAGCACTAATGGGTCAAGCAGTTGCTTGCTAAGTAGTTTGTCGGCACTACATGTAGTACAATAATTATGTCATAGCTCAGAGCTTGAGCAACAATTAAAACAGCTAACGTCAACAATCCAAATTTCGTCCTGTGGAGTATTTGTTATAGTCAACCCGTTAGCTAGCTCGCTTTTGCTGTTCGAACAAACAGCCCCGCCTTACAGCAGCTATACACCTAGATTTTGTACTACGGTAACTTGTTACCTTACTTTCGTCAGATGCGGCTGTCTTCTCTACCAGTATCACGGACCGAGTGCTCCAATCCAAACCAGCTACACCTCACACCGTTCACGTACACACAGCTTATTATGTAAGTGGGTGCGGACGTAATTACTGCGCCGCTTTAAACGGAACGAGCCATTTCTCCCGTTTGGAAAGGTGTGGCACTGTCTAGATCTGTTCTGTTTGTGCATGCAGAATTTCCGTGAAGGATGCTTTCATTACGGAACCTCGTCTGTCCCTGAAGTTTCAATGCAGGCTGGGTTCCTTAGGCTCGCTGTCCACGTCAGGAACAAGAAGATTATGGTAAAGCCTAGGGATATGGGAAAGTTGGTAAGGTGTCATTTAGAGGTGTGTTGATTCAGCAAAGTTCGTCCATGTGTTGCTTACTGGAGATATTCAGCAAGACCTGAGCTAAACTTAACCCATACCCAAGTTCCAGAGAGATGTGTACACCTTCCCCTCTCTATTCTCACCCTCTCTATTCTCACTCGATAATTAGTCAATGATGCATGGCTTGGAGTTGGTTAATTAATGGTGACTGAAATATTCACTGCTGCTGCATACATGCTGAATGAATCTTGTGATTCTACACCATGTTGGAAAACAATAGCAAAGAGCTTGGAAAGAAGTAAATTGTTCTTTGCCATTACTCTCTTCAGTTCAAACAAAGGATTAGCATAGATGAATGTGTTTCCCCCCCCACATATTAGTTCGTCTTTCTCTAGCTGGACACAGCCATAGCCTCATAATTTGTGTAGAGTAATTCTTTGTCCCTGAATACAGGTTTTGCTGCCAGAGGGAGCTGCGATTAGTGATTGCAAGATGGAGATATTACGTGTTTACAAGTCTATCACCGGATCAGAAACAAGGTCAATTGTTAACATAATTCAAAGTAAATTTATAAACAGCTACTACTGCAGCTGGAGCTGGGTTGGTTTCCATGTGGCAGTTACAAGTGTGTGGATTTAAGGAAGGGGAGGGGAGGGTGGAGTGGGATCACCGGATCAGAAACAAGGTCAATTGTTAACATAATTCAAAGTAAATTTATAAACAGCTACTACTGCAGCTGGAGCTGGGTTGGTTTCCATGTGGCAGTTACAAGTGTGTGGATTTAAGGAAGGGGAGGGGAGGGTGGAGTGGGAGGGGGGGGGGGGGGGGGGGGGGCGGGGTGGATATTATAGAGTCCCTTATGTTTATCTTTCCTTTAAACTGGTTTGCAAGTTTATGATGGACTTTATAATGATATTGAAATCAAATTGAGATGCAATACATTGCCTTTACAAAAGTAATGTAAAGAACTCATCCGGTGTTGTAGATGAGAACTGGCTGGTTTAAGTTCGTATATTCTCATATAGAAGGGGGCGCGGGGTAAAAAGGTGATATGCTCCTATAATAAAAATCCTTCCCCCCCACCTTCAATAACAACAACCTCTCCCAAGAATGTTGAATATCAAGATGCTAGTTTTAAGGCACTGCAAAGTTTTTCCTCTTTCTGGTGAACCAGCCACATGGAAAAACAAGCAAACAGGTCAAGGGCATTGCTATTAGGACAACACAAGGAAGGCTCTGTATGCAGCTATCTTATCCTGTATGAGGTAGCAAGTGTTGTAGTTCACTAAGAGGGGGGGGGGGGGGCTTACTCCATAACTAGCCTGAATGGTCATTTTGGCAAACTCTTCAGTTATACGTGGGGGGAGGGGGAACAAACAGGCTAATTGGTGCATGCTTAGCCATTATTTTAACAAGGGCTTTCGTGTATTCTTAGGTCCTGCCATGACATTGGTTAATTGTAGTGCACTGTGCTCTACAAGCAATCATTTTATATACCTGCGGAAGATTCTATTGGTTGGCCTTCAGGCTGCACTGTGGGCCAATTTTGTGATGAAAAGGTAGTCAAGAGATATGCAGGGCATGAAGCATTTATGTCCGGAGGTCAGGTGGTGGATTTATTGCCGGGGAAGTCTTAAGATTTCCATGGATGCTATTGACACGATGACTGTCTCTCTATATGAGGCAGTGAACAACTTGGGTTCATTGGGTTCAGTCATGGCATCATGTGAGTGGGGGGAAAATGTTGGTGAATTCCTTAGCTTCTCCAAATCCTTGAAGTTCGTTCAAACCCTCAGACATGTCAGGAATGTTGATACGCTGCTCCGATGTGTGGAGTGTGGCAAGTATATGTACTCTACTCACAGGGAAAAGCTTGCAGCTGGAGAGCATTCCGAGCTCGAGGGAGTCTTGGGGGAGTTTGTTTTGACATGTGGACCGCCACTACACGACTTAGGAGTTGGCTGGAGAATTGGGCGATGTTTACACACAAGATATTACCTATGGAGGCTTATTGAAATATTATACTTCACAGGAAAATACTCTCCTATTTGTACTGGTGTGGGATTAGAGTAGAAGTCACTCCAGCTTCCGACCACTATCCAGTGTGGTCTCTGACAGGCCCTCACACAAGGAAAGAATGAACTTTATGACACTGAAACTATTATCTACACACTACAATGAAGATACTAGCACATAATATGCATTGATTGTGATATCGATTTGATAACTGTATTTACAACCAAAGCCATGAGTCCCAGTTGCTGTTTTTCCTCCTGCCGTCCCTTACCGATTTCGAACCAGAAACGGGGAAACCACTTGCAGTGGCCTAACATTCAGATTATGCTTCATTAATTGTAATCATAATAAATAATATAATAATAATGATAATAGTAGTAGTAGTAATAATAATAATAGTAATAATATAATAATAGTAGTAGTAGTAGTAGTAATTATAATATAATAATAGTAATAATAATTATTATTATTATAAATAATGTCTATCATCATGCAAGCCAAGCTCTTCTTTCCTACATCTTCCTGTAATGCAATAAAACAAAGTTGGAACATGGTTCCTGGAACATGCTAGCATCCACTAGAGTGTGCCTCAGCCTTGTGGTCAGTTTACTACCTGCCCACCAGACAATTTTCCATCCATAATTGCATAGAATCCCTGCGAGGGGAACCGCTCAGGCTCCTCGTTATTCATATGAAACATGGACTGCCTCAAAGATGCAGTGGTGGCCTCCCCTACCAAAAAGAGGAACCCACGTTATTCATACGAAACATGGACTGCCTCAAAGATGCAGTGGTGGCCTCCCCTACCAAAAAGAGGGACCCACGTTATTCATATGAAACATGGACTGCCTCAAAGATGCAGTGGTGGCCTCCCCTACCAAAAAGAGGAACCCACGTTATTCATATGAAACATGGATTGCCTCAAAGATGCAGTGGTGGCCTCCCCTACCGAGGAACCCAGAGTTGATCAGTGATGAGTTGTTGTTGCCCTTGCAGTGTATCTGAGCTGCGAGACTGCAACCAGTGCATACTCTGCGATGACTACCCCGTTGGGCTGCTGTTGTCTGACAATAGCGAACTCTTTGCCCTGACAGAACAGGACTCCTACGAGAGGTGAGTGCATAGATGTGTCTTGACCAACATACCTACAACATACGTAAGCTATTAACAATAGAATTGAGTTGGTATAGGGTCTGACAAATGTGGCACCTGGTACTGAAGAATCGTTTTTCAGTCGTGACCAACTACGCAATACCTCGTACGGAATGGAATTTGAATCAGTTCTTCAATCCTTTCCAAACTGGTATGAGGAGAGCTCGACTGGAAGTTGTCTTCTTGGGGGGGGGGGGGGGAGGAGAAGGAGACCAAACCTGGCCCATTCCCCGATCTCTCCACACGCATCCACACATGTATCATCGCTAGTTTATTGCCTATTGGTTCTTGTAACTCTCCTCTTCTTTACTTAGAAGTCAGCAGCAAGCACCTGCCCTAGCACACGGGCAAGAAGAATAGTTACTTACACACTCCATGCCAGAGGCAGGGTCATGTAGAGGTGTCTGTCTGTGGGTGGAGGGTGGGGGAAGGTGTAGGTAGGTAATTGTATGGGTAGTGAGTGGGTACAAGGTAGGTGTGGGTTGGTGGGTAGTGGTTATGTAAGTTCATGGGTATGTAGATGGGTAAGTAGGTAGGTCCATGTATATATCTGTAGTGGGTATGAGGTCATGGGTGTTGGTGGGGTGTCTGGTTTGTTGTCTAGACAATTGAATAGCAATACTGTAGAACGCCAGTTATCCGAACTCCAGATATCCGAACACTCCAGTCAACCGAACACTGAAATATGAAACCACACCCCGAAAAATGAAATATGAAACATACACCCACTTCATTACCAGCATCGCAGGGTACAATATTTCATTGCGCATGCACACAAATCATCTCGCTTTCCAATCACCAAACGTTATTTTGACCGACCAACCAACCAACCTGTCCATTCTTCTCTCCATGGCTTCGAATTCTAAGAAGAGGAAAATAGTTGTCCTTACCATTGACGAGAAACTCAAGATTTGTAGCTAGTGGAGCAGGGAAGAATTTTCGGAATAGCGATCGAGTTTAATGTTGGAAAGTCAAGTCAAACGTCCATGACATAGTGAAGATCAAGGACAAGCTGAAGACCTTGGAGAAATTCACTGCCTCAAGTCGATAAAGTAGCAGCTTTAGCCATTACACTAGCTACTCGCCAGCTGTTGAAGGAAGTGAGAGCGGTGGAGAAGATCCATTTGCATCCTTGGACGAAGAGGATGAAGAACATAACGAACTCATTGTAGATTACGATAGCGATTAGGAACCCTTGCCAGCCAACTACTACCTAGCTCAATGTTTCAAATGAAACAATCACAACCACAATGACGCACACAAAAAATTGCGTCAGCACAATACCGCAAGACTGGCTTGGCACTGCGCAAGCGCATTGCTTGAAGATCGTAACTTGATTTGGCTGAAATAAATACAAGTCGTGACTTATATTCGAGTGAATACGGTATATTTTTTAAGTTTTTGCAATTGACCTCTTTTAGGGCCAAAAACATATAATTATTGGAGTTAATTAATGTGTGGGCGTGACTCCAGTTATCCGAACATCTCTGGTCCCAACGTGTTCGGATAACTGGAGTTCTACTGTATATCTAATTCTATTCCTGTATGTTTAAGGGACACCTCCCAGTCCACCCCTCCCCCATACAGAGTTGTCTGTGTGCTATATAATATGAGAGTGGAGGGAGGAGAGGGAAGGGGAGAGAGGATAGGGGAGGAGTTTCAGTAGCCATGCTAATTGGCAAGATGCCTTCACTCTTCAGCTGGACAATTAAAATACTGGTAAAGTTAAAATACTGGTAAGGTTTGCTGGCTACTAATCTAGGTGTTGTGGTGCCCAGTGGTGTTTCTTTACTGGAATCGTCAAGTGGGTACTCTGCCTCGCCCATTGTTGTGGTGGTCATCCAGACAAAGCTATCGCAGACCCTCAGTTTGTGCTTTCAAAGATGATCACCCTTTACCATTTTATTCTTGTCAGAAAATATATTTATTATGCATGGATGATGGAAGACAACTCCACTGGTAGGTTGCTATGCTAATCTAAGTGCTGGTGCTTTGTAAGCTCTGTGTTGTCGTTCTGTGTGCACTAATAAGGCATCCAGCACAAGAGCTAGATATATCTACGTATACCCAAGGGGATTCTGAACAGACGCTTCTGTCACTAAATACTCTGCTGGATAGCAACAGGCCTAGACGACTAGTTCAGCAAGGCTTTAGATATAGCAAGCTTCGTACACAATATATTTAAGTTATGACATTTAGATTGTACTTATTAGGTCAGCTTACCCTAATAACTTCATGCACTAGCTGTATTGAAGTTAACTATTGTACTTATTAAATTAGCTTCCCCTAATAAATTTATACACTAGAAGTTATGACTATTGGTCAGCTTCCCCTGATGACTTCATGCACTAGCTGTACTTACAGTACTAGGTCAGCTTCCCCAGACCATCTCCACTGCTCACTTGTAGATCATGGGTGGACAGCTAGTGCCTCTCAGGAGAGAGTGCTACTTCCAGTGTAGGTAAAGAGCATTTTAATTTTTTTTAATTTTTTAATTTAATATTAAAAACTGCGTCGGTGTGGGGGGGGGGGTTAATTACCTACGTCCAAAGAGTTAAACGTCAGGTTTTTCTCCCCCTGCACATGCCCAGTAGACAGCCAGATTATTTAAAATGCTGGTGGCCAGGAAACTGCAGTGCAAGGGTAATGAAAAGTTATGGAGAACTTCCACTGCTGCTTGGACTGTGTCTCTATGGCCGGTCCTACTGCTGAGGAGAGAAGTGCAGACACATTGGCTTACAGGGAACCACTCGGAATCCCTTTGCCATCAAGAAATGAGGCGCTCCTCTGGTTGGATCTTTTTGCTGCAAGTTTCATTGTAGGCATAGCGCAGTGTAGTCAACATGAGGTTTACCTCAATGGAGCGTGGTCTTCTGCTAACCCGGAGCCTCTTGTCTTTACGTTATAATGTGTTAGAAACTGTCTCCTAAACAGGGTGTTGGTCAAGTGGTTGAAGCCTAGCAAAGGACATTGTGATTTACGGAGCAAATAAGCATTGCATGTAACACTTCAGGGGGGATGCCTTCACCCCCCCCCCCTTTTTTTAAAACTTATGGTTACCACTTTATGGCTCCATAGATTCTGTAAACTTCATGGGATAGACTTGATCTCTCTGTGTGCTCTCTTTTGACACGAAAATATTTTTCATGGATATAACTATAGTTATATAAAGTGGAGGGAACCTCAAACCACAAATATCTCCAGGTTGCCAAGTGCTTGAGAGTTGAAATTAGCACCAGTGGCTAGAGGAAGCCCGAGTGGTTTAGGCGCTAAAACGTAAGTATGTGGTCAAGCACGTGGTTGGAAAATGAATTTTATGGAATTTTAATGAAATTCATTTTACAAGCTTGACCATGTACTTACGTTTTAGCGCCTAATGAAACCACTCGTTGCATAGAGTAGGGCTTTCTCAGCCACTGGTGCTAATTTCAACTCTCTAGCACTTGGCAATCTGGAGATATTTATGTGGAAAAATCAGGCATTCAGGTTTTGAGGTTCCCCCCACTTTAGCTCCAGTAACTTGGCTATAGTTATATCCATGAGTTCGAAAGAGAGCACACAGAGAGACCTATCTTTTGAGCTATATACCAAGTCCATAACATGAAGCTTGCAGAATCTATGGAGCTATAAAGTGGTAACCACAAGTTTTTGTTTAAAAAACGGGGAAAAACAAATGGAGCTGTCCCCCCTTCATACAAGCTGGGGGCTCCCTGCCAACCAGGCCCTAACACCCACCAGCAGGCTCCCTGTGAAGTGTGGCCTAGGTACCCACCAGCCTGGCTCCCTGTGAAGTGAGGCCCAGCCAGCCACCAGCCCTCCAGACGAAGTGTGTCTAGTCACTGCATGACATGTACTTGGTAATCACGCCGAAATTACACTGTTAGATTTTGACATCATAACTCTAAACAGAATCATATTGGTGCAACCTGGCTATTTCAATGCCCTAAGTGACTAATGAGTGATTACTATGGTGGTGAGTGGATCAATTCTGTGTGATGATGGATGTTGTGGGTGTGGTTGAGTGAAGGTGTACTAATATAGGCGTGGTCGAGTGTGTGTTAGTAAACTAAGATAATTACATGACACCACAACCCTTTTATAACCAATTAAAACAAAGATGTGTAGTTCTCTCTGGTTCATCTTAAAACTTAGAACATCGCCAGTAATTTGGTGGGATATCGCTAGTAATCCCACTAATTTGGTGGGATATCGCTAGTAATTTGGTGGGATATCGCTAGTAATTTGGTGGGATATCGCTAGTAATTTGGTGTGATATCTCTAGTAATTTGGTGGGATATCGCTAGTAATTTGGGGGGGGGGTGATATCGAGGTTAAGAATTCATAGTCGGTGTCCCAGCTGCCAGTGCTTGCATATCGTTACTTGTCGTGTTAATGGGTGTGGTTACAACTGGAGATTCATCGTTGGGGAAATGCTCTAAAAGTTTAATCAAGTTTTGGTATCTCAGTTGGTGTGTCTAGGCCCTTCTAGAGTCGATCAACATGCCCCCTCCAATCACTTTCTGAAACCATCTTTACTGAATCAGAGAGTGGACCTTGTCTCTTCACTAATGGCTGCCGGTAACCTCTTTCTTCCCACATGTGGTGCCTTGCCATCCCCTTGTCCCCAACTGGAAATCCCCTCTCCTTCGGTATGCATTACGCTTCTGTACCGGATGTGATTGCTGGCTGACTACAACAGCTTCACGCGTTGGTCTCAGGTGGTCAAGGTGACTCCGAATTTCTCGTTTGCGGAAGAGTGAACTTGAAGTACGATTGGTCTGGTAGACCTGTAGCCAAGGAGAAGATTACGTAATGGCTTGACTCACAAGCAGTCCAGAACTTTATGCTCTCTCATGACTTGTTGGAAGGTCTTAACGAACCTCTCTGCTGAACCGTTTGACGAAGGATGATGTGTGAACACAATGTGTGCTTGGCTCCGCTCGTCTTGTTGAACTCAGTCGAAGTAAATTGTGGCCTATTGTCGGACACAATCTGAGGGTAAGTTCCTGCATGTAGGTAGCGAGGTACTCTGTGAGGTACATAGTGGAAGCTCATGGCAAAGATTTCGAGTCTGCATCCAAAAAGTATGAAACATTGTTTGCCCTGGAAGGGACCTGAAAAACCAAATATGCTGTCTCTGCCATGGCCACACCCATGGATGTAGTGGGCCACACCCATGGCTTGGTGGGCCACACCCATGGATGTAGTGGCACCTCAGCCAGTCTATCTTTAGAGGTTTGGTAGGACACACAAAGTCTCCACAAAGTCTTTGATGATGTGTTGGTCAATCCTAAGCCACCAAACATAGTTCCTAGCACATGCTCTTCATCCGGCTCTTCATCCGGCTGAGTCCTGAATGGTTGCTGGGCAACTCCTTGTAGCACTTTGCATAAGCTTATGAGGAACAACTACACACTCCCCAGAGTAGAAGATGACCTTCAACAGTGAGTTCCTCCCGTGGTTCTTATCTGAAATGGCTTCACTTCCCTAGGAAGAGCAGTGGCTACCCATTCTTGGTGTTCGTCAAGATCTTGCTTGGTGTCGGGTGAGCACAAGTAGCTTGTCTTATTTGCCTGCTGTCGCTGTAGGTGTTTGTCAAGATCTTGCTTGGTCTTGGGTGCACACGAGTAGAGTATCTTATTTGCACTGCTGTCGCTGTAGGTGTTCGTCAAGATCTTGCTTGGTGTTGGGTGAGCACAAGTAGCTTGTCTTATTTGCCTGCTGTCGCTGTAGGTGTTTGTCAAGATCTTGCTTGGTCTTGGGTGCACACGAGTAGAGTATCTTATTTGCACTGCTGTCGCTGTAGGTGTTCGTCAAGATCTTGCTTGGTGTTGGGTGAGCACAAGTAGCTTGTCTTATTTGCCTGCTGTCGCTGTAGGTGTTTGTCAAGATCTTGCTTGGTCTTGGGTGCACACGAGTAGAGTATCTTATTTGCACTGCTGTCGCTGTAGGTGTTCGTCAAGATCTTGCTTGGTGTTGGGTGAGCACAAGTAGCTTGTCTTATTAGCCTGCTGTCGCTGTAGGTGTTTGTCAAGATCTTGCTTGGTGTTGGGTGAGCACAAGTAGAGTGTCTTATTTGCACTGCTGTCGCTGTAGGTGTTTGTCAAGATCTTGCTTGGTGTTGGATGAGCACAAGTAGCTCGTCTTATTTACCTGCTGTCGCTGGAAGATCAACCTGAGAAAGTTAAATACATTTGCCTCAGTGGAGTTCTTCTGCTGGGCTGTTCATGAGAGGTATGACCACCTACCTGCATTGACATGAGCTACATATGATATTCTTGAATTGAGTGTCATACTTATAATGCAGAGAGTAGCAAGGCCCATCTCGGTGAAAGAAACTAGAGATGGGATGCCTTTGGGGGGGGGCCAAAATAGTTGGAAGTGGTTTGTCTTCTGTCACCAAGGAAAATTGAGATATGATGAAATTGCTTGACTCCAAAGATTACCAATATAGCTTCCTTCTCCAACTGAGTGTAATTTCGTTCACTAGAGGTGGAGCTGTGTGATGCAGGTTCCCTGCCATCAGGTAGAAGGCGAGTGATGACTGAACCTTGGCCATACGCTGGCGCACCTCCTGCAAGTGTGAGAGTTAAGGATGGCGTATAGTGAGTGCACACTGTTGTAGATACCAGCGTCTTCTTGGCTTCAGCAAAGGCACTGGCACTGGCAGAAGTCCACTTCATCAATAGCTGGTAGAGGATGGATTAATGATGGTAAACTGCCTGGGAACATTTTCTAAGGTCATTTAAGAACCCCCCAAACTGACCTGATTTGCTGATTCTTCTTGCCAGGCATGGTATTTAATCCTGGGCAGTCGCATTCCCAGGCATGGTGTTTAATCCTGGGATGTCGCATTCCCAGGCATGGTGTTTAATCCTGGGCAGTTGCATTCCCAGGCATGGTGTTTAATCCTGGGCTGTCGCATTCCCAGGCATGGTGTTTAATCCTGGGCTGTCGCATTCCCAGGCATGGTGTTTAATCCTGGGCTGTCGCATTCCCAGGCATGGTGTTTAATCCTGGGCAGTCGCAGTCCCAGGCATGGTGTTTAATCCTGGGCAGTTGCATTCCCAGGCATGGTGTTTAATCCTGGGCAGTCGCATTCCCAGGCATGGTGTTTAATCCTGGGCTGTTGCATTCCCAGGCATGGTGTTTAATCCTGGGCAGTCGCATTCCCAGGCATGGTGTTTAATCCTGGGCAGTCGCATTCCCAGGCATGGTGTTTAATCCTGGGCAGTCGCATTCCCAGGCATGGTGTTTAATCCTGGGCAGTCGCATTCCATGTCCGAGGAAGTCAATCAAGACCTGTATGAACCTGCACTTAGCTCCCTTGACTCGCAACGTGTTCCCCCCAACCAGAGTGGCAAACAACTCGGATGGATTAGGTAAAGGGTTGTCATGACTGGATTGACTCTTACTTTGAAATCCCCACAAAGGCGAGATCTGACTTCCTTCTTTGAAATAGCAAAGATGGTGCCACCCAGTCACTATGGAAGACCTTCTCAATGATTCCGTCAGTCTCTAGTCGATCAAGGTCTGCTCCCAGAGCTCAACTAACAAAGGAATTGGTCTTCTTGCGGAACTTGGGTGGGCTCCCCCTAACTTGATTGGGCTCCCCCTAACTTGGGTGGGCTCCCTCTAACTTGGGTGGGCTCCCCCTAACTTGAGTGGGCTCCCCCTAACTTGGGTGGGCTCTCCCAAACTTGGGTGGGCTCCCCCTAACTTGAGTGGGCTCCTCCTAACTTGGGTGGGCTCCCCCTAACTTGGGTGGCTCCCCCTAACTTGGGTGGGCTCCCCCTAACTTGAGTGGGCTCCCCCTAACTTGGGTGGGCTCTCCCAAACTTGGGTGAGCTCCCCCTAACTTGGGTGGGCTCCCCCTAACTTGAGTGTGCTCCCCCTAACTTGGGTGGGCTCCCCCTAACTTGAGTGGGCTCCCCTTAACTTGGGTGGGCTCCCCCTAACTTGAGTGGGCTCCCCCTAACTTGAGTGGGCTCCCCCTAACTTGGGTGGGCTCCCCCTAACTTGAGTGGGCTCCCCCTAACTTGGGTGGGCTCTCCCAAACTTGGGTGGGCTCCCCCTAACTTGAGTGGGCTCCCCCTAACTTGGGT
The DNA here is from genome assembly GCA_028752905.1 of Cladorhizidae sp. MBARI D1340-BT2. Classification (NCBI taxonomy): domain Eukaryota; kingdom Metazoa; phylum Porifera; class Demospongiae; order Poecilosclerida; family Cladorhizidae; species Cladorhizidae sp. MBARI D1340-BT2. The sequence goes on along the minus strand of JAQNBH010000008.1, from coordinate 24,148,718 downwards.
GGGCTCCCCCTAACTTGGGTGGGCTCTCCCAAACTTGGGTGGGCTCCCCCTAACTTGGGTGGGCTCCCCCTAACTTGGGTGGGCTCTCCCTAACTTGGGTGGGCTCCCCCTAACTTGGGTGGGCTCCACTTAACTTTGGTCGGCTCCCCCTAACTTGAGTGGGCTCCCCCTAACTTGGGTGGGTTCCCCCTAACTTGGGTGGGTTCTCCCTAACTTGGGTGGGCTCCCCCTAACTTGGTGGGCTCCCCTTAACTTGTAACTTGGGTGGGCTCCCCCTAACTTGGGTGGGCTCTCCCTAACTTGGGTGGGCTCCCCCTAACTAGGTGGGCTCCCCTTAACTTGTGTGGGCTCCTCCTAACTTGGGTGGGCTCTCCCTAACTTGGGTGGGCTCACCCTAACTTGGGTGGGCTCCCCCTAACTTGAGTGGGCTCCCCCTAACTTGGGTGGGCTCCCCCTAACTTGGGTGGGATCCCCCTAACTTGGGTGGGCTCCCCCTAACTTGAGTGGGCTCTCCCTAACTTGGGTGGGCTCCCCCTAACTTGGGTGGGCTCCCCCTAACTTGGGTGGGCTCCACTAACTTTGGTCGGCTCCCCCTAACTTGAGTGGGCTCCCCCTAACTTGGGTGGGTTCCCCCTAACTTGGGTGGGTTCTCCCTAACTTGGGTGGGCTCCCCCTAACTTGGTGGGCTCCCCTTAACTTGTAACTTGGGTGGGCTCCACCTAACTTGGGTGGGCTCTCCCTAACTTGGGTGGGCTCCCCCTAACTTGGTGGGCTCCCCTTAACTTGGGTGGGCTCCCCCTAACTTGGGTGGGCTCCCCCTAACTTGGGTGGGCTCACCCTAACTTGGGTGGGCTCTCCCTAACTTGGGTGGGCTCCCCCTAACTTGAGTGGGCTCCCCCTAACTTGGGTGGGCTCCCCCTAACTTGGGTGGGCTCCCCCTAACTTGGGTGGGCTCCCCCTAACTTGGGTGGGCTCCACTTAACTTTGGTCGGCTCCCCCTAACTTGAGTGGTCTCCCCCTAACTTGGGTGGGCTCCCCCTAACTTGAGTGTGCTCCCCCTAACTTGGGTGGGTTCTCCCTAACTTGGGTGGGCTCCCCCTAACTTGAGTGGGCTCCCCTTAACTTGTGTGGGCTCCCCCTAACTTGGGTAGGCTCCCCCTAACTTGTTTGGGCTCCCTTGACTTGCAGTATGGCATAGAGTGTTTTCACTGTGCCTAGTTCTTCTTGGAAAATCTCCTGTTTCAGAAGCTTGTCTAACCCTCGGCAGTGTTCCTAGAGACCTGCTTCAAGGCAATTTGCAGTGCCCTGAACCAATCTCAACCTAGTAGGGTCAGTCCACCTTCTTCCACAATGAATAGTGGCAGCTTCTTCGTCTGTCTCCTGTTGGACCTGCATAGCTACAATCTCTCCCAAAACTCGCGTCTTCTATTCTCTGTAGGTACGGAGCCGACTTTGAGTTCACACACTCACCAGTGACTTCTTTGTCCTGTCAGTCATCAGGGAGACGTCTGCTCTCGTGCCAACCACCATTTCGACCGGGATGCATTCTACCAGAGTTGTGTACTAGAATGGTTCACCTTGAGACTGTTCTCTGGTAGCGTAAAGCAAAAAAGATGGAGTGCCTCCTGTGGGCGGGCATTGCCGGACTCAGGACCCTGCTCCACGTAATTTGCTCCGCATTGAGGACATTCTTTCCAGGGACAGGTTCTTGCTTGGACCTGCAAACTGGGGCAATGAGGGCCCCTTCTTCCCCCACGTTGCCTGCATATTGCACCCACAAATCTGCACTAAGCCGAGAGATGGTTAGGTCTTCCACATCTGCAGCATCATTGTGTGAGTGTTTCTTTCTTTTCCTGCCCCTGTAGCCTTCAACTTGCAAAGACTCTGAACTTTACTTCTCGTCCTTGCATTGTATTGGCAGTGCTAACCTTCAATCACAATGTTCTGCTCCATATCGAAAGTCATCTTAAAAGCTATGTCCGCCATTGACAACAACAGCCTGTCCCGAAGCGCTTCAATCAGATTTGGACCAGGTGTCGAAGCCTCACCACATGTTCTGCGGTCATCTCGTCAGGGAGCTGGTTCCCTCAGTGAAAGGGCAGTTGCAATTGGCTTCGGTTCGTAGTGGCAAGGCTGCAGCGATGTCATCCTGAGACTTGTTTCGTGGTAGCCGAGGAACTGGATTTCTCAGTACTCCACATGTCTCCACGCCTAATTTGCTGAGAAAATCTGCTCTGCCTGCTTGGCCCTTACAGTGTCGTTGGCTACAAAGTAAATGTTTGCATGTTCGGCGTACGCTCTGATGACATGCGTCTGATTCTCATCGGAAGGGACTGAGCCTGCCATAAGTTGTAGTGGGTTTAGCGGCCATCCTCATCGCCAATTGTTGTATTGTTGGTAATATATATTACTACTTGGTAATCATGCAGAGATTGCATTGTCAGATTTTGCCACTGTAACTCGAGAGGGAATGATGCTAAAACCTGGCTACTTCTGTAACCTAGGTGACTGATGATTGATTACTGTGGTGTGACTCAGACTAGATGTTGTGTGAAGGTGAATGAAGGCACACATGTGATAGCACGTGTAGTAAGGGATTGTGTGTGCATTAAATCAAATGTATACTTAGCCCATTGCACAACACTATAAGCACCCACCAGCAAGCTCCCTGTGAAGTTGGGCTTAAGCATCGTCAACTTGGCTCCCTGTGAAGTGAGATCTTAGACATCCACAGGCAGCTGCTACCCATAGCTAGGATGAAGTACATAAGTTACTATAAGTCCATGGGCTGCTGTCCAATTATCCATTGATTAGTTGAACCATGTGCAAGTACCACATGAATCAGTAATTCCTAGCACCTCTTACGTCTACTTCCCTGAACTGTTGGCCGGACATCTAATATGTCTACTTCCCTGAACTGTTGGCCGGACATCTAATTTGTTGTAGCCTTCTCTATGTATGTGAAATTAGCTTTCAAAGTATGTACAGTAAAAAGTTCTTGTTTAAAATAATTTTTTTATCACCCCTATTGAAGCAAGGTTCCAGTTGTCGATAATAATGAATTGGTAAATTAGTACTACCTAGTGACCTAATTCTGTCGACTTCCCAGTAATGTCCACTACATGTACTCAGAACTGTTTGTTGGAGATGTTGTTGCTTGTGGAATTGGCTTTCAAAGACATCTACTCTGCAGTGAACTTTTTAGTTATTTATTTTTTAAATCACATGTATTGTAGCAACGCTTCATGTGTCGTTAATAATGAAATTAGTATTTCCTAGCAATCCATTATGTCTACGTCCCAGAACTGTTTGCTAGACATCTATGAGTTGTAGTTCTGTGTGAAAGATGTCTACCCTGCGGTGAAAATTCCTCGTGTTAAAAAAAAAAAATTTTTTTTTAATCATCCCTGTTGAACAGTCACTTCCATGTATCATTATATACAGTACAAGCCAAAAAAAAACATGGCAGTTGTGTGGCGTACACCCTAACTCTGGAAGTGTGAACATGTGTGCTCCATGTGCTTTGGTCTGGTCAAGTTATTTATTGGCAGTATGAGTTTGGAACGTGATATGTATAGAGTGCGGTCACCATTTTTTTTAAAGAAGTTTTTGCTCTTTTTCCCGATGTCCAAAAGTGTGTGGATTGCAATCCTTGTTGGAAGCCATAGTGATACATGTGCACATACTATACATGTATATGTGACACATGCATATATGCAGGGTTTCATACAGGGATTTTCAAAAATTACATAGTATAGCGTGCTAAAAGTGGGCGATGCTAAGCTGGATACTTTTCTCCCCCCCTCAACCAAAAATGCTGTATGAAAACATGATATGTACATACATATTATTATAATCACCTTCTCAATATTCAGTAATCAACTTCAAATTTTATTCACTCGACGTTTCGACTAGATGTGCTAGCCTTCATCAGGAATAATCATATTATGTCAACTGAGAGGTCATTGAGAGTTTATGTACATATATGTATGTATCACATATACATGTACCCACATACATACTGTACATGCATGTGGTACATACATATATGTGTATATATATGTATGTACATGTATCACATATGCATGTACATACTATACATGTATGTGAATACTGTACATGTATACGTTGATACATACAATGTACATATATGTATGTATCACATATGCATGTTCACACGTACATACTGTACATGTATATGTGGTACATATATGTATATATATGTATGTACATGTATCACATATACATGTACACACATACATACTATACATGTGTATATACTGTACATGTATACGTTGGTACATAAACATAAATTTTAAAAAATTGCGATTTTCACAAGATAGAAATACCTACAAACTTAACGGGGGGAAGCTGCAATGTTTGGAATGTCCAGCAAGCATTGGGTTACCATCCTGGATGACTGGTTTAAAGTAGTACACCCCCACCTGGTACCAGTCCGCCATCTGACCCATGGACTATGTCCGGTATTGTCGTCGACAATCCCGTGTCAACCATGGATGACTAAACTACAAGGGATTTACATGCACCATCCGCAGACGGAGATTTACTAGTGAAGGCAGCCAGGTGTTGTCGTCATCAATCCCATAGCTGACTGAGTTACACTATATACGGTTCATCGTGCATATGCCAGAGTTACTAGGGATAATTCATGTAAATCCATTGTAACTTGGTCAGCCATGGATGACATGGGATTGACTGGCGACAAAACCAGGCCACCCTCATTAGCTGGGCTCCCTGTGATGAGGGGCTAGGCGCCCACTGGCAGCTGCTACTACCCACAGCTAGGATGGAGTAGAGTGTACAGCATATACCTGGGCTGGTGGCAATGGCGATTGCATGCAATGTGTGATGGAAATTAAACTTTTTCTTCGTAGTGGTGGGATTCACATGTGTGTTTTTGATTTTAATATACATTTATCAGGAGTGCAATCAGCTGATGATTTCTGGTTATTCATTGTTACGCATTTGATACGGTTTGTTTCTACTGAGAAATAATTTGAAGAACTTCAAAAAGAAGTAAAAGGAAGAGTTGATTTGGTTTAGACGTGCGGGAAAAGATGACTGCTGGCAAGGATTTGTGGCTTGGTTATTATTCTCCTCTCTGCTTGACTGGAAGAAGCACTGGCTTTGTTTTGCCAGCACTTGGTCTTGTTGACAATATTGTGTGGATGTAGTCAAGGCAACAAGGAGAGCAAGGGCCTGCCTTTCCTTGGAGCACCCCCTGGTTCTTGGTCGATGGTAGAGTGCCTCAGATGAACGAATATTCTCCATCAGCACGGGAGATATTTCCCCCCATGTCAAACCACACTGGGAGACAAGACTTTTCCAAGACTCCTCCATTGTTGGGTGTGGTCAGCATATCATTGACCTTTCTAACCAAGCTGAACATGATACTGCTGCCCGTCCCAGTAGTTGACTTGGAAAAAAATATCCTCCAAGTTTTCGAGTAAAAATTGTTCTTTTGAGATACATAGCCGAGATTGTCAGGGTTAAGAATATTGCGATGATGCAAAGTATGTTCCCAAGCAAGCAGGCTTCTCTTTGCGAACTTACCTCGGTTGAAGAACATCGCAATATCCCATCATGAAGTTAGTTTGATTTGTCAAGAATGGTGGCAGCTTGAGGTCACTGTCTAGAATGGTGGCAGCTTGAGGTCACTGTCAAGAATGGTGGCAGCTTGAGGTCACTGTCAAGAATGGTGGCAGCTTGAGGTCACTGTCTAGAATGGTAGCAGTATGAGGTCACTGTCAAGAATGGTGGCAGCTTGAGGTCACTGTCAAGAATGGTGGCAGCTTGAGGTCACTGTCAAGAATGGTGGCAGCTTGAGGTCACTGTCTAGAATGGTGGCAGCTTGAGGTCACTGTCTAGAATGGTGGCAGCTTGAGATCACTGTCAAGAATGGTGGCAGTTTGAGGTCACTGTCTAGAATGGTGGCAGCTTGAGGTCACTGTCAAGAATGATGGCAGCTTGAGGTCACTGTCTAGAATGGTGGCAGTTTGAGGTCACTGTCTAGAATGGTGGCAGCTTGAGGTCACTGTCAAGAATGATGGCAGCTTGAGGTCACTGTCTAGAATGGTGGCAGCTTGAGGTCACTGTCAAGAATGGTGGCAGCTTGAGGTCACTGTCTAGAATGGTAGCAGTGTGAGGTCACTGTCAAGAATGGTGACAGCTTGAGGTCACTGTCTAGAATGATGGCAGCTTGAGGTCACTGTCTAGAATGGTGGCAGCTTGAGATCACTGTCTAGAATGATGGCAGCTTGAGGTCACTGTCTAGAATGGTGGCAGCTTGAGGACACTGTCAAGAATGGTGGCAGCTTGAGGTCACTGTCTAGAATGGTAGCAGTGTGAGGTCACTGTCAAGAATGGTGGCAGCTTGAGGTCACTGTCTAGAATGGTGGCAGCTTGAGATCACTGTCTAGAATAATGGCAGCTTGAGGTCACTGTCTAGAATAATGGCAGATTGAGGTCACTGTCTAGAATGGTGGCAGCTTGAGGTCACTGTCAAGAATGGTGGCAGCTTGAGGTCACTGTCTAGAATAATGGCAGATTGAGGTCACTGTCTAGAATGATGGCAGATTGAGATCACTGTCTAGAATGGTGGCAGCTTGAGGTCACTGTCAAGAATGGTGGCAGCTTGAGGTCACTGTCTAGAATGGTAGCAGTGTGAGGTCACTGTCTAGAATGGTGACAGCTTGAGGTCACTGTCTAGAATGGTGGCAGCTTGAGATCACTGTCTAGAATGGTGGCAGCTTGAGGTCACTGTCTAGAATGGTGGCAGCTTGAGGTCACTGTCTAGAATGGTGGCAGTGTGAGGTCACTGTCAAGAATGGTGGCAGCTTGAGGTCACTGTCTAGAATGATGGCAGCTTGAGGTCACTGTCTAGAATGGTGGCAGCTTGAGATCACTGTCTAGAATGATGGCAGCTTGAGGTCACTGTCTAGAATAATGGCAGATTGAGGTGACTGTCTAGAATAATGGCAGATTGAGGTCACTGTCTAGAATGATGGCAGATTGAGGGTTGCTGTCTAGAATGGTGGCAGTCACTGTCTAGAATGGTGGCAGCTTGAGGTCACTGTCTAGAATAATGGCAGATTGAGGTCACTGTCTAGAATGATGGCAGATTGAGATCACTGTCTAGAATGGTGGCGGCTTGAGGTCACTGTCAAGAATGGTGGCAGCTTGAGGTCACTGTCTAGAATGGTGGCCAGCTTGAGGTCACTGTCTAGAATGGTGGCAGCTTGAGGTCACTGTCTAGAATGGTGGCAGCTTGAGGTCACTGTCAAGAATGGTGGCAGTTTGAGGTCACTGTCTAGAATGGTGGCCAGCTTGAGGTCACTGTCTAGAATGGTGGCAGCTTGAGGTCACTGTCTAGAATGGTGGCAGCTTGAGGTCACTGTCTAGAATGGTGGCAGCTTGAGGTCAGTCTAGAATGATGGCAGCTTGAGGTCACTGTCTAGAATGGTGGCAGCTTGAGGTCACTGTCTAGAATGGTGGCAGTGTGAGGTCACTGTCAAGAATGGTGGCAGCTTGAGGTCACTGTCTAGAATGGTGGCAGTGTGAGGTCACTGTCAAGAATGGTGGCAGCTTGATGTCACTGTCTAGAATGGTGGAGGCTTGAGGTCACTGTCTAGAAAGGTGGCCAGTTTGAGGTCACTGTCAAGAATGGTGGCAGCTTGAGGTCACTGTCTAGAATGGTGGCAGCTTGAGGTCACTGTCTAGAATGGTGGCAGCTTGAGGTCACTGTCTAGAATGGTGGCAGCTTGAGGTCACTGTCTAGAATGATGGCAGCTTGAGGTCACTGTCTAGAATGGTGGCAGCTTGAGGTCACTGTCTAGAATGGTGGCAGCTTGAGGTCACTGTCTAGAATGGTGGCAGCTTGAGGTCACTGCCTAGAATGGTGGCAGCTTGAGGTCACTATCAAGAATGGTGGCAGCTTGAGGTCACTATCAAGAATGATGGCAGCTTGAGGTCACTGCCTAGAATGATGGCAGGTTGAGGTCACTTGTCTAGAATGGTGGCAGCTTGAGGTCACTGTCTAGAATGGTGGCAGCTTGAGGTCACTATCAAGAATGGTGGCAGCTTGAGGTCACTATCAAGAATGATGGCAGCTTGAGGTCACTATCAAGAATGATGGCAGCTTGAAGTCACTGCCTAGAATGGTGGCAGCTTGAGGTCACTGTCTAGAATGGTGGCAGCTTGAGGTCACTGTCTAGAATGATGGCAGATTGAGGTCACTGTCCAGAATGGTGGCAGCTTGAGGTCACTGTCTAGAATGGTGGCAGCTTGAGGTCACTGTCTAGAATGGTGGCAGCTTGAGGTCACTGTCTAGAATGATGGCAGCTTGAGGTCACTGTCTAGAATGGTGGCAGCTTGAGGTCAGTGTCTAGAATGGTGGCAGCTTGAGGTCACTGTCTAGAATGGTGGCAGCTTGAGGTCACTGTCTAGAATGGTGGCAGCTTGAGGTCACTGTCTAGAATGGTGGCAGCTTGAGGTCACTGTCTAGAATGGTGGCAGCTTGAGGTCACTGTCTAGAATGGTGGCAGCTTGAGGTCACTGTCTAGAATGGTGGCAGCTTGAGGTTACTGTCTAGAATGGTAGCAGTGTGAGGTCACTGTCAAGAATGGTGGCAGCTTGAAGTCACTGTCTAGAATGGTGGCAGCTTGAGGTCACTGTCTAGAATGGTGGCAGCTTGAGGTCACTGTCTAGAATGGTGGCAGCTTGAGGTCACTGTCTAGAATGGTGGCAGCTTGAGGTCACTGTCAAGAATGATGGCAGCTTGAGGTTACTGTCAAGAATGGTTAGTTCTGTAGCTGATTCAGAAGAAGGGCGTAGGGCACTACAGTATTCTTTCAGAGCACCACACACGAGAGCAGCAGTTGAAGGAGATGGCAATTTTATGCCATCGATTATTGCTGGAGGTTGCACAAGAAAGGTACAGCTCTTAGATGTGAGCCTGAGTGAGTAAGCCTTCTAGTCGCTTGTACGGAAGAAGTAGACAGATTATGTGTTTGCTATCCCAAAGCCAACAAGCAAGGAGGCTAAGAGCACTACTAAGACCACCATATTGCCAGCTGGATATGTTTCGGCCTCAAGGGACGACAAGGCAAACCTATCCATAGGGTGAGGATTGTATGGAGGACTGCTTCAGTAGAGAAATTGGTGCTGCCCACGACATGCACCTGTCCAGCAAAGATTGGCACTCTTATTCGTAAATGTTTTACTTTCTGGTGCACATTCCCTCCACTATGTTTCCATGCCTCCCGTGAGAGCATAGGGTTCACTTCATGCAGCACTGATTGGTGTACTATATGCATGCACCAGTAGATGTCATGTCTAGTTGAACAGGAACGTTTGTCTTGGCCGAGCGACTAGTTTAGCCTTCTCCACCAATCTTTTCTTGTCTACTTCACCAGGACGTGTGAAGGTCAGAGTACAGGGAATCTCGAGCTCTTTACCAGATACGTTGGGTTGATGCGCTGCCAGCTATTTCATCAGCTATGGCATCATCTCTTCTGATAAACTATTTAGATGGGTTTATTTTAATTTATTTTTTTATTGACCAACTCTACACCGAGTGTCTTCCTCAGCAACAGCATTCCTATCACTAAACTCTACACCGAGTGTCTTCCTCAGCAACAGCATTCCTATCACTAACCTCTACACCGAGTGTCTTCCTCAACACAGCTAGAGCATTCCTATCACTAACCTCTACACCGAGTGTCTTCCTCAGCAACAGCATTCCTATCACAAACCTCTACACCCAGTGTCTTCCTCAGCACAGCAACAGCATTCCTATCACTAACCTCTACACCGAGTGTCTTCCTCAACAGAGCAACAGTCCTATCACTAACCTCTACACCGAGTGTCTTCCTCAGCAACAGCATTCCTATCACTAACCTCTACACCGAGTGTCTTCCTCAGCACAGCAACAGCATTCTTATCACTAACCTCTACACCGAGTGTCTTCCTCAGCAGAGCAACAGCATTCCTATCACTAACCTCTACACCGAGTGTCTTCCTCAGCACAGCAACAGCATTCCTATCACAAACCTCTACACCGAGTGTCTTCCTCAGCACAGCAATATCACAAATACAACACAAGTCATGTAGAAAGGAAAACAACAGCTACAAATTAGTCAATGTCGTGAAGCTACCACAGTTAGTGATACAGCTGCTGAAATTAAATTATTTCTTTACGTGGTATCTATATATATATGTGCACACACACACACACATGTATACATAGAGAGAGGTGGTCCTTTTGGGAAGTGGCGGACATGTACCTTGATAGACTTCCCCTCGATTAGCATAACAATATTGCATTACTAGGCAACATCACCTTGGAAACTGATATGGCAGACCCTAGGCATGCCAGTTTTACTATGGTTGCGGTGTTTTTGCCGTACGGGTCTCGAGAAGTGCGAATGTCAACGCTAACTTGGACGTGGAATTTCCATTTTGCTTTGTTTGTGTCTTGGCAGGAAATGAAAGTAGAACTTACTTTTGCTGGTAAAGATGAGTGGGGCCTGGATCAGTCTAGGAAATTAAAAGCAAATGAAAGAGGATTCTTGACATCTCCGGTCGTGGTGGGAAAGGACGATGTGTTGTACCACTGGGTAATGGGAGGGGAGGGGTGTGGCACTACTAGGAAAAGTGAGGGGGCTGTGGAATACTGGATAATGGGAGCGGGGTGGCGGGGTGGGGTGGTTCCCCTGAATATGCCATGTTAGAATCTAATTGAAAAAGTATAGAGATGAGAAGCATGTGCAGTAACTAGTAGGTAAAGGGTAGATCATCTAAGTAGGTGCCCTGGGGGGGTACAGGTGCCCTAAAATTATTTTCCTAGTTGAGCCACCCACTTGTCGTAAGGAAACGCCCTAAAATAGAATTAGTAAAGGGAAGGACCGAATAAGAGATGCCTTTGAAGAACTTGGGAGTTTTCAGTGTTAATGGTTAATGTCAACAACAGCAGTAATAGATGCATGCTTGAGTAGCTGCTGGTCTATGGGGGCTGGGTGTGTCGAGGAACCCGTGGGTACAAGACCTCACGGGGGCTGGATGTGTCGAGGATCCCGTGGGTACAAGACCTCACGGGGGCTGGACATGTCGAGGATCCCGTGGATACAAGACCTCACGGGGGCTGGACATGTCGAGGATCCCATGGGTACAGACTTCACGAGAAGTTAAGCAATAACTCAACCAAACCAACTCTCAGTTGACATACCAGTTACAATGGCTTTCTGAATAACCAACTTGAAACTTAATCCCTCGACATTACTGCTCTGGATGCTCTAGCCCTCATCAGGAATAATAGTAAGAACAAGCACACTTGATGATCAGCTGAAGTGGGTAGTGAAATGCTCCCCACTACACAGGGAGAGGGAGAGAGCAATGACTCGGTCATGTCCATCTCAATTAGTCACTGTCTGCTCGAGTGCCTCAAAGTGCAGTAGAAATCTGCTCGGTCAGCTTGTCCGACAACTGCTGACAGATTGTCTTCTTCCTTGACAAGTTCCTCCCAGTCTAGCCAATTGAGCGTGGAAGTTAAGAGCTTCATCAGTTGCTGGTCAGAGCAGGAGAGCCCTTGCTGTAATGCACTGGCTCATACTACGGCAATGCTCATCTTATATTAATGTGGTAGCCTGTGTGCTCCAGAACAGATCTAAGGTGCTGGCATGAGTAGACAGTGTGTCCTTCCTCTGCACTTCACAGATGTGCCCTCAGACAATGTAGCAATGTTAGGTGTATATGTATGCCCGGAAATCCAGGAGGACTCTACTCAGAGCCTTCTAGCTTGCATGCACACTGTTTGGTGCATATGCATAGGCGTACCAGGGCAGGCTTTGGCCTGACCAATAATTATGTGGGCAAATGTGTTTTGTATAAGGCTCGACTTCAAAGTAACTGACACATTAATGTATTAATTGTCACTTAATTATGATGTAACCTCCATATATATTAGTTTATTCTAACATTTTTTAACACTTGACTAGCATCCAGCAGATAGTAATTCAGTGAGTGCATTTGACTGCTTCTAGTGAATGAATGGAGAAGCCACATCAGCCACTATCTTTTAACTTCCCAATGAGAAACTTTGGGGAAAAGAATGTAATACTTCGTCCATTCCAAGCTTCTTGGCTTGGTACTTGGCCATGGCTCGAAGGCTCAGACCTTGTTTTGCCACACCTGTGTTCAAGCAGCTACGAAACAAAAGACATTAATGTCTTCAGTAGCCAGCAAAATGAGTGCGGCATTTGTTTCAACTGGTTACAGGAACTACAAGGATGCTACAACCTCTTCAGAAAACATGAAACTAGTAAATGCCATCGAGCTGCTACTGAGTTGACTATAAACTTCCATCTCAAATATCCAATGTGGGTGAGTTACTTTCAGAAGATGAAAGAACTATGCATATGAAAATCTTACAAAATATTCGTTTTCTTGCACGTCAAGGCCTGGAGAAGACAACTTCACACAGCTCCTTCAACTTCGTAGTATTGAAGATGAAAGAGTAGCTCCCTGGATGGTGAAGGGAATGTTATGTCTCCAAAGATTCAAAATGAATTGATTGAGCTAATGACCCTGCGAGTGTTGCGTTCAATCCTAAGTGAGGTTCGGAGTGTTCAGTTCTTCACTATTATGGTGGATGAAACAAATGATGTTGCCAACATTGAGCAAGTTGTTATTGTGTTGAGGTGGGTGGCTCAAGATTTAGCTGTGCATGAAGATTTCATAGGCTTACATGCTGTAGAGACAACATAGGCTTCAATGCTTGCAAAAGTTGTTAAAAATGTCCTCCTGAGTTCAAATCTTTCACTAAGTAATGTACGAGGACAGTGTTATGACGGTGCTGCTGCAATGGCTGGTAGAAAAAGTGGTTTAGCCAAATTGCTTATGGATGAAGACACGTGCAGTTTGCACACACTGCTATGCCCATTCATTAAACCTAGCTGCTAATGATGCCATGAAGGGAAGTGCTTTGATGAAGAGTGCGCTTGAAGTTACCCACGAAATAACGAAGTTGGTTAAGTATTCTCCCCATCGTGATGCAATCAATTTGAAGCAAGAGATTGCCCCGTATAGTATTAGTATTCGAGTCCTTTGCCCAACTCGGTGGACAGTGAGAGCAGAAGCATTAGCTAGCATTTTGTCCAATTATGAAGTGTTGTTTAAACTTTGGGAAGAAGCAAGGCAAGTACTGACACTATTGGACGTATTAATGGAGTCTCTGCCTACATGGGCCTTTCTCTTTGGAGTCATTTTGGGTGAATTGTTATTGCGTCATGCCGATGACCTCAGCAGGTCACTTCAACTCAAGACTCTCACAGCTGCAGAGGGCCAAGAACAAGCAAAGCTCACTGTCAAGACCCTACAATCTCTTCGAAATGATGAAATGTATGCCCTTTTTGGGCTGAAGCGCAAAAAAAAAATGGGTGAAGACTTGAATATAGATGAACCTTGCTTGCCATGAGCCCCCAAAAGACCAAGAAGGTATAAGATAGGCTCTGCTGAACCTGATCCCCCAAAAGAATACTAGCGTGTGTCATATTTTGAAGCATTGGACTTGATTCTCACTTCAATTACTGACAGATTTAATCAACCAGGGTTTAAAACATATTCTAATCTGCAAGAGCTTCTCATCAAAGCTGCAAGAAATCAGAATTATGAGGACGAGTATTCACTTGTATGTTCTTTTTATAAAGATGACATTACTCGTGTTCGCCTGACGGTACAGCTTGAGCTCCTTGGAACTCAGGTCAGTGATGTTCCAACGACTGACATTACTTTTCAGTCAGTGGTTGATTTTGTCAAGTCCCTACAGGACCATGTACACATATCAGATGTGGTTATTCTAGTGAAACTGACACTTGTAATACCAGCTAAAATGCAACTAGTGAGCGATCATTTAGTTCACTACGAAGGCTGAAATCTTACCTCCATTCATCTATGACTCAATCTCGTTTGAATCACTTGATGATTATTTACAGCCACAAAGAAAGGACAGACAAAGTGTCCCTCGAAGATGTTGCCAATGATTTGTGTCCGGATATGAATCTTTGTTTGGACACTTTTAGATGCTTTCAAACATAGTGAACTATATTTATTGTCTTTGTTAGCATAAGTGATCTAAGAATTGTTTTCCACCTGTAAATGTCTTATCATATGCCATTCAATATTAGAAAATGTGACACAAAACACAGTGTGTGAGACTATTCTCAATGCATAATTAACCAATTACACTCTGAGTCTAAGTGGCCTGACTAAAGTCAATTTGGTGGTTACACCCTTGCACCATCACCATGGTTACACCCCTGATATGTATGCCCCGAAATCCAGGAGGACTCTACTCGGAGAGTCCTAGCTTGTGTGCACACTGTTTGGTATCCCAAAACCAAAAAGAACTCTACTCAGAGAGTCCTAGCTTGTGTGCAGCTCATCCAGAATCACGTGCAGAAAAACTGCCTTGCCAGCATCATCAGAGCTGAGCTTACTTCCCGGTCACCCATGGGCCATGGTGTCTTCAAACTCACTACATTTATGGCGATTTTCTCACAGAAAGAATAGAACTTCATCCAAAAGGTCGTCAATTGCATCAAAGGGCGGGCATTTTGGGCATGTTTGCTGCCAACTAGCCTTGCACCCCGTCCAACCTCCCGGCACAATCGCCCTTCGACCTTGCAGGTCAGCTGCTGCTCAGATGCACTATCCGTGCCTATTCCTACTCCGTAAGACTTTGATAAGGCATTCTTCAGCCATCACTGAACTCATGTGGTCGATCCTCGGTGAGTTATTCCACTAGTGCGTGAATGTTCTCCTCACAACCACCTCGATCATGCCACGTGGCAAGGATGTCTCCTCACAACCACCTCGATCACGCCAGATGTCTCGTCACAACCACCTCGATCACGCCACATGGCAAGGATGTCTCCTCACAACCACCTCGATCACGCCACCTGGCAAGGATGTCTCCTCACAACCACCTCGATCACGCCACCTGGCAAGGATGTCTCCTCACAACCACCTCGATCACGCCACGTGGCAAGGATGTCTCCTCACAACCACCTCGATCACGCCACATGGCAAGGATGTCTCGTCACAACCACCTCGATCACGCCACGTGGCAAGGATGTCTCGTCACAACCACCTCGATCACGCCACGTGGCAAGGATGTCTCGTCACAACCACCTCGATCACGCCACGTGGCAAGGATGTCTCCTCACAACCACCTCGATCACGCCACGTGGCAAGAATGTCTCGTCACAACCACCTCCATCACGCCACGTGGCAAGGGTGACTCGTCACAACCACCTTCATCACGCCACGTGGCAAGGATGTCTCGTCACAACCACCTCCATCACGCCACGTGGCAAGGATGTCTCGTCACAACCACCTCGATCACGCCAGATGTCTCGTTACAACCACCTCGATCACGCCACATGGCAAGGATGTCTCCTCACAACCACCTCGATCACGCCACCTGGCAAGGATGTCTCCTCACAACCACCTCGATCACGCCACCTGGCAAGGATGTCTACTCACAACCACCTCGATCACGCCACGTGGCAAGGATGTCTCCTCACAACCACCTCGATCACGCCACGTGGCAAGGATGTCTCGTCACAACCACCTCGATCACGCCACGTGGCAAGGATGTCTCGTCACAACCACCTCGATCACGCCACGTGGCAAGGATGTCTCGTCACAACCACCTCGATCACGCCACGTGGCAAGGATGTCTCCTCACAACCACCTCGATCACGCCACGTGGCAAGAATGTCTCGTCACAACCACCTCCATCACGCCACGTGGCAAGGGTGACTCGTCACAACCACCTTCATCACGCCACGTGGCAAGGATGTCTCGTCACAACCACCTCCATCACGCCACGTGGCAAGGATGTCTCGTCACAACCACCTCGATCACGCCAGATGTCTCGTTACAACCACCTCGATCACGCCACATGGCAAGGATGTCTCCTCACAACCACCTCGATCACGCCACCTGGCAAGGATGTCTCCTCACAACCACCTCGATCACGCCACCTGGCAAGGATGTCTACTCACAACCACCTCGATCACGCCACGTGGCAAGGATGTCTCCTCACAACCACCTCGATCACGCCACGTGGCAAGGATGTCTCGTCACAACCACCTCGATCACGCCACGTGGCAAGGATGTCTCGTCACAACCACCTTGATCACACCACGTGGCAAGGATGTCTCGTCACAACCACCTCGATCACGCCACGTGGCAAGGATGTCTCACGAGTCACAACCACCTCGATCACGCCACGTGGCAAGAATGTCTCCTCACAACCACCTCGATCACGCCACGTGCAAGAATGTCTCGTCACAACCACCTCGATCACGCCACGTGGCAAGGATGTCGTCTCGTCACAACCACCTCCATCACGCCACGTGGCAAGGGTGTCTCGTCACAACCACCTCCATCACGCCACGTGGCAAGGATGTCTCATCACAACCACCTCCATCACCCACGTGGCAAGGATGTCTCGTCACAACCACCTCCATCACGCCACGTGGCAAGGATGTCTCGTCACAACCACCTCGATCACGCCACGTGGCAAGGATGTCTCGTCACAACCACCTCGATCACGCCACGTGGCAAGGATGTCTCGTCACAACCACCTCGATCACGCCACGTGGCAAGGATGTCTCGTCACAACCACCTCGATCACGCCACGTGGCAAGAATGTCTCGTCACAACCACCTCCATCACGCCACGTGGCAAGGATGTCTACCACCTCCATCACGCCACGTGGCAAGGATGTCTCCTCACAACCACCTCGATTACGCAAGGATGTCGATGTTGCACTTTTGTCTGGTTTGGCATTGGAAACCTTTTCCACCCCTGTCTTCTAGACTCAGCAGGGAAGTGAGTCTTGTCTTTTGATGCATTTTCATCGATGTTGTGTGAGGTTACCAGTGCACCCAAAATATGTACGCACTATCAAACATTCTTCAGTTTCTCTCTCTCTCTCTTCGATCCACAGCTTATTGAGTGCCTTAGCTGTAGGGGCACAGGGTGAAGGGGTGCAGTCAAGGGGTGCAGTCCAACATTCTCCGCACGCTGTAGTGGGATGAAGGGGTGCAGTCCAACATTCTCTGCATGCTGTAGGGGGATGAAGGGGTGCAGTCCAACATTCTCTGCATGCTGTAGGTGTGTAGGGGGATGAAGGGGTCCAGTCCAACATTCTCTGCATGCTGTAGGGGTGTAGTGGGATGAAGGGGTCCAGTCCAACATTCTCTGCACGCTGTAGGGGTGTAGGGGGATGAAGGGGTCCAGTCCAACATTCTCTGCACGCTGTAGGGGTGTAGGAAGATGAAGGGATCCAGTCCAACATTCTCTGCACACTGTAGGGGTGTAGTGGGATGAAGGGATCCAGTCCAACATTCTCTGCATGCTGTAGGGGGATGAAGGGGTCCTGTCCAACATTCTCCGCACGCTGTAGGGGTGTAGGGGGATGAAGGGGTCCTGTCCAACATTCTCTGCACGCTGTAGGGGTGTAGGGGGATGAAGGGGTCCTGTCCAACATTCTCCGCACGCTGTAGGGGTGTAGGGGGATGAAGGGGTCCTGTCCAACATTCTCTGCACGCTGTAGGGGTGTAGGGGGATGAAGGGGTCCTGTCCAACATTCTCTGCACGCTGTAGGGGTGTAGGGGGATGAAGGGATCCAGTCCAACATTCTCTGCATGCTGTAGGGGGATGAAGGGGTGCAATCCAACATTCTCTGCATGCTGTAGGGGTGTAGGGGGATGAAGGGGTCCTGTCCAACATTCTCCGCACGCTGTAGGGGTGTAGGGGGATGAAGGGGTCCTGTCCAACATTCTCTGCACGCTGTAGGGGTGTAGGGGGATGAAGGGGTCCTGTCCAACATCCTCTGCATGCTGTAGTGGTGTAGGAGGATGAAGGGGTCCAGTCCAACATTCTCTGCACGCTGTAGGGGTGTAGCAGGATGAAGGGATCCAGTCCAACATTCTCTGCACGCGCTTCTTCATGAGCATAATGGCACGATCATGCCCGTTGTTTGGGGGCGTGTCACAGATGTTGCCAACTCTTCCCGTCCTCTCTACACACGATGCTCTCCAGCTTGGCCATCACCTCCCCACGCCCCTTTTCTCTGGAGCACTCCAGTCACGACCTTTTGGCCGTTATGGAAAGTGATCAGCGGTGTGCTCTTTGGCAGAGCGTTCCTCTGTTGAGTCATGTCTTCCTTGTGAACAGTAGCACATGCTTTTGATTGGTCGCGGCTTCAGATCGTGCAATGGTCGATCTCTCTAGTAAAACGTATGGAAGCTGATGCAATGTCTAAATGTGATTTTGAGTATTGCCGAATTTCTCCTAGTGTACATTTTCATGGCATTGTGTGTACTACATTTCTTGCCTCATTGCCAGGTACTGTAGTGGTGTTAGGTTCCATTCCATGGTAGTGTGTATCAGGTTCCATATGGATATTCCATTCCATGGTAGTGTGTATCAGGTTCCATATGGATGTTCCATTCCATGGTAGTGTATCAAGTTCCATTCCATGGTCATGTGTATCAGGTTTCATTCATTGGTAGATTGTTCCATTCCATAGTAGAGCTTATCAGGTTCCATTCCATGATAGTGTCTACCAAGTTCCATTCCATGGTAGTGTGTACCAAATTCCATTCCATGGTAGTCTTATCGAGTTCGACAAGTGTGAAAATTGGTCGTTGATAATCTTTTCTTTCTGAGTGTTTATCCTGTGATGTCACATTGCTGCAGGTCAGAGGAGAAGAATGCGTCCTATTTGTGGGTAAGTACGTCGAGGTAATGTCGTAGGCCATGTTTACACCAGGTCTTTGATCCTGGTGTTAGCTTGATCTGGTTACGTGGAAGCACCTAAAGCCAGGACAACAAACCCATGGCAAGAGGTGGATTAAAATGCGGGCTGAATTGAACTGGGTTGGAAGGTTCCCGTGTGAAGGTTGTAGTGGCACTTGACTTGACTTGCAAAGGATGGGCGCCCTGCCAAAAAGTTTGAAATTGGAACTCGAGAAAGAAAGGGCAGGTGTGGCCGTACTTTCTTCATTAATTCTGTGCGGTTCATAGTTGTGAGGAGTCACGCTCTCACTCGGGAGACGGTGGGAGAGTGCATTGCTGCATGAGGAGTGTTTGGCATGCTCTCTGCGGATATACGTATTCACTCGACGTTCACCCGTTAAAAAAATGCCAACAGGTCACTTGCCATTAAGTGGGGGGGTATACCTCAATTTTTTTCTTTTTCCTTTCCCCAAGTTCAAACTGTTGTTGTATATATATATGTACATACTAGCCATTTCCAAAGTCTTAGAGACATTGGACGCTCCATTTCTAAATTACAGGTGATAGACAAGTTAAGCTTCATGTCTATGCCCCAGAAGCTCAGTGCTTGCTGAGCGGAAGTCAATTTCACACTGAGGGAATATGCTGCTCTCCTGGGCAACTTCCTTTCTTGGTTGACATGATGTCTTCTCTATTTTCTAATCATGCAAACTCCAACATTTCATTGTCCCAACTTTGACAGCTCATTTCCATCATGCATGGAAATCCGTGTCTTCTGTTTTCAATACAGTCATAACTTTGCCATGGTTGATTCAATTTAATTTGGTGTCATTTGAGAGTTCTTTTAGTGCTCCGTGACATGAGCTTGCCAGATTTTTATTATTTGTTGTTGTTGTTGTTGTTTTTGTTTTGTTTTTGTTTTTTACTCTTAGAAGAGGCGATGTTTGGGTCTTAATTGGTTTTGGACGTGCGGTTGCCATGATTTAATTAACTGGACTTGAGAAGTCAATTCCACTCAACTCACAACATTGCTAAATATTTCAGGAAACATCAGAATAAATTTGAGCCTTGTAGTTATGGAGCTCTAAAGTAGGGCTGTCGTAGGTTTCTGATTTTACTCTTTTGACCCCTCCCATTAATCAAGAGGTGTGTCAGTGCATGATTAATTTTTACGTTATTTCTTTATTTACTATTATCGTTGTTATTATTGTTGTTGTTGTTAATATATTATTGAAACATCAATGGAATTTTAACAAACTAACAATGACAGACATAAATAAAGTAAAGTAATAAACGCTCCTCTGTCAGAGTATCTCTGTGATGAAGTGGCTGGTCTTAGTTACCTGGACGTAGAGTATCTCCGTGGTGAAGTGGCTGGTCTTAGTTACCTGGACGTAGAGTATCTCCGTGGTGAAGTGGCTGGTCTTAGTTACCTGGACGTAGAGATGTCTACACTCGGAGGACCAGTAGAAAATTCACCCCATGACTTATTTATAACAATTTTATTTTAAGCTGTACATACACAACTTTCTCTCTCTCTTTCCCCCCCCTTTTTTTCCTTTCTTTTCCTTCTTCTTTTCGAGAGTATCTTTTTTGAAATTGTTCATACAATGGGAATGGCTAGGGCTATGGCTAGCAAGTATAATAAGCTACGAGTTGATACAACAACAAGCTGTATGGAGGGATTCAGAGTGGCCTGGGGTAAGCAGCTCTCTCAATGGAAGAGCTTCCTGAAACAGCAGGCAAGGCTTGGAAGAGAAGTTGTCATGTCAGCCTTGTTAAAACTTTTTATTTTTATTATTATATTATAATTAACCCTGTCAAACTGGAAATAGGTTTTCTGGCTATTTTATGATGTTGAGCTGCTTACCGGGCACATGTGGGTTGGGCACATGTGGGTTGGGCATGTGTGGGTTAAACAAAAATGATCCGTGTTTTCACATCACGTTTCATGAATTTAATTAATTAAATTCTTAACAATATCTGAACTTGCATAGTCTGTAAACACTTATGGTGGTCAGCCAGTGAAAGTCCAGGTGGTCTATGATAGTGATGTCATGTGACTTCCTGGTGAAGTCCAGTAGTCTGTGATGGTGATGTCATGTGACTTCCTGGTGAAGTACGGGTGGTCTGTGATGGTGATGTCATGTGACTTCCTGATGAAGTCCGCCAGTGCGTGGACAAAATCCTCTATGGTCTGAAAATTTGGCCGTATTAAAGTGTTTTAAAAATGTTTGGACCTTGACCTTGGTGATGAATTTGTTTCTTGATTAATTAATATATAATAATTGTAACTCTTTGTCCTCAGGATATGAGCAAAAGCTTGGCCGATGCTGGGTTGACGCCCCATCCCGAGAATACGCAGCAGGCATGTGGCCCATGCAATATAAATGACTCCATGGCCTCCTATAGTGGTCCAGACTCTGTCCAACGACTCGAGGGTGGTTCTGGGAAAGTGTCTCGTTCTTGCTTCTCTGCTTGTCCTGGACGAAGACAAGCAGCGAATGAAGTGTCAAGCCAAGCATGTCTGTCCTTGCGAAAGAGAGACCGCTTGTCTGGTAATCCGGTGTTTCTCAGGAACAAGTCGTTTGAAGCCAGAAAATTGGCAGGTACACTCTGCGATAATCCAGCAGACGTTATGTCGCCGAGTGACCCTAGAGATTTAGGCCTCCTGGGCATGAAACGAGTCAGACTCAATCATACCCACTCAAGCTGCCCTCAAGGCCAGGCACGGACTCCGGTGGACAGTGAGGGAAAACTGACTTATAAAACACTCAGCAAAAAGTGTGCAAGCAGGGCTAAGCCAAGCCGTCCGCCGATATCAACCCAGAAACCTTCGAGACCCTACGAACACATCAGCAGTTCAAGTCCTGAAATTCCATTTCAAAATATTCCTGCTATACAAGACTTGGCGCAAAGTACAAAGGACGCAGATCTTGAGAGGTGCGACAGCGATGACCGAACCTCCCCTGCTTATTGCAAGGCTACTGACCGCAACACTCGTTCTCTGCAACATCACAGACGACTGAAACTGGACACTTTTGGCACAGCAGAACCTTCAATATCTAGCAGTATTGATTCAGGCATCACAAATACTGATGGAAGCCAGCTGCCATCTGTGTTGGGTCCTGAGCCAGACGTTGAGCTTAGCGACAGGGTGAGAAACACTGCAGCAAGAAGCTCGCCGACGAGAAAGGAAAATGCTACTGTGGCCGACTCTGAACATCCTCCAGAAAAGTTGAAGGCTTCAAAAAGGAAAAAGCCATCTGAGCGAGTTAATGAAGATTCGCAACCTGCGGCACCCACTGTTTATGACTTTGCAGAGATTTTGAAGGAACATGTTCCAAGTGTGACTAAGGTACGTAAGAACATCTCCAAGAACAAGTTGCAAGACTTGCCGAAAGTGAAAAAGGAGGGTGGTGCTTATGTCCTGGACCATTCCCTCAAAGGGACTGCACAAAAATCTGCAGTGGAACTTCCGAATGGCATTATTCTCCTACCTCAAAAGAAGCTTCCGACACCGAAATCTGCCAGCAGAAGGGAGTGTAGCGGGAGTGTTTTACTTCAGGCAGTTCCGAGCGATCTTCACAAGGAGCAGCCGTCTAAAGATAGGGTGCGTGAAGCACAGGAATTGTCCGAATGTGGGGGAGGGTCCGACCAGGACGACACCGAGGCCTCAGACGACAGTAATTTTTACATGTCTCCAAAGCAGTTGGTTTCTGTGCGTGAAGCAAGCTCTTCGGAGAGCCTATCCAGTGTGAGTGACGATTCCTCTTCTGAAGGTGGGGTTAGAGTTGAACACGGTGCAGCTGTGGCCACGGCATGGAACACATCCACAACAAACACAACTGATACAAAGAGGAAGAAGACGAGTAAGCCAGGCAAGATGTTAAATGTGTTCGCATGGCGTCATTGGTAAATTTGTTGTCGTTTCAGGGATCTCTCTGGATAAGTTTACGAGTGACGAGGACGAAGGGGACGAGGAGGAAGGAAAGCCGAGCATGAGGCAGAGGTTGGGTGTGCCGTCACTGAGTTCCTTGCTTAGCACTTCTCCTTCAGGTATGTTGATCAACCACACTCAATGGCAGCTCCTGCACATAGCAGCTTTTATATATTCATTGTGTGAGGTGCGTGTGTCTTATTTTCTTTGTGGTTAAGTTTCATATTACTTCTTGAGGACCAAAAATTTAGCTATTCGAGCCCTCCCCCCCCCCGAGGTAGTGAAATATAAGTTATTGGAGTCTCTTCTGTATATCCTTGGAGAGGTTATCAGGTAAGCAATGTTGATGGGCAGTTGGCCTAGTGGCCGAAGCCTAGAGCTCTTTGTTTAAGCTTCTATGAATCTATGAATCTGTATGTGCTCATTCCACTGAGCTCTAGTACAGCTGCAAGTGAAGTTGGTTTGGATTCTTTCCCAGTTCATTCTAGATCATTCTATGCCTTCAGCTGTAGCTAATGGCGGTGTCTTCAGCTGTAGCTAATGGCGGTGTCTTCACTTTAGCTAGTGGCGACTTTTGTTTCTTGTCCAAGCCGTCCATGATGACGCATGGTCGTAAAAACCACACCTCTATCGCAGAAAAGCCATTCCATTGGATACAACATCCTCCATTTCCTTGACTATTAGAAATGCTGAACCACACAAGCAAATCCAAATCCATCACTTTTTTTAAACTCAATTAAAGTTGCTATCGTGTTTCAAGTCTCTATGATCTTGCTAGCGTAAACTACAACTGATACGCGTTGAATGCTGACACTCTTCTCGGTCACCTTCAACTTATGAAGACTAATTTGAAATACATAACTCTAGCTCTGTGCACATGGAATAGCTATGCCTTGATCCGTATGAGTAGCTAGCCAACTACATACATGTAGTAAGCTGAGTTTCAGCTCTTGTACGGCTCAAAGGAGAATACTTGCCCTTGACGGAAGTCCAAGCCACTAGAGAGGCTTTCCCATTAGACCTCTCCATTTCAAGAAATGCCATGTTGTTCCTCTCCTTGCCTTAATAGAGGAGGGTCTGATGCCGCCTCGCCTGTGAACTGCTTGAGTTAGATTTCAATGTGAGAGTTCTAGCGTAGCTTTGTGCATCTTCATTATCATTGGGACATGAGATTGCATGTGCAGAAGCTACGCCAGAACAAGCATAGCAGGTGGTCATGTGTTTAGGGGTTCTTGCAAGGTTTGTTTTGGTTGGGATGGAGGGGATTTGTTAGGTGGTGATGGCAGGGATTTGTTAGGTGGGGATGGCAGGGATTTGTTAGGTGGTGATGGCAGGGATTTGTTAGGTGGGGATGGCAGGGATTTGTTAAGTGGGGATGGCAGGGATTTGTTAGGTGGGGATGGAGGGATTTGTTAGGTGGGATATCCCCTGTCCCCTGTATGTGACTGAGACCACACCCACCTCAGTGGTGTTGTACATGCACACATATTTCAAATGCAATTACACTAACTCTGTGTGAGGTTGTGCCAGTTGTCACTGATGGCCTGGCCTATTCTTTACCAGAGATGGACTTATGCTCCACCCACTCCAGACTTACACTCCAGATTTATACTCCACCCACTCCAGACTTATACTCCACCCACTCCAGACTTATAGTCCACCCACTCCAGACTTCCTTATCTTTGCTCTTGATCAATACACGTGCTCTTAGTTTGATAAAGTTTTGCTAACACTCTTTTCTAGACCACTCTGGAATTGCTTACATACATACGTTGGGCAGGGTGTTGTGAGGGTGTGTCCAGTGCTGCCATGAATTATCAGCCATCGACGGATATCTAAGCTAGGGTGTGCACATAATACTAGTCCTGCTTCCCCTAAACATCCTGGGGCTGTACGGATACCCTAGCCCTAGCCCTACAACTACAGCCACCTAGCCCTAGCCCTACAACTACAGCCACCAGAATGCCCTAGCCCTAGCCCTACAACTACAGCCACCAGAATGCCCTAGCCCTAGCCCTACAACTACAGCCACCAGAATGCCCTAGCCCTGCAACTACAGCCACCAGAATGCCCTAGCCCTACAACTACAGCCACCAGAATGCCCTAGCCCTAGCCCTACAACTACAGCCACCAGAATGCCCTAGCCCTACAACTACAGCCACTAGAATGCCCTAGCCCTAGCCCTACAACTACAGCCACCAGAATGCCCTAGCCCTACAACTACAGCCACCAGAATGCCCTAGCCATAGCCCTAGAACTACAGCCATCAGAATGCCCTAGCCCTGCAACTACAGCCACCAGAATGCCCTAGCCCTAGCCCTACAACTACAGCCACCAGAATGCCCTAGCCCTACAACTACAGCCACCAGAATGCCCTAGCCCTAGCCCTACAACTACAGCCACCAGAATGCCCTAGCCCTGCAACTACAGCCACCAGAATGCCCTAGCCCTAGCCCTACAACTGCCCTAGCCCTAGCCCTACAACTACAGCCACCTGAATGCCCTAGCCCTACAACTACAGCTACCAGAAAGCCCTAGGCCTAGCCCTACAACTACAGCCACCAGAATGCCCTAGCCCTACAACTACGGCTACCAGAATGCCCTAGTCCTAGCCCTACAACTATAGCCACCAGAATGCCCTAGCCTAGCCCTACAACTATAGCCACCAGAATGCCCTAGCCCTAGCCCTACAGCTACAGCCACCAGAATGCCCTAGCCCTAGCCCTACAACTACAGCCACCAGAATGCCCTAGCCCTACAACTACAGCCACCAGAATGCCCTAGCCCTAGCCCTACTACCACAGCCACCAGAGTGCCCTAGCAACTCCTGCCGTAGCCTTAGCCAGCATTAGCTACATAACTTTGAACTGGACATATCCATTGATGCTCCATATAATCCAATCATATGGTGGTGTTGGACCCAATAAAAAAACCTACGATATTAAATTAAAGTTGTTTTGATATGTGCAACTATCTGGTACTGTGTGGTGAAGGGCTCTTCATAATGTGGCATGTGCTTGTATGCTTAGTGTTGCGACACCTTGCAGCTCCGATATGATGGACATTGCAATGCTCGTGTTTTATGGACTCTGATTCTGCGCTTGCATCGGCTAGATCACACACAGATTGAGGGGGGGGGGGGTTAGTTTAGTTTGGTTTGATGTATATTTAAGTTCCACGTATAGAGTAGGTGATGAAAGGGCGGTCGTGGCTTTGCTTGCGTATTGAATGTCTAACATGCTTGGATAAGCTTGCGGTATTCATCCTTTTTCCTCCTCCCACGAGAAGAGGCATGTTCTCTTCCTTCCCTCGTTGTACCTAAAAGCAAAAGCAGGTTGAGCTCCACGTCATTGGAGTAGTAACTGTCATCGTCACTGAATAATCAATGGGTGGAGTTTCATGCACATATTGCGAACGGCTCAAAGTGATGTGATGCTGCAGCCTGTTTGATTTGGTGTGAGTCTGCCTTTGTACCGAAGTGTGAACTCTATGTAGTAGGTCTATGTATGGAGGATGTGTACACTGTACATGTACATGTAGGTCTACATGTATGTATGGAGGATGTGTCCACTGTACATGTACATGTAGGTCTACATGTATGTATGGAGGATGTGTCCACTGTACATGTATGGAGGATGTGTCCACTGTACATGTATGTGCATATAGTACAGACCCGGAGGAAGCAATAAATTGATGCAAAGGCACACATTAAGACCACACCCACAGTAACTGCAATACAGCATTGTCATATATAGTGAATGATAAATGTTCAGTTCACTAATCTTGGTCCTACTATGGTCCAATACAAAAAAGTACCAAAAGTATCGATACGAGGAAATCATTGGTCACCTCTTGTGGACTAAAGAATCTGTGCGTTCCTTATGTTCATGAAGGATCAATAGATTGTTAAGTCTTCCTGCTTCATAGTGGCTCAAAGATAAGTTTTACTCGACGAAGTGCACTGAACGACCTTTCTGATTAGTTGCAGGCATCACCATAATCAATTGTAGTACCCTGACTACTTGCCTTAAAAGGTCCCTTTGAGCATTTGAATATGCCTTGAAATGATCTCTGATATCAAAAATTGTAGTTGCTGAGGTAGCCATGTTGTTCTTTTGAACACCAAAAGTTATAAGTTGAGCTTGTAAAACATCTGGATTAAAATCATCCTTGTAGAAGTCACACACAACTTTAAATTCTTCCTCAAAATCTGCTTCGTAACTTGCCTTGATAAGAAGCTGTTCCAACTTGCAATATATTTTATAACTTGGTTGATCAAAGCAGTTCGCAAAACAATTAGTAGTATTATCTACAGTTTCATAATAAAGCTGGCGATAGTGATCCTTTGGAGTTTCATGAAATTGGTGATTATTTCCACCTTCATCTAACCTTGCTGGCCTTTTTTGCCGGCATGGTAACTGTGGTTCACTAATATCTGCAGATTCAGCAAAATTCAAAACTTTTGTCCAAAGCAGCTTCTGGGTTGCATGTACGCTGCAGTGTAGCAATAACTAGCTTTGCAAGTTGCTGGCCTTCAGAAGCAGATGTTGTTTTCTTCTGAATTATTGAACTTAAATTGTCAGAATGACGTAAGACCATTTCCCCAAGAAAAGTAGCAAATAAAAATTCTAAAGTTTTCATCTGAGCATATACCCCATTAATTCGTGCTTTGGTCTCTGTATCGTTGACAACATCTACAGCCTCTTCCCATGTTTTAGAATCATGGATTTAGTCATGGTGTCTTTTTAATTCTCTAAACATCTCTTCCCTACGTGGGGAGAATTTTATAAGTTTAGTGACTTCATGGTTACATCCCAAGGCATTTTTAATGGGTTTAGATACTTTTATGGCATCATTCACTGCAAGGTTTATAGAGTGGCCATAACAATGAGTATAGATTGCCCGGGGCTCTTTATCCATTATCAACTTGGCCAGCCCAGATCTAACTCCACTCTTTATACTGGCTCCATCATAGCATTGTCCACGGACTTTGGAGAAAGGAATGTTGGATCTACAGAGAGAATCTTCCATAACTTTTTTCAATGTCATGGAATCAATTGATGGGAATTGATAAAGTCCAAGGAACTCTTCAAATATATACGTCATTACTGACCGAAAAACTAAAGTTGCTTACTCACGATTTAGAAACATCAGTCATTTCGTCCATCATTATGGTAATGAATGGAAATGACTGAAGGGAGCTAGCAATTCCCCTCAACACACGCACAGCCATGACTTTCAAGATTTCGTTTTGGTTGTCATGGGATGTATATTCTTCTTCAGACAATCATATACTCTGGGATCTTCTTCAGCCAATCATAATACTCTGGGATCTTCTTCAGCTTTCACCCTTAACATTTGGTAAAAATTACCATCTTCTTCATTAGCATCACCTCTAAGGGCTAATCCCTGTCTAGCCAAAAACCGAATACTTGACATAATTTTAATCAACATACTTCTGTTGATTTCCCTCCATACTCAAGGGATAATTGCTCACCAACGCTTATAGAAGACGCTGGAAGAGCAATGATCATTTCAACACCCTGGCGATGGCTTAGACCTTGCTCATGTCTTCTCAATACCATACATAGTTGCATCTTTCCAATTACAAAATCCTGTGGATACCTATATATAAAAGGAACAGGTAAGAGTTGGACTGTAAGTTTATTTAGTTAGATAGCGAGCTACATGAAGTCAGGCACTGACTTACAAACACAGGATCAGCTCGAGATTCTCTCGTCTTCTTCTGCTTGAAAGCAGTTGCACAAATGTAGCAGTAAGCAACATCCTTCTTCTCATCATAATGTAGGAAAGTCCACTGTTTCAGCCAAGATGCTTGAAAAGACCTCGCTACAACTTTTTTCCCTTTCCAAAAAGTCTTTTTGGGAATGAAAAGCTGTCAGGAGGATGATGAGGAGCAGGTGGAAGATCAGGCAAAGCCATTGTATCTCCAATGATTAGATGCCATAGCAAAGTATAACACTGACTAGCAGCCAATCTATGATAGAGCATGCAGCTGCATCTGATGCCATGTCAGATGTGGTTTACATTGATTGTCATGTAATGTGTTGATGATTTGTCTGATAATAATTATCAGACAAATCTAAATGATGCAAAGACTTTGCAACCTTTGCAATTCCTCAGGCCCTGCAGTAGATCTACATGCATGTATGTATGGAGGATGTGTCCACTGAACATGTATGTACATACAGTAGGTCTACATGTACATGTATATATGGAGGATGTGTCCACTGTATGCCTGTCTATGCATGGAGGGGTGTGTCTAGGTGTATATATGGAGGGGTGTGACTAGGTGTATGTAACGAGGGATGTGTGGATTGTATGTAATATGTTGCTGTTGTGCTCTAAAGATCGCAAGGCCTGCTGTCGCTGCAACAAAGCTGGGACGTGCCGCAAATGTCTGTGCGCAAAGGCAGGGAAGGAGTGTCAGAGCTGCCTGCCTGGTCGCTTGGGGAGATGCCACAACCCATGAGTACTCGAACTTCAATCCGTCAACACGTTCATTCAAAACCACAAAGCAGCCAACCATCTCGAATTTCTAATACAGGTAATGACAGTGGCTCGTCTTCTCTAAATACATTTCGTATTAAAGCCCACCTCAACTGTCCCCACGGAGTGCTCACCCTCTTAATTACCACTATTCGTCAGCCTTCAACCATCGTCCTCAGAAACCTCCCCCCGTTAAGGGTGGCTGTAATGCCCCCTTTTGTTACTGCCACAAGAGTGTAAAGTTCACCTGAGGCTCGTTGACTGTCAGGATGCTTGGCAAGCTGCGATCACTTCTTATGTAGGATGAGGTCATCCATTGGAAGCCATTTATCTTCTTGGCCCCTTCTGGTGCTAGGGAAATATTTTTACAAGTGACTGGCTCGTCTCTTTCTAGCACGTGTGAAAGGCCATCTCTAAGTACAAGTTATGATGTTGCAGAAGCTCTGTGCAGAGGAAGTTAAACTAAGGACTACACATTAGCCAAGATGGCTAGGTCTGAGGGAAGAGGGGGTTTCCTTGTCCTGTTAGGAGTATGCAGATGCATATAAATTCAACCACTTAGACCATGTCAGCAAAATATTCCACTAATTTGATTTTCATGGTAATTTGTATCTGTCATGAGGATCAGTCATGAATATTGCACACAAAGCTGCTTATTTGGAGTCGTTTACACTTCACTTAGCAGCCCTAGGCCTCGGGGACTGATGGCGCACGTCACCAGGGCTCCATCGGCAGACTTTGTGCTACATATATAGCTAATTAAACTTCACAAGCTTAGCTGTTAGCTTATTTGTTCCCACATGAAGTGGGGGTTTTGTGGGGTGTTTTTTAAAAATATAACATTGCGTAATGGTTGACTTTTGATACTGTATGTATAGGTGGTGTGTGGCATGCATGCATGCATGGTAGTATTTGCAACACAGCCTTTCCCTGTCGGGCATCCTGCAACGTATCCTGTGCCCCTATGTGAGGAATTGACCGTACATCACGGGTCCTATTACCAGCAAGTGCTGGGAGTGTTCTAGGGTGTATTGTAGGGCTATGTTTCTAAGACGGGTCTACTCTCGGGCTAGGTGAGGATGTTGAGAGACGGGGTACTCTGGGGCTAGGTTAGGATAGTCTAAAGAACTGCATCCCAGGAACGAATCCTGGGATGTTCCTGGAAGGTTGCGTTCCTGGGATTCCTGCCTTGGGAAGGTTGCAAATCCTGGGACGTTCCTGGAAGGTTACGTTCCTTGGAAGGTTGCGGCAGAAATGGGCAGCAACAGTGCAGAGTCCAAGTATGTCATTGGAAGTGCTTGCCTTCATGATCCAATTCTCCCTGTCGGGGTAGGGATAAGGTAGATACCAGAAATGTTCTCTATAACTTTGATTCTCTCAGAGACATACATTAATAGAAGCGGCCCCGGCCATTGTGGCTCTTCGTAGTAGCCATCATCTGACATTGAAAAATACTGGAAGAGGGAGACACTTTTCATGGAATGGAATTTGTGGTTTTCAAGAAGCAGAGTTGAATAGAAAACAAACGATACATCAACTTTGCTCCAATTTGGAATTCAACTTTCGTTGTGTGGGCCAATCATCTTGCTATTACTTCTTCACATGACTTTAAATATAATTCAGGGCGTGCATCTCAAACAGTCCTGCCCTTTCTTTGGCAGGCATTGAGATAGCCATGCCCATTCCTCCTTCAGGGATGCTGCATGTAAAGAACGACCGTATTTCCATACTTGTTGGTACCTCAGTTCCAGCCATCAATCCCCTGTAAACAGGAAGACGTTTTTCATTGATCTCTGCTGTTGTGGAAGAGCTGCCTGCCCTCAGAGGAGGAGGATTCCCACCTCATCTTTCAATCCGATTCCTTGCCGTGGAAGGACAGGGCTCCATCAACTGGATCCCTCATGGTTTCTCTGATTGAGCTGCTCTACTGACAGCTAGGCTTAAAGAAGAACCTGTTCTTAAACTAAGCCAACTACCCTTTTTTTTCTCTCTCTCTCTGAGGACGGGATTGTCCATCAGTCGTGACATGTATGGAACCTTCAGCTTGTGAGTCGGCCGGGTTGGTGCACAGCATTGGAAGGATGTACCTCTTGGTGGTGGACAGGGAAGTGTTCATCCTTCACCCCTCCCTTGTATTGTTGATTGAGATTGTATTGGGTGAAGGCCCACCGTGATGCTTCAGCCCTTTCTTCTTTGCTAAGTACCTGACACTTGCAGAAAGATGACAGTGGCGCTCCGGCCAGTTCGCTACACTCGACAGCACCTTGTTGCCAGTGCAGCTGTGATGAAAGGTTGGTATAACAGGATGGTGGGAAGTGAAGGCCGCCACAAGGAAGATACACTGGCACGGACTGGAGCTAGTGTCATGATCATCGTTTATGCATGGCTTATTTTCTAGAGCCGTTGGTTAACTATTTTGTGGCGTGACTTTCTATCATTCGTATAAGGAAATATGGAAGCCCTCCTTATATTCCGTTTCAAAGTGGCAGTCAGGCCCCCTCCCAAGAACCAGTGATCATGTCTCGGCTAAAGCCCACATTGGCAGTTTCTTCAGCTATTTAAAAGCAGCCACTATTGGCTTTAAAAAAATGCTAATAATAATACCCAGCATGCCTTGAATCCTTCACTAAGGTAGGTAACCAATAATCATTGATGGTGCGGGGGGGAGAAGGGGGGAAACCCTCAAAATTTAACTTCCACTTATATAAAAATTTAGATAGCTGAAGGTTCCAATGCAGATCCTTGGTTCTCGATTGTAGCATGAAGCAGTTATGTAAGGACATTATCCAGTGAGTAATCTATACTGCAATCAAGTTAGTGCACATGCTGTTATTATATATAGGCAGAGAGAACGACCCACATATCAGTTCTGCTGTTTGGTTGTGGAGTTCTTGCTCTTGGGCAACTGTTACCAATACCATTAAAAGGAAGCTGTACTACCTAAAACATCTGCTGTTTGACTGGTGGAGTTCCCCTCTGCAACTGTTACCAAGTCCTTGATGGAGAATCTAACTCACCCTGCATGGGCACAGTCAACAACAGCAACAAGATGTGGCATGTGTTGATAGTGTCCGACAACAATAAAGCTCTGAGTTTGATTTTTAGAACTCTGCGAAGTCCTCCACGTCAATAATAACAACGAAACAAACAAACAAAAAATAGCTTGAAACAAAAACACAATCAACAACAACTTCTCATGTATCCGTGTAGACCACAACCAATTGAATGATGCGCTGCCACTTAAAACCAGCGCGCAGCAATATTTAAAATTATTAGTACATGTATGTATGATTTTAAATGGTAAAGCGTCATCTAACTGTTGTAGTCTACTTGGGTACAGGCCAGTCGCTTCCATAAGTCAATCCATTTTTTTTGCAATCTTTTTATTCTTGTTTATATAAAGACATTGAGGTGCAAATTTGTCTTATTAAAGGCGGAGTTGTCCTAAAATGAACCTTTGCTTCAAAGGTTCGTTAGATCAACTGCAGTAACAGTTTAAATGTTTTGGATTTAGTGATATTCCACGGTGAACAAATGTAATGTTTTTTTGTTTTTTTGCTTACCGTGAGGCAAGGCCCAGACAATCCTCTCTCTGCATACGTACTGCATATCTACACATGCGTACATGTCGTGTACTGTGATAAGTTTATGAATGTATGCATAAGGCAACGTCTGGCAATGTGTTTGCTGTGCGCTCAGACTGAGGCAATCATATGAATATTCCTTTTTGCGATGACGAAGACTTACATCGGTTCGTATTTGGTTTAAAATTTGCTGCACGCAATTTGTTCAACATTGGAATTATCACATGAGACCCAGTGTTGATGTACCTATTTCTAGAATCTGGCGGAGTCAAGGTTTAGTGACTTCCCCACCATATATGATGTGCAGCTTGCATCCATAGAGTGGTGTCTTTGCCGTCCTGTGTGTATATATGGTCTTGTGGTGGCATTTGTTTTATTCTGTTTGTTTTCATAGAGTGGAGGAGTGCAAATCATGAGGCTTTGCCGGCCATTGTTGTGTTCTCCAGAACATTCGAAGAGTAATCTAGCAGTTGCTGAGCTTGCAGTCACAAACAACCTCAGACATTCCATGCACACAACATTCGATGGTCAGTTTCTAAATGATGCTGATGTCAGTATTGCCTCTGTGCATTTGTGGTGGGTGGCTCTGCCATCAGCACACTTGTTTTACAAACAGTGATTATTGCTTCTTCCTGTTGCTAGTATTACAGGCTGCCTTTACTTTTTCTCACTTATTCCTCGCAGCCTTTCTGTTTTTCATCTGGCAGTTGGCCTGGTCTCTATGGTGACCTTAGTGGATACTTGCTTAGCAGCACAGCAAAGAAGTTCTTACGGATAAATTTTTTTTGATTTTTTATACAGTATCTAGCATGGTTAGACTTCTAGCTCTAAGCTCGATAACTTAAGCACTGCCTACAAACTTAAGCACTGCCTACAAACTCATATATTCAAGGGAAAAACAGCAACCACTTGCCAAATGTCCGTTTCCACTTTTGATTCAGCTTGTCAAATTTGTATTTACAGGAATGAGAATTCAGTTTGTCAAATTTATATTTACAGTAATGAGAATTCAGTTTTTCAAATTTTTAATCACACAAATGAGAATTCTGTTTGTCAAGTTTGTATTTACAGGAATGAGAATTCAGTTGGTCAAATTGTATTTACAGGAATGAGAATTTTTTTTTTTTCTCCCTTCATGGCCCATGTTAATTAAGGGGACTACAAGGTCTGTGAATGTGAAAAATGGTAAGAATCCGTTACTTGTTCCTTGTAGCCTGCCACATGGTCAGTTTTGTTGTCAAAGGATAGCTCTCCAAGTGTACTTCAAATATGTATATAATATTTTTTAATGCGTTGGGGGTGGGTAAGGTATTAGGTTGGTGGCAAGCAAGGTGGACCAATTTGTAAGTAGTCTAAATCTTCCATCAACTTCAAAGCTTGTAAGTATTTCTTATTCATTTAGCAAGTGGTACAAAATGAGGAACCACATAGATACATAGACCACATAGATTAGATTACATAGACTGCATAGATTACATAAACCACAAGGATACATCCATAGCAGAACTTCGAAATCTATTGCAGAGTGAATGTGTAAGTATTCTTACGGGCAGTTTGAAGTCGATCGACTTTTTATGGTTCAGGTAGACCTCTTGCCAAATGGGCACCCCCAAATCACAACTATTCTGCTTGCCCCTCTGCCTCAACCAGCCATGCACTCAAGAGAGAATTACCTAGGTTGGAAGTACAAGGCAGATGACATGACAAACAAACGATGAAACAAATTTTACCAGGATGTGTACATTTCTATCTATCTATATATATATATACAGTGGAACCTTGTTTCTGTCATTGAATGTGGAAAACTTGAGGGGGGGGAGGTTATGGCGACCTGGGGGGGGTCCGATAAATGGTCTGTAAATATGGTTTGTTGCGATTATTTGTGCATTACAAGAGTGTTGTATATTAGAGTGGGCAGAAGAAAACAGCTGTTTATGGAGTATGGCTGTGTTTAGCCACACACATATAGATGTGCTGAATAAGTTGCAAATTCTTTTTCCCTTCTTTTTCAATTGAGCTTTGATCTACTTGATTCTTGCTAGGTTCATATTTCTTGGCCTGCCAGGCACAGTGATAATGTTGTTGTTATTGCTATTCAATTTCTGCAGATCGAGCAGTACGCAAAGCAAAGAAATTCCCCCTACTACGAAGAAAGGCACAGAGAACATTTTCATTATTACCTACCCATAAATAGCCTTCAACACGACTTGTTAATGAGTTGTATGCTGACTTTATTGAAAGCAATAATTATGGTAAATATTCACATGCCGGAAATGAGTAGATGATAGAAACCCAGTGGCCTAACCCAAGCAATGATGTCAACATGGTTAGAATGCTAGGATTGTAAACTTAAAAAGAAGTGGCTGGAAATCAGAGTGACTGTAATCTCATTGCCACTGTCAGAGTTGAGTCAATAGAAGTTTGTATAATGTACTGCGTGTCTGATGAAGGAAATTGTGCCCATGAGCCTGTCTTGAAGTGAGTTTGCAGTTCCAGTGTTACAGAGTGACCCTATAATCAGCCATCAAGGAACTAAATGCAAACTTTATTTAACCAAGTTTTTTTAGGTCTGCAAATCATTACACAGAAACAGCTAGGCTCTGGCAAATTATTCCGGGAATAATTTGAGAATAATAGGTGTCCTTTAGTTTTGGGAGAATAATAGGCACAACTCCCAGGAATAATCATTGTGACACCTCCTTTGTTGGCAAAATACAATCTGGAGTGGTATCAAAGGGCACTACAAATGCTAAGAGCCGTAAGAGGACAGTTCTAACCTCTAGCACTGTGTCATCAGTCATCAGGTAGCAAAGTACAGTGCTATACGTATACAGCCTACAGGTCTATAGAGACTAGACCTTTTTGGTACATTTTTGTTGTCTAAAGATGGTATTCCATCACTGACAGGCCAGTATGATATATTTTGCATTCAAACATACCCAGCTGACAAACTACATCTATTCAAGCCCAACCCATGACCACACCCCTAAACATGCCCACAATAATCATCGATAAAGGTATACGAGGACCTTTGAAAAGCTTCACACAGGAAGAAAACCCTTATGATAACAAAATGTTTTGCATGATATAAGTAAAATAGATATGCTTGAACACCTGCAGAACACGTTTGGGTTTTTAACTCCCATTAGTTTGTAAATTTCAGCTTAAAGCGTTCCCAACATATAATTGTGGCAACATTTACCTCATTAATCGTCATTATCAAAAACTACAGGCATTAAATGCTTATAACTTGGTAGGGAGGTAGAGAAACTGTATCCCGCAAAATTTGATCAGCAGCAGAGAGGGTATTTTCACTTCTCCAAAGTTCATTCGGAAAACACAGAACAGTCATTAGAATACTACATTCAACTATATATCTGTGATGATGCAGTATATACAATTATAGAAATGATCATTAGTGTTTATAATTATTATATACAACAAAGTTGAGAATAATTTAGGAATAATGGGCTACCTTAATAATAGGCTCAATACCTGAGAATAAAAGAATAGAATAATAGGTGACCTTTTGGGGAATAATTTGCCAGAGCCTAGAAACAGCCTCCTACTTTTAGATGCATGGGGGGGGGGGGGCATCTGTGACTGTAGGAACAGGTGGTGTTCCACGAAACCTGCCACTGCTCATGTGTGCATATATCGGTATGTCTTTGGCTTTCACTTCACACAAAATAGCAACAACATCCACAATATTTATTCATAAAAACAAGAATTTACTATCATTATATATAATTATTATGCTACATAATTTACGAACTCTCAGTTGACATAATAACATTAAAATCACCACTTCAAATTGTATTCACTCGAAGTTTCGACTAGCCTTCATCAGGAATAATTATCCCTATGAAGGCGTGAATACAATTTGAAGTTGATTATTGAGAAGGTGATTTTAATTTACACATTATAAACGGGCAATATCAGATTCTATTAACACCTATTTAACTCGTGTGAATGATTAAAAAAAAAAATTACTACAAACATTTTACATTAGAAGCAACCGAAAAAGTAACACGCCCAAATAAATAAACAACAAATTAAAGCAAGCGGTCCTAAGGCAAAGTTCCCAAAATAGCCGCAGCATTACCTGCTGAACTTCGACAGCCACATGCTGCAGCAGAAAGGACTGCAATCATTTGGTTGCAGGTTCATGGGAGTGAAAAGCTTTGAAAATGTGTCGCTAATGCACATGTATACAAGAGAAGTAATGATGCAACAACAAGAGTTGGAGGAACTGGATACCTGCACGTGACTACACAGTATCAGTGAACTACTCGACTACTCTTATGTGTCTGCGGATTTTTGGATCCAGAAGGCATGTGAAAATAGCCCGGCCGAGATCAATGTTCAATATGACCAAACTGCACTCATTATACTTGTTCCATGTTGCCACGAGCTCTCTCAGGGTGTGCCAGGACAATGGGACACAATTTATCGCAGAATCAAATGCAGTTTCCATCACTTCACTCTTCTTCTTCACTCCTTCAACCTGTGATGCACATGTGCAAGATCCTCACCATGCCGGCGTCTCATCCTTGACTTCAGTTGGCATAGCAAAGTCAAGGGGATATATACTCTTTTGAGGGGGCAGGCTGGATGGTGAGTTGATACAGGTAATTGTCCCAACTTCACTTAATGTTTCCCAAGAAACCACAAAAAGTCCGATCATCATTACTCTACTAATTGAGCCGTCCCAGGAAGTCAACATGGGAGAGGCATGTCTGCATGAAGTTATCGTAGATACTACATGTCCGCTATCATGAATATGCCTTTCCTAAATGTGAATGGAATTGTTAAACACTGACCAGTCTTCCTGCCTAAATCAACTTGAATATGTGGATCAACTGTGTACTTTCTCTAAGTGGATGTATTTTAGGTTTGAGTACGGGCTTCCTGTGGAGCGGGCCAAGGCAACTATCCGATTCTCTGACTTACATTTGTTGTAAGTGATAGATGACAAATGTAAGACTAGCGAATCTCTACACACACACACCACACATATATACACACAACACCCAAGGAAAAGTCATGGTCGTATATGTACATTTCATGTTACACCTTGATACTGTATTGGTGATGTAGGTGTGTCTATAGAAAATGAGCAGCTAGATGACCACATGCTATTATACATTGCTGAGGTGAGCAGAAACAGGTCTATGTGGGCAAGCTTACAGGATATTGCTATGCAAGTTTCTATTGTGGAGAATTTTTCTAGCTGGCCCTTCAACTATTCTTATCCTTTGTGAAAAGGTTCATGAGCTTCTGACCCATACCCATAAAAGTAAAGCAGTGAGCTATTGCCTCAGTCATGAAGAAACACGATTGGAATTAAGCACTCCAGCTCATTTGATTGTGCACCAGTGGAAGTTCATAGTTCACTAGGCAATCTCAAACCAAAGCAGATTTTTGGTTGACCAGATGCAAATACATTTTGCAACACTGAGTTTGATTTCAACAATGACATTTTCGTATATATATATATATATATACTCATTGCAGATATACGCAGACCCACTATTCGAGTAATCGTTCAATGCCAAGTTATATAGACAGGATCCTATCAGATGTGAATTTCTTCTCAACTATGATTTCAGCACAACTAGGTCATCTTCATGCAAAGTATTACTGAAAATGTCTCGGACCTTTCACCGGTGCCAATTTCTCTCTAAGCAGGATGCTTCATAGGCAGGAAGTTGCAATGCCAAATGTTAACACGTTTGTGATCGTGAACCACTTAAACCAGACCAATCTTGACAAAGTGCCAAAATGTGTCATTTCCCACTGACGTATGTGCCTGTCACTACTGGGTCCATCATCTAACCCTTCAACTTGGATATCGCACAGGACTCTTAGATAGTAATCCAGCTCTCCTTCTACACTATTCTCTTCTTCGTATCCCGAATTGTCTTAATAATAATTTAATGAGCCTTCACTCTCAGTGCCTTTGAGTACAGCTTATTCCCCAGTAGCTACCACCAACATGTAAAGTACGAAGTACGTGTCACAAGATATTTAGGTGAAGTGGAGCAAAAGCTCTACTTATCCATGCAGTGGATAGTAGTAGTTATGTAAGAACACAGAATACACATTGCTCCTGAGTATATACCTGCCTCATTATCTTGTGCTTAGCTGGAGAGCTTTTCTACTGTCATGGAATATATTATATTACAAAAAAAATATACAGCAGCTAGATAGCTATTTTATGTATCAGATTTACGGTCATGCAGCATCTGGTGGCAATATCATAGGGACCAACTTGACCAACCAGGAAGAGGAAGTTTTTCCTCGCCACTTTCTCTTGAAACTCGAACCACCAACTTTGTCTTCTCATCTCCACTTGAGATGTATTCAGCAAATTTTATATCTCATCTGCCAGACTGGCGGTATTACCTAATGCAAAAAACAAACATATATATATTTAATTAGCCTTCATTTGTTAAATATGTGAGGACTGTCCACCTTCTCGGACACTACCTGCCCAAAATATACCTTTCTGAAGTGGTAAAATGACTATAATATG
Organism: Cladorhizidae sp. MBARI D1340-BT2; assembly: GCA_028752905.1. Taxonomy (NCBI): domain Eukaryota; kingdom Metazoa; phylum Porifera; class Demospongiae; order Poecilosclerida; family Cladorhizidae; species Cladorhizidae sp. MBARI D1340-BT2. Next base: position 24,109,315 of record JAQNBH010000008.1, on the reverse strand, counting down.
CTATTAGGTTATAATGACTTCCTCAACAATCCACTTAAAGTTACGTCTTGATGTTTTCGTTAGATGCTCTAGCCTTCATCAGGAATTGATGAATGCAAGAGCATCTGGCTTAAACATTGAAGAGTAATATTGTTAAGAGAGTTATTAAGTCAGCTGATAAATAGTACATTGAGAGAGAGACATTCTTTACCCTTTTTTCCTTCTTTCTAATGGTGATGCTAAAAATTACAGTTCTAGGTACGTAACAGCATAGCTATCCAGGTATACTTAACATGAAGGTCTAGGCAAGCATGCAACTTTTTTTTCTCCTTTTCCCAACGTGTGCAATGGATTATCTACATGAAAATGACTGTCAATCATTATATAGATAGAAGGTGGTGTTTTAAGTAGGATCATGGCTTCTTCAAGCCCTTCTGCTGCTTCTATGTGAAAGAGAATTTGTAAGAGCTGTGTTCACTTCATCAGAACACTAACCATGAGGCTCAATTATAGCACTTCCCATATATAGTGTGGCATTAAGTCGTATTAACTATGAACTGACATACCACTAAATATCTGCTTGATATATTAGTAGTGGCAGCAAAATTAAAATTAAAGTGGGCTGGATTCAGTCTACTACAACATGCCAAAATCCATCAGTTCCCAAAACCAATGTAGCCCTTAATGAGTTTTTGCAACTATCTAACTTGCAAGGTTTTAACAGCTATAGCTGTTAATTGCTAGTTATGAGTAACTTCTGAGCCAGGGCACAATTAAGAGAGTGGTAGTAGAAGTAGTAGGGAGTAATAGATGCAACAGTAGTCGGTCAGCAGCAAGTACTAGCATAAGTCAGCAGCAGTATTTTTTAAAGGTTTATAATAAGCTTAATAATATATCAATTATTATACATTGCTTCAACTGCTGCACCTCTTGTAGTTTGCAAGCCATACAACAGATAGATCCAACCATGAATTCCCTTTGTGAGCAAAAATTGTATCAGGGTGAATTGTGAATCTTAAGGTGTAGTTCTTTGCTAACTTGTGCACCATAGACATTAATATTCAAGTGCTTCTCATAACCACTTTATTAACATAGCACAGCATAGATGTAGGGCTTCCTAGTAAAGAGATTTCTTCCTCCCCTCTCCAGCTTTGAGAGGAAGTTATACCCACAGATTGACTCTGTCCTATATTCAAATAAGCAAGTGCTTGTATATATGTATATATATATACAGTATATATAATATATATGCCAAAGCCGAAATATTCTTCTTATAAGCTATATAGTGAAGCCTAATAAAAGGCCAGCCAAATTCTAACAATATTCATAAAAAGTTAGGTATAACAAAATCTAGCCCTGGATAAAATTCCAGAAAAATGACAAATATAGCCCTGGATAAAACACCAGAAAAATGAGTCAATATAAGATGACCTTTTGGAGTTAATTACATAAAAATCGTACACTTCATAATAATATAGAATATAGGTATAACAATGAAGTATAGTTGACATTGTTCGTAAGGACTGGTACAATGGTGAAATGCATAAGCATGAAGTAATGGACATGATAATGTTGAAGATAAATCACAGGGTAGTTAACTATCACACAGCGACCCCAGAGATGATTTTGTGAAATTTCCTCCGAGGAAAGACGTTAGCTTCCTGGTGAAGATCTTTTGTTTTATGTAGTTCGTGTTGTACCTTGAAGCCAAGTAGTAGTCGCAAGTATCGTGTTTGGCACTAAACATGTCCCAATCCCAAGTCTTCAGCTGATAATGCCTATCTCTTAGTCTCGCTAAACACCCCAAGTCACGAAGGGTCTTGTAGTTCGATCCGGTATATTGCAAGGATTCGACATGTAGAACTGGCTTGACTGTAAAAGGGCCGAATATTATATCCATGTAGTTGATGCAAGGTGTGCAGGGAACATGGCTGAACCATACATCTGTAGTTCCAGAATTCTGACTCACAACACGAAACAATTCTATGTAGAGATCTAAAGCATTTTCACTGGAAACGACCTCTCCATTAACGACAATGTATTGCATATTGGATTGCTGGTATTGTATATCCTGAACGTGATCACTCGACAAGATTTCTCCGGTACAAGTTTCTGCAGAAAAACCATTGCAAAAATATTATTATAATACAAGACTATCTAGATGAGAAATTGCATCATGCATAAGATTTTCTGCGAAATTAAAAAAGTCATAATTAGGACAAGAGTTTTTTTAAAATTTGTTTATCTTCAAAGCTACAAACTTGGGGGTATGAATACATGCAGTACAATCCTGTGGCGCTAAGCTGATCTCCTGATTTCACATTATCTGGTTTAGTAATATACCATATTCATCTATGAGAACCTCTCTTTAAACTTGTGGGCCTCTGCTCTATTAAACATTTCATTATTATCCAGGTGGCTCTATATAAGGACGTACGTGATGCTTGAACATTATTAGCATCTGTGGCTGAAGTTGGGCCATCGCCGACACCATGAACAGCAGCAGCACCGCCAGCAGTAGCACTATAATTACTCAGGATCAGTCCAATCAGCTCCTCCAACATTTTCTGTATCCTCTTGTCCCCTGCAAAGGCCTTGTGCATCTCCACTAGCTGATCGGGGTAATGCATGGGGATTGCAGCTGGAAACCCTGCTATGCAAGTCACTGTCATCATTGCTGCCATGGCTCCTAGGAGAAATCTCATCTTTGGAATGGTAATCTATAAACAAAAGGAGAGAATGATCACCTTATTTATATACCAGTGTGGCTACCGAGCAGTTGCTACATGAAATACTGCACATTACTCACCATTTGTGATATATTGCAATTGAGAGTCTGGAGTTATTGTGGATATTAGTCGAGCTTCGCAGTGGCTGAAATGAATTCTACTGCAGAATCTGAGCTTTTATGCTTAAATAGGTTGAAATCCTGCCGGCTTTTGTAACGCGTGCTGTTACTTATCCCCCATTGCCATTGCCGTATAAGGCAATAGGCCAAATGCTAATGAAATTCCCCAGTGACCAATTATGCTTGCTTTCGAATTTGTAAGCTGCAGTTGGGTGTAAGAATCAGCTCCATGTAGATAAGCGTACAAAAGCTACGCATCGTATGCCGTTCTCTCTATAGCTATTTAGTAAGTTATCGCTTTTCTCCAAAGAAAGGCTTCCAGAACGTTTATGATGTAGCTGGGACCGTCAGCCATTCTTCTTGGGGTGGGGGAAGGGGGATGCGAAGGGGGGGGGGGGGGGGGGTTATTTGTTTGTTTGTGTGTGTTTGCGTGTGCGTACGAATGCTGTCCATGGCTCAAGCGGTCGAGTTTCAACTGAGCGTCTCCCATTGAATTTGGACTGAGATTGGAACTCACACGTCATCCCTAGCAACTAGAATAACTAGAAGATAATGAGGATAATAAAACAGCATGAACAGAAAAGAGAGATGCAGCATTGATGAGGTCCATGAGGTGACGGGTTAAATGAGAAGGAGAGGTGACATCTCAGCCAGGCTGCCTGGCAAAACCAAACTCCTCTATGGGTATCTTTGTCAGCGAACTGGAGGTGCCTTTCTCAGTAGCTAGATCCATATTTAGCTCTTCAATAGATTATTTCACTCTCAAAGGCTTAACTGCAGGTGCTTCACGACTTGAGGTATGCACCTCTGTCTTGGCTGTGAGCTGGTCACTCAAGTTTTCATGAGTACATTCAGGGACTTGTGATAGAGGCAATTTTCAAGGCCTTGAGTGAGGCAGAGAACTCGTAATCAGAGTACTTTGCAGGGCTGGATAGAGCAGTCGTGTGGGCAGAGCCAAAAGGTCACAAACACTGTTGTTGGGGGATGGTTGGTTGGTTAGATTAGGAGCAAGTTTCATTCTGATGATTCTTTCCAGTGCTTCCAATAGGTGACTGATGCCTTGGGTGACACGAGAGAGATAGAGAGCCACTTGCTGGTCAGGCCATGGGGGTAAAGGCAGCACTGAATGAGGTTGGATTTTGGCAACCAGAGAACCTTTGGCTCCTCTGATTCAGATACTTTGGCAGTAACAAAGCTCCAGGAAGGTCTGCCTTCACAGATATCTGTGTTGACAAAGGTGGCAAAAGCTTTTGGAGGAAGGTTTGATGCTTTGGTGATAACCAAGATTTGGAAGCATTGGCCAAATGCAGGACCAACAGTGACAGTCTTGTCCCACCATCCCCTCAGATGGTCAATGGAGCCTGTGGCATTTGCATCATCAGTAATCCACACCTGGCATACAGGACTACTCGGCTTTTTGATAAAAGAAACAGTTGCGATGGCATACTTATAGTGAGGGGGTCTCCTTGAGTTGTGCCTTCACTGGAGTAGAGGACGTCACTATCCACAAAGAGCTCTGTTGGCTGTCTGTAAGGGTTTGTAAGTATGGTAGACACAGGGATGGAAGTCTGCCGTTGTTATGTGAGGCACCTTGCCTATTCAGCGAATTGAAGGCATTGCTTGCATCAACAAGCAGGACAGCTTCACTGTCATCTTGTTGGAAGGACTCTCTCGTGGCATGCACTACTGCCTCAATACCCGAGATCTGGCCTGCACAGAGTAGTAATGGTCCGGCGGCATCCTGGATATCCTCTCTGAGGATGCTGAGGACAGCTTTGACCATAATGTGTCTTGTGGTTTGTCCTAGAACAAGGGGCTGAACTCCTGGATTCTTATCCAGGTTAACAACCAACAAGCTGTGAGTGGGGCAGCACATTTTGGGTCAATGAGAGAGGTACAGAGTTGCCTTGCTGTCAATGCCAACAAATGGCAGATGATGCTGACTTGAAGATGTACATGATCACTCCAACCAGTGCCCGATGATCTAGCTGCACCAGTTCAGAGAGCTGCAAATCTTATGACAGAAGCATCAAGATTAACTGGATGCACTGTTGGGGCGTCGGACTCAGGGGGTGCTAGCTTGCCAGGAGGATGCATGTCCTTAAAAGAAGACCACTTTGTCCATCTGTTGCAGTGGTGGAAATGATGTCATCTAAATGAACAAGCCTGCCCCTTAGCCTTATGAGAGAAGGCAATTTTGACCTTACCCTAAAACATAAGTTTGGCAAAGTTATTAGGTCTGCTTTTTCAAGCTGTGAGGGTAGTT
>JAQNBH010000008.1:23961722-24099222 GCA_028752905.1 Cladorhizidae sp. MBARI D1340-BT2 | reverse complement strand
TTACAAAAACAAAGATTGAGACTGGTCTTGCAAGTGATGCTAAACAGGACTGTACTAGACTGAGTATTAATTGCTAAGTATCTAAATTATTGTTTGAATGATGGTTAAGAGTGCCATAGTGACACAGCTGCTGGTTATATGAAGACCCTAGCGAAGAAAAAAAGTCAATATTCATGGCCAAATCAATGTCAATATTGTGAAGAAGGTAAACTATTAATTTCACTTTTATGAGAGATACAATTTTGGCATTTTTATAACTACTTTATTGTTTTAATTTTGTTTTTATGTGAATCACATTAGCCAATGGCACCCAAAATGGCGTCATAGTCTTATTGGTATGGACCTTCATTCCATCTGACACCACGTGACAACCAGTTTGTCATCACAATGCCCTGTTATTTCAGCAAATGTGTTAAACTTAGCTCCTTCCAGATAAGTCAACCATCCATGTTGCTAAGACAACATGTGCTGCTTACTGTCGACATGGGGCACCTCCCATTGCTATCACTTATGAAGGCAGAGAATTTGGGATAAGGTACATTGTGATGGTTGTAAATATTCTCAATCTGTTGGTACAATATTAATCCTATCGATGCTCTTCATTTATTTATTTCAAGCACATTACAAGTGCATGTCATGTCCAATCAGAAAACAGAACAAATCATGAATATCCTTCCTAGGATCAAGTTCACTAACTGTATGGCAGAGGAGCTTGGTTTCCCTTTGAAGCTGATGAGTCCACTAGCATAACCATGGTATCCGTCAGTTGAGAGACTTGCAAGGCATGATTGGATCATCTCAGCAGAGTGTTGGAAAATATTATTCTAGATGCAAAAAGCAACATTGATGATTGCAAAAGGAACAGTACTGCAGAAGAAATGGCCTCTTGAAAATACATATCAATGTAAATGATATTGTTTTGCCTTTGAAGATGGTGAAATCTACAGAGCCAAGATGCAAGATGGAATGCACTTGGCTTTGGTCCACACAAGGTGCGTGCGGTCACTAACAGTGGATGTTGTACTCTATAGTGCAGCAAATCAGATGTGATGATCACGAGGAAAGTCAATTCTCGATGATCTCTCAGTTGACATAGTATAGCTAGATACAATGACTTTCTCTATAATCAACTTGAAATTTACTCACTAGATGCTCTGGCCTTCACTAACAGAGGCTAGAGCATCTAGCCAAATTGTCCAGTGAGTAAATGTTTATGATTCTATAGGAATGTCAATGTTTGACAACTTAAGTTATACTTTGAACCACTAGAGAACACAAAGTGGCCAAGAGATAATGAAGATAGTAAAAGCACTTGTTAGAAGTGGGTGAAATAATGAGCAGGAAAAACATGGATGTGGCTGACCATTGCAAGAGTGGGAAAAGATGAACAGAGAAAGACTGGAAAGAAAAGTGAACTGAGCAAAAGTGGAAGGGGAGATAAACAGAACAGGTGTGGAGGAAGTGTGATTGGAAGGAGTGACCAGGATTCCTACTGATCCTCATCTACTTAAGAAGCATCTCTTTGATCATGATGATCATCAGCAGTATGAAAGTCATGGCCTACTACCACAGACTTGATGTATAGAGGGTCAAAAGGTAGAGCTTGTCTAGATAACTATGTATAACTGTATAATGAATTTCTCTATCTACAATGTAGTGATCACGAAATATTGGTCTCGATAGAAGTGACATAAACCTCATCAAAGTAGTTTACACTCCTCTGTCAGGAATTTGTGTCAGTTAATGGTAGGTATGAGAGAATATCAATTATTGGGATCTACTATATACACTGGACATGCCCATTAGGTTGCTTCATCACCCATGAAGTACAACTCTGCACATTATCTCTAACATTTATCTTCTTTTCTGAAAATTGAACCATGTGGACTGTGTCTAGCCTTTGCACTCAAGTGACACTAGAACCTGCACTACTTTTTAATCAGTGGTGGATCTGAAGGAGCGCTTTGAGCCAATAGCTAGCTATTACATCACTTTTAACTTCTATAACAAATAATTTACAAAATGTATCATTTTACAATGTATACACATCTATACCATGCAAAATATATTGTTATTATTAGTAGTAGAAATATTGTTATTATATATCGGAAAAACAGTGATGGAGATGGGAATATAGTAGGACTAGCCATCCCAATACTTTCTACTATTCAATAGCTCTGCTTTAACACAGCATTGAGCACTATTTGTAGCCTTCACCAGCAAACTACCTTCTAAGTATATATATATACATACGTACATATACATATACATATATATTTGTACAAGGACGTCTTGATATTGCTATAGTGCTGCTTAAAACAATAACTCGACTGCTAAGCTACATCAATATTGTCAATATTAATTTTGGTGTAGCAACTAGAGTAAAAGCTATAGACTGACTGTGAGATATTTTTCTTCCTGTTTTTGTATTAAAAAGTACAATGTTAATACTTCTAAACATGCATGTTGGTTCACTTTCAGTTACACTAGAAGGCTGGAACATGTGTGTCCTACATGCAGGACTCCCACCAAAATCATCTTCAAATGGTACAACATTTTCTGGACGTGAACTGCATGGGGCACTGCTTGGCCTCAGCAGTCTTCATGGTGAGGAGCAGTCAGGCAGGTTAGAATACTGCAATGAACCTCACAGGAATGTTGGTGGGATATTTTGAACGAGATGGCTGGTAGAGTTTTGTAGGAATTTCAATATCTAGCTGATGAAAGACTAGAGAATCATTCTCTAACTAAAATGTCGAGTGAGCAAAGTTAAGTTTATTATCGATAAAGGCATTTTAATTCTAGGTTTTACGGGGGGGGGGGGGGGGGGGGGGGGTTGTTCTGCATGCAGGGGAACCATTTCATATTATAGCTATAGCAATACAGTACCCCCTAGAACCATTCCACCACTAATTTGATACACTTGGCACCAAATCACTGAGGGTACCAAATCACCATGACACTGGCCTTGAAGGATCCAAAACCCTAAGTGGCAAGTGTCTTGATTGTTAGTTAAGGAAATGAAGTTAGCACTAACCTTAAGGAGGTTTAATATATCTTTCCATACGGTTACAGAAATAGAGCTCTGAACATCACTGAGCTGCCAATGCATGCTTAATTGAATGAGGAAGTGACATTTTAAATTATGAACTCATAGATCTCATTAAGGATGTGGTTATACTCTCACTTTCTGTTCCAAGGCTCACAGTTAGTGTCATCATTTGAGCTGCTGTATTAGGTGTATGCAATGAAATAGAGACTAAGACTGTAAACTTTATATAAAACAAACAAAAGAAAATTCTGCTTCATACACTAGACCACAATGTATCAGTTGCACCAAAATAAATGGAGTGAATTAATCATAAATTTCATGCCGCTTCCAGTTCCCCCTCCCCTTCCCCTAAATGATTGTACGTGGTAGATATAGATGCAGCATAGTAACATTCAGTGTGTAATAGACATTGTACATTGCATTGCAGCAAAGCAGGTGGAACAGTTGTTGCAGCATGAATTCCCTTGGAGGAAGTAAACTTTTGTGATCTGTACAGTTTATATACAATCCATGAAAATTCATCTGAAAATGAACAGTGACATTGTCAGTGACCATTGGGCTGCTAACCTCCTCGAAAGTTCATGCTTAAAATATCTACTGAAGATGTATGCATTGAAGTGTACTCCTCTGTAACATAACCACAGTGTGATGGCAGATTACAAATATTTATAAGCTATTGTAGGTCTGTAACCCAACGAGATAATGCAAGAAATCCAACATTTCATTTATTCCAATGATAAACATTAGCTTTTTATGCACAATTCCTCATCTTATTAGTGTATTAAAGTGTAATATAAAAATGTATGCTGAGTTATGACAGGTAATAGAGTCTGAAAATGAAATGATGACAGCTTAACTTCCATTTAGCAAAGCTCACTACTTCTCTCTCTCTCTCAACATTAAGTATGTCATCAGCTTAGAATGGAGCCTAGTGGTCTAAATATAGAGTGAAATAATCTTTTGTCATTCCATATCTATTTATATAGAAGGGAGGGGGAGTTAGGTAGGTATTGGTCCATGGCGTGAGAAAAACATTGAGTCCTAAAATTGGAAAAGCTCAATTAATTTGAGATGTTTGTGAGTGTAGCTCATGTATCCTGCTATTTAATGTCATCACGGTGATGTAATGCCAGTGATGTAATGCCAGGATTATGGCATGCTGAAGCACCCCTGAACTATGTGACAGCTAAATGATATTAGCTGTTGGGTAATAGCGCATGAAGTACAGTAGGTCAGGCAGGTGTGCCTTTGGATCTGTTTTTCCTTCTGGAAAATGTTTTTGGAGGTGCTCATGCATATTGATGGACTTTGATTAATTCATAGTTCAATTAAAAGTTAAATCGACGTCAAATGTGGTCATCCTTACTGTTTATCACATCTTAGATTTTTTATGACCACACCCCATGCACACACATATGCAGCAGTATCCCACCCACTTACCAAATACACTCGGAAGGTCACATCTTGAGACCTCAGACCAGACTTCAGACCAAACAAGGCCACGCCAACAGTTTTGGGGATGTATTTTTTCTTTCATAATTAACCTTAATACTTTGACACTTCGAGCTGTAGAATTTACCAGGTGAAGGGATTTGATTGCTTTTGGCACCCGATGAACATAAGCCAATCTAACTATATAAAGCTGTGGCGTTGATTGGGTGTAAACTATGACAACTGCAGTAGACCAGATATCCAAACACACACTTCTTGGATATTTGGCAGGTATAACTCTGAGGGAAGCTTCAGGAGCACACATTCTAGATCTAAACATGTCTTGGGGTTCATTATAAACTCTTATGTCACTATTAGGTGGAGTTGCAGCAACATTTATTGTCACCATAAGGTATCTCCGTAAGGGATTCATGTTACATTGACACACATTTGTACATCAGGAAAGTAGCAGGTAGTATCTCCTTTTTTGAGTAAGTAAAGAGTCACAGCTGCTACCTCCTCTCTAATAGACATCACTTGATTGGATGATCCTTTACCATTTAAAACGTACACCAAAGTTTACTAATTGTTTGGTGATTTTATATGGTAAAGGATCATCTAACTGGTTGTGGTCAACATGGGCACACTATTGTCTCCTTTTTTTTTTTAAAGATCGATCCAACATAGTTGTTTTTTATAAATATTTCCCCCCCCTTGTATAACATTGTGTGAGTAGGTTTTGAGTTTTAAGGGCTTTGAGTCTTGGACTGATGAATATGTTTTCTGTAGATATTTTGAAGACAAACTTTCTAGGAGTTCCTCCTATCCTGCTGTTCTTTCATTATAAACTTGTATTAAAGAACAAAAACAAGGCATACTTTCTCCCTCTAGCCTCACCCGCTCTATGGTGTAGCTATATAGGCAGAATTATTACCATTTTTATAGATGGTATAAGTTCAACTATCACGGCAGAAATGCTTACAGGAATGCTTCTGAATGACTGGTAATAACCTGTGATTGACCTATGGTGGCTAGGAGCTAGGCACAGATGTTGCATATGGACAATCTCCTCTTATTCTATATAATTATGTGGAGGATGTATGGATCTAATCATTATAAAAATGCATGTGGTCAGACTTCATCTACTTTCTAATCTGTTTAGTGATATGGACTGTGTCTAATGTTCAATGGACGGCAGATATTTGGCATAAGGTACATCCTTATTTACCCTACACCACACATGTCAAAGTGTACATGATAAGCATGTTTGGTAAAGAAAATTAACAACTAATTGGTGGGGGTTAGGTTCAGTGGCTAGCAGACTGTCTGTACTTGATTAGTAATTATTAATGGACCCATTTCCATCAAGGCTCAGGAAATGGCATCATATGATTGGCTCTCCAGTGGCCAGCTTGAGTATAATTTGTATGTTTTAAATTACTTCAAATATTTCATGTCATCTCACCAAAGGAATGGCACAAGAAAAACACTAGAGTTCCAGTGATTTTCTAGAGAGCTTGAATCGAATGGGTAGTCAGAATTAGCCATAATGGATGGTAATTCTTCTGACACAGCTGGAGCTGAACCCTCTGAGCCCAAGGCACCATGTAGCTTTCTTTATTCTGGTGAGTATTAAGATGGGGGATCAAAAGGCTCTTAGCTTCACTGGAGAAATAATACCTCATTTATGCTTATCTTGAGTTACTCAAGTTATTGAATGAGATATGATTAGTTATAAACATCAGGTAGCCTCTGCCTTAGTGTAGATGGATATATAACTGGCTGGCTACACAAAGAACAAGCGATGAAGGTGGAGAATAGCACTTTAGTTTAGCAGTTTCCACACACTATTGGTCTCTTTTGCTTTTCAGGAGCACTTCCCACAAAGGTTTTCAGAATCTATAGGCAAACTGCCTTCACTGCTCTCCAGAGTCAAGTTGATGTGGACATTCAACACAACATGCCAATGATGTAGCAATACAAGGAGCACTCTCCTGTGCATGATGTCGTCATGTAGATTCAATGGAAATGATAGCAAACTCGAGAATATTTGGTTTGTGTGTGTATTTGTGTGCACGTGTGTCGCACTGTATGTATGTGTGCATGTGTGTGCATGTGTGCATGCATGTGTATGTATGTGTGCATGCATTTGTGTCTGAGCTGGTCATGGGTAGAGGAAATAACTAATAATCCAAGCATGCACTCTGATTTCACCGGTAGTGGTGGAGGAAATGCACATGCTGCAATTTGTAGATCTATTCTCATACATCATTAGTTATATTACCCTCCATTACCCAGAGGGGTGGGAGTTGGGAGGAGAGAGGTTATAACCATCAGCTATTCAAACAATTTTAATCTTAAAACTTTTTGTTACTATAGGCTAAACGACAGGACATATATCATTAGCACTCATCGAATAATAGCTAGAGATATACTAACTTCATTGGTGTATTGTTATAATTTGTCATGTATATTCAGTCCAGTCGGAACCTGTTTAAGACAGTGTATATTTTCAGGTGCAAATACTGCTCAATTTGAGATACCACTATTTTAGGCAGAACCATGCTTGCCTATGTATGTGTGTAGTTTCTCATATATCTGCCAACATAATTGATTGCTTAAATGATTTTGTAGATATTATGAAGGTACTTGGAAGGTGACAATAGCAGTATACAAGGTGTGTAAAAAACAAGCAAGGACATGGATGGCACCTGCATGGATTTACCATGGACTACATACAACCATAAATGCGTATGTGGACACACTCGTCATTTATGCATGAGGTTAAATATCCAAAAAATCGTTCTGTGAACCCGTTATGACCAAGAGCAAAGTCAACTATTATCGCTGATATTAGCTGGCTTAGCCATACTCTGACTGAGCCTATAGTAGCCTACATCTATTCCATTGCAACCTCCCAATAGGTAAGCTTGATACCCATGTTCTATACTTGGCTACCTTTGTGTGTGAATACCCCCCCCTCCCCCTCCCATGGTAATTCTTCTTGCTGGCTAAAAAAGTATTAAAAATATATACAATACATCAGAAAAAAAGTCACCCAAAAGACACAGTGCTTTTTAGTAAAACATGTTGGCTGGCTGAAAGCTTGGCTGATCTTTTTGCTGCTATTAAACCTTTTATTACTTCCCTGCTATATCTGTTCTGTATTGCAATTGGTTTGCCACTTCATTCTGGTTGGAGACAGGTTGTTTGGCTATGTGAAGGGCTTGTCTGGCTATATCTGTGACACTGACCACATGATGGTGGGCAGGGAGTTTGGCTATGCAAGTTGTCTGGCTGCATTCATGTTTTCTGCATCACTGATTGCATGCTTGCCAGGTATGCAATTACAGATTGGTCAGAAGTTTGTTGGGAATTGGTTGGCAATGGTCAGTGTAGATTTTAAAGCCTGGTTCACAAAAACACTAGAATCTTGCTGTCTTGTCATCATTTTCTACTGGAAAGAGTGCACTTAGCAGAATAATGGCATTGCTGACTAAAGTCACATTCCACAAACTTGGTTGCACAAAACGATCTTTTGTGTAGTGCCTCTCAGCATAATTTTACAGATTTTTTTTGGCAGCTTCTTAATTGACTAATCTCTGTCTTCTGCTGTTGCTACAAAAGCACACCCTGCATGCCTTGAATCCTTCACTAAAGTAGTCAACAGGCAAACCTAAAAAAGCAACCCATCAAAACTGCCCAGTTTGTCTTCACAGTTCATTATATGTTTTTTCTTCTTCCTTTTCCAACTTCTGTAGAAATAGTAATAACATCAATACCCACTCACATTAAATTGAGTAATAACTCTAATATTTGTGTGATTGCTATCAGCTCCATCATATGCTTTAAGAAATTAATGTTTTGGATTTTTTTGAAGCCAACTTTTTAAAAAATTTGCCCTGATGAAGTCCAAAGTATTTCGGTTGAAATATTAGCTTCAAAAATGAAAAAGCTGATTTAAAAATAAATCTTAAAACAACTTTAGTACTGTCAAATCCATTCATTACTTATCCATTTAATTAACCTTAGTATTACAAGAATTCAAGTATTCCAAAAGACACATGTCATGCAATCTGTTCCTTGATTACATAAAGCTAATGATAGGCAGCAAGTGTGGAATAGCAAGTGTGAAATCAGCTGGTTAAGAAACTGTATTTTTTTAAGCAGCAAAAGAAGTGAACTGTTATTGTTTTACTGAGGCACGTGCTATTCTATGACTGAGTCTGACTCACTGACACCATAAAAACAACAAAACAAAAATAGGATAGCTGGAAAAAAACAGATTAAAATAATCAATTACCTAACTTACCTAACTGTCTGTGGTCTATTAGTAAAAAAAGAAAGGAAACTAAAATGTATTACATGTATTTACATACGCCTGCTCTCTCTCTCTCCTGCTCAAAAGTCAGTTTTTCTTTCATTGCTGGCTAGACAAATTTGTAGATGGAATGTTCACATGCAACACTCTTCAGGCTCTGCCTTGCCGCAGATGAACCATTTACCATCTAATCTTGTTCTACCAAATAGGAATTGGAACTTCTGCACATGGGCATGTGGCGTACACAAACAGAGATGGCTAAAGGAGTACGCACAGTACCTTTGCGTGTGCAGATGTTGTGCCAAGCTTAGTCATATTTGGCTGCTTACTTGTGTCTATCAGAGTAGACAGATGAGGTTCACAGACAATTACCAGTGTAAACTAACAAACAAACGGACAAACATAATTCTTGCATAAACTAATACGACTTTATTTGAGGTGTAAATTCCTTCCAGCATAAATTCATTTAAAAGTCCATGCCATAGCAGAAGTTGAGCTAAATGCTTACACCTTACTTAGCTATGTGTTTCAGAGTATAAAACCATTTTTTAATTTATATTCAATATTTCACCAAACAATACAACCTTTAAACTCTAATGCCCCACATGTTACAGTAGTTGGCTACAATGCAAACACTATATAATAGAGTGGGCGTCTCATAATTCCGGCTACTGTATTGTATGACTAATCTGACAATTACTATGACTGCCATAATTAATCATCCCATGCTGTGCACAAGTGCAAAATTGTCACTAAATCAAGTGAGGCCATTAAATAAATGAAGATGTAATTATAGGAGGTAGATATGGTAGAAACCTGTCTAGCCTGATTGTCTTCTAGCCTGATTGTCTTCTAGCCTGATTGTCTTCTAGCCCGATTCTCTTCTAGCCTGATTCTCTTCTAGCCTGATTCTCTTCTAGCCCGATTGTCTTCTAGCCTGATTGTCTTCTAGCCTGATTCTCTTCTAGCCCGATTGTCTTCTAGCCTGATTGTCTTCTAGCCTGATTGTCTTCTAGCCTGATTGTCTTATGTACAGGTTTCTTCATCCATGTCACAAAATATTTAAATCTCTACTTTTTACAGGAAATTATCTCTGCTGAAAATACCTTGGAAATATTTTACTGCTATTGACCTTTATAATCAAGCCTGCTAAATCTAGCTCCACTACTTTTAACAATCAACATTTCAGTGCTTTTACCCTGGTGCTAATCGGTGTTGATTATGATGTAATTCTGACAGTTTAATAGTACTACCGCCTATTGTCTTTTCCTGAGTGGCTGGTTAGTTCAGCTATGGCTGCTTGATCTATAGCTATGCCAAATATTTCTGTAAGTACTTGTAAATATAATAGTATCGATGTCTTATGTCATCATTGTGATGGGTTCAATTATGGCAGCTTGATCCCATAAATATGCCAACTGTTTCTATAAGCACCAACTATGTGTAGTATTGCAGATATGCAATTATTCCTGCCCACATATTGACTAATGTCGGCAGCTGTATGATCAAATGGAATATACCCATTCATTCAGCAATACTAGAACAATAGCAAGTTAGATTAGTCATGCTCATTTAAATGTCTTCATGCATAGCACTCAAGGGTGGCTCCAGACCACCTGTTACCCTACTGACAAATTGCTATACAGCTGTGTAGCCAGGATTCTTAGGAGGCTTCTTGATTGAACACAGTAATGCATGTGCTCATGCACCCACAACTTTCATGGGTCACGCCTCCACTTTTAAATGATATTTTGTGCATATTTATCAAGTACTATTAATTGAGAGTCTTGCAAGCAAGAAAATCAACTACACACTGGCCCAGCAGCTGGTGCTTTATTATTACTTACAACAGCCTGGCCATCCTCAACTGGTTCCCATAAGTCTGTATGGTTATGTCCACACCACTTTCTGCATTGACACAATGCCCATCCCCACAGGCACACTGACCACAGGAACTGCATGGCTGTGATGCTGGGGATGATTTGCACGTGCCATCATGTAATGTTATTATAAGGACAATGATTAAATGTAACTTGACAAGTAATCATTGTGCTTGTAATACCATAAATGGTTGAGATGTAACTTGATCATTATGGATGGAGTGTGTATACAATGGCCAACCAGAAAATGTAACTGACTCATATGCATTACTATCATGCCAAGCAGGTTAACATCATGGCATTCGCAGTAGCTAGAGTATGCACAAAAATAGACTTTCAAAATCCACGTCACTGGACTTCATTTGTAAGAGGATGGGGATCAAGTCATGTATTTCCAATCTATGCTGACGAGAATGGGAACAGGGGGAAAGGGAGAGGCAAAGGGGCTCCTTTTTATTGGATGCGCACAAAATTCAGAGCATTTGGCGGCTCTACTGTAAGCTATTATCGTGGCGTGACTTGAGATGTGTAGCTTATACATAACAAAATAATGGGTTCTTTCAGTGTGCTTTGTTTAGAGTAGTAGCAGTAGCAAATTTACATGTAGGTCAAGTCAGGACCTCAAATTGCAGCTTTGCCATATATAATTATTTTCTGATGGCCAGTCCTAGAGTAGTTGTTGATTAGTTATTAATGACAGACACCATAAGCTGCATTCTTTCTCGGTGAAAAAAATGCTATGTAGATATTGGAGGCTAATGTCACCTTGCAGTTTTTAACTTTGAGACATCATTACTCATGGCAGCTTCAATGCAGTTTTGAATGTAAACCTACTTTGCAGTTTTAGACACTAATAGAAGAATTAATGGCTCTCTAGGACTTTCCTAATCAGTAGTTCCAGCCCCCCATCTAGGATTTGGGGGTCCCTGACTTTGTCTGAATATGACTGGCTATTTGACCAATTTTAATTTTAAATGTGTTTTAATCTTCAATTTTTTATGGTTACGTCTGAAGAAGTTACGGAAGCATTTTTTGGTCCAAAAATGTTTGCACACCATTCTCAAGCACACCATTTAACTAGAATTCTGCAAGGAAAAATGTTCAAGCCCAATGCAGTAGATACATTTTTTAGATACTAACTAACTTGATGAATTTTTTCTTCTCATGTGAGTGGTTCAAAGCCACGGGATTAAGAGACTTGATTGTTTTTGTTGCTCTTGCTGTTATTATTATGTTGTTGATATTATTATTATTATTATGCATATGCCAAAAATATCATGAAAAAACTTGAGAGGATTTCTATTTCCTACGAACCAATTTATTCAATCAACAAGAAACTGGAAGAGGTGGAGTTATTTGAGCTAAATATTAACAACACACATGCAAATATTGGGCACAGAAACCTTTATCAACTCTCCCTCCCTGCTTTCACTTAAAGTGCATTTAAAGGTACCTCACCACACAGTCACTTTCAAGCACCTTGTTCCACTTCTAGTATATAAATGTGTAACTCCTGACAATCACACAAGGAATAATCAAATTCCAATAACCTGTGTTGGATTTAGTTTTTAATCTCATGCTAAAATTCTTTACATTTGATCAATCATTACATTACATTGATCAATCATTGATCAATCATTACACTACATTGATCAATCATTCATTACATCAATCATTACAGCATTACATTGATCAATCATTATATTACATTGATCAATCATTACAACATTACATTGATCAATCATACATTGATCAATCATTACATTACATTGATTAATCATTACATTACATTGATCAACCATTACATTACATTGATCAATCATTACATTACATTGATCAATCATTCATTACATTGGTTCATTACATTGATCAATCATTACATTACATTGATCAATCATTCATTACATTGACCAAACATTACATTACATTGATCAATCATTACATTAGATGATCAATCATTACATTACATTGATCAATCATTATATTACATTGATCAATCATTACATTACATTGATCAATCATTACATTTCATTGATCAATCATTACATTACATTGATCAATCATTACATTACATTGATCAATCATTACATGTAAGATCAATAATGAGCACAAATTGACTGCATATATTTCTATGTTAGTTTTAATGAAACTACAAGATATTCCACACTTGGAATTTTATACCTTCTTTCTGTATTATCAGCTCATGTACAAAATCTTAGCATTGTAATCTTGACATCATGAGCATTGTTGAATTGCGTTGCTCTAGTCCAAAACCTACTACTGCTCTACAGCTATAATCCTGGTCATTGACCTGGTCATAACTCTAAACATTGCCCTGGCCCTAACTGTAGACAATGCTCTAACCCTATAGCTGAAGTCCCAATCCAGTACCGATCTCTACAGTACTAATAGTGACATTATGATGGTGTAATGCTAGAATTATAAGATGAGTTAGCATTTTGATGAAAGGTTCACCAGGTCAATATAGACCTCTATACTCACCATATCCTTTATCACCCACTCAATGTCGAGACATCATCAGCAGCAATGCTTCCTTTGACCTTTACTATATGAAGTTGTGTGATGGTAGGACCAGAGTGGATGATGCTGGATACAAAACATATAATATATTGCAAATGGAAGGACATCATATCATATATATATTCTGTTATTGAGTAATATAATCACGATAATGATTTAAAGTCATGGTGTGATGTATATATCAAGGTACCACTAAAGGTTCATAGGTCGAGGGTTACTACTACAGGAAACATCTGAGCATGGCCAACGAGCGGGCAGACTAAAGTCTTGAGAAGAAACATGCAAGGAGAGAACAGGAAAGCCCTGAGCAAGATCTACAGCATTAGACAGGATGATCAGACAAAATGAACATTCCAGGAGAGAGTAAGAAGGCTAGACAAGGGAACACGCCAGATACACTTGCTGATGTCTTAGTATTTTTAAAGACTGGCCTTGTTGTAACTGATCCAGAGATAAGTTTTAATTGGGAAGGGCAGGAGCTAATACAGCAGAGGTGAGAAATGGACAAGCTATGCTTAAGTAAGGATTGCCCCTACCCTCAGTAATGCATACATACCTTTGTGCATTTTAATGCGAGATCTCATGGCAAACAATCACATGAATATTTTCATGCACACCGCTTCCATTTCAAGTATGTGCCTCTAAGTTGTTTTTTTAGATCTATTTTATAGACTCAGAATATGTTGCAAATACCTGGGGGTGGAAGTAGGTTAGGAAGTTAACTCTTTTCTTAATTAGCAATCTTCACATGCTAGACGGCAGATGTCCATGCAGTCCATTAGTCTCATGCAGCCACACTAATAAGTCAAATGGTTCCTCCCTTTCTCTTTCCCACAGTTTCTGAGAGCTATATACAAAGCTGGAAAACGTTGGTCTAATGGAGCTACTGATCATTAATTAACCACACAAACTAATAATTAATCATTCATGACATAGTTATGAAATACGAGTAATTAAAGATAATTTTGTTAAAATAAAAAATGAAAAAATGAAAAGACAGACTATTATAATCATTATCTGCATAAAACAAAACAATAATAAAATTAAAAAAATAACAGCAAAAATAATATTATTGTTATTATTTTATTATAAATTATTATATTTTTTAAAGTATTAAAAAAAGAAGTAATTATTATGATGATGAGGATGATAATAGTAACAATAGTTATAGTAGTTGTAATGGTAATGTAACTGATATTGTTTTATTGTTGTTGTTCTTGTTATTATTACTACAAGAACCTTCTCCTTGAAATTGTATTCTATTCAATACAATTTCAAGTTTATATTGAGAAGGTTATTGTAATGTTATTATATCAACTGAGAGTTCATTTGAGAGTTATTTTTGTTGTTGTTGTTGTTATTCTAGATTATAATGACTTCCTTCACAAATTTTATTCTCAATGTTTCACTCTAACCCTCTCAAGAATAACGAGATGCTAAAGCTCATGTGAGGTAGCTACCTAAGCCATCATGTGATGAGCACCACATCCTGGTGCATACGTGGTGCATGTGACAAGATGTGGCAAGGGGTGGGGGTGAGCGGTTGAGGTGGAGGAGGGGTGGGGGTTGACGGGAGTGGAGGTGGTGAAATAAAAAATTAAATTATAATAAATAAAATAAAACGCGTTAGTTTAGTTAAATGAAATATATTGATATAATTTTATTAAAAAATAAGATAAAACTAAATAAAGTATTACTACTACTAATTTTAATTACAACAAGTAGAGAATAAATAAAAAGTAAATAAGCAAATAAATAAATAACATTGTTATGGTCGAGGCTCAAGTTTAAGCCCTCAAGAGTGGCCATGCTGCAGCCAGGTAAATCCATTCCACAATCTTTATTGAACTGCTCACATTCTGGTGCTTGGCTGATGTATGCCTCTTTCACTGGCAGTTCCTTCTGTGTTCTTGGCTGATCTAATGTAGTGATTTTCTCCCAGAAGATAGGATGTCCATTGTCCCATGCATGTTCAGAAATGGCAGACTTTTCTTTTTACAGGCACCTTGGCAATTCTTTCATTCTGATCTCTTTGTAGTTCTCCCCTCTGCAGTACTTCCTTACAGCTGAAAACATACCAGGGCAGGAGACAGAAGGAACTGCTAGTGGATTGATCTGCGTAGCACTGTGTGGGCACTTCTATTGCTAGGCGCCCTCTCTCAAGAGCCTATAACTTTATATATCACAAACATACAAACATATTTATTGTTTGTTTAATTTTTTTTTTAATTTTTTTATTTTATTTTTTTAATATATATATATTTTTTTAAATATTTTATATTATATAATATATTTTAAAGGGTATGCAGCATATGAGAAATAATACAATATTAAATACAATATTAAATACAATATTAAATACAATGTCCAATTAATTTGTTTGTTTGTTTGTTTGTTGTTTATATGTTTATATTTGTTTGTTTGTTAATTTAAAAAAATTTTTTATGAATGTGTATTTATTTAATATTGTTTATATTTTTAAATAGCGTATTAAGTTTTATCTTATTTTGTAATATTTTCCCACATTAATTAGTCAATTTTTAAATACTTATTTCTCCCCCTCCCCCCCTTGCTACATCCTGCTGTCACATGCATTACATATGGGCAGGGTGGGGTTCTCATTACGTGGTGGCTATGTACTTGAGTCTTAGCATTGCTCTATTCCTGAAGAAAGCTAGAACAGCTAGCCGAAATGTCAATAAGAAAATTTAAGAAGAAAAATTCAAGTTAACTGTTGAGAAAATTATCACAATATTTTTGTTGTTGTTGTTTTTATTTTAATTTTTTTAAAATCTTTGTTATTATTTATTATATTACAGTATTATTATTTTATTGCAAACTCTCAATGAATTCTCAGTTGACGTAATAACATTTTCAATAATCAACTTGAAATTATATTCCCTTGAAAACGTTTCGACTAGATGCTCTAGCCTTCATCTTATATCCTGATGAAGGCTAGAGCATCTAGTCAAAATGTGGAGAGAATACAAGTTCAAGTTGTTTTTATAGTTGCCTAATAATAATTATTTGGATGAGAAAGTTCAGTATAAAAGATGGGGCATGCACTGGAAGAAAAATGCGACTTTGTGGAACTGTAGCTTGGGCACCAGACCATCAGCCAATCATACTCCTTACCAGGTTTGTATA
Source organism: Cladorhizidae sp. MBARI D1340-BT2 (assembly GCA_028752905.1). Classification (NCBI taxonomy): domain Eukaryota; kingdom Metazoa; phylum Porifera; class Demospongiae; order Poecilosclerida; family Cladorhizidae; species Cladorhizidae sp. MBARI D1340-BT2. The sequence continues at coordinate 24,082,850 of JAQNBH010000008.1, read as the reverse complement.
GTATACAATTGATTTGGGGCAATCTGTTAATAGACAATTTTTCACCCCTCATTAATTGTAATGATCCAGAAAGCTACCCACGGATAGTAACTAGGGAATCCATAAAGTAAGCTCCACTCTTTGATTAAAGCATGCCCTCATATGGTATGCACAGCTGGGTAGCCCATGAAATGAATGGAAAATGTGTGTTTCAATCGAGAGTATATGGGTACCCATTGAGTTGCTCATATTTGGTGTTTTCCTTATCTATGCAATCAGATCAGCCATTTACACTGCTGTTAGAATAGTTGGACAGTGGAATGTGATATGCCCATCCAATCAAGTAAGTTAAGTGCAGTACCAAATTCATATGATGGTTTGGTGAAACATTTAACTGAGGCTAATGAGAGGCAGAGCTACAGGATGACCTGAGTGCATGTGCTTAGGGCAAGTAGGAGAGGCAGAGGGAAGAGTGGGAAAGAACATGTGTAGGTTTTACTTGAGAAAGCAGTGTCAGATATTAGCAAGTGCAGGAGATTAATCAAGAAAGCTAATTTGAAATTGAAAAAAGCTAGGGAGACCGCCACCAAGAGTAGGAATTTTGAATCTGCAGATCTTTGTCAGGGAATGGCCTAACTAGCAGACCTCTCAGCTAGGCCTTTCAGGACATATAACTAAATTTATCATGACAAATCACAATTTTTATCAGGACATAATGTACCACATAAAATGGAATGCTGAAGTACATTTTTTATGGCAGCTAAGCTGTTTTCATTCAGTTGGTTCAAACTTTTCATAGTAGCAGATTTGCAGATAACTTTTCCTAGGAGGTGTTTGCTCCCTGAACAGGGTATTATCATTGTGCCATAAAACTAAGTAAATGACTGGGATGAAGAATTCTCCTCTCCTCTGTTTTTATCTACCTAACCATACTGAACAATACTGACAAGTCTTTCAAGGTCAGCCTTCGACTGAGGAAGTAACAATGTCTTTGCAAATATTGAAATTGGTATATTTCATTATCACTACTGAATACATAGCTTTTCAAAGATAATCGATAGCAGCTGTGTTGTGAATGTAGATAGGGTAGTATGATGTCAAGGAGGTAAACTTACCAAGTGAGGATTTATTACTGTTACAGGGAGCAAGTAATGCTAATTCTTTGTCTTGTCGAAAGGGAATTTTGCTAGCATTTTTGATACACTTTTCTCATAACAGACTTGACCCAGACATTAAGTTTTATAGAGGATCAGGTAGATTCAGCTGGTAGTTAAATCTGTCTAATGACAGCTGCTAATAATTTTTTTTGTCATACATCAACGTGGTGTATGCACATGAGCTCTCAATGTTTTAAGTATAGAACAGGCTGTTTGACAGTTAATGTTACAACAAGTTACCAGAGTGCACTACCAATAATGTTCCCATTTAACTTTAGTACAGGTCAAGGGCACTGCAAAAATCAGGCCTTTGGTTACAATATTCAGGACATCAGGACAGACTGCACAAAATCAGTACTCTTCTGATAAAATTGGGATGGTTAGCAGGTCTGAACTGTCAAGAAGGTCATGGCTTGTTGACAAGGATAATAGGCAAAACCAGTTGAGCCACAGGTGAATAGGGTGCAGAAACCATAGGCAATAAGTTAGGCACAAGCCTTAGGTAAATTATAATTTCTCCCAACTAGACAGGCTAGCCTCTACAGAGGTGCCCACTTGACTCAAGGAATATGGGCAGGCTATATCTAGTGGCAACCAAGCCATGACAAGCAGGAAGTGAAGTAATTCATTGGAGAGGGCTAGTGTTGGCAACTGTTAAGTGTAGGAACCATAAATTTGGAACCAGCTCATGGATTATCACATGGGTGTGGAGGTCTAGCCTGAAATAAACCTCACTGAGCTAAGAATGTAAGCAAGTGTGTAGGATACACATAAGTAATATGATTCAAGGATATTTTTCTGACTCTGGGAAGGAGAGGAATCCACCACAACCAAATATCCAGGCAGGGCAAGAGTTTGGCAGCTGCAGCTGCTTTCTGTAACATCCAATGTACTGACACTGCATTTAAGATCTTTATGGCTGACCTTAAGCCAAATAGCAGAACTGTATGCATTAATGTAGAAAGCTTCTTTTCCCAGAATATTTCTAGAGGCCACATATCTTCAGGCTGGATAGACACAGCTGTCTGGTGATAGCAGCAGTATCATAGTGGACACACACCAGATCCTAGTGTTCCTAGCAGGCCTGAGTTATGTCTACCATGTTAAGACTCTGGCACTACTTCTGGATGTTGTGTTCAGTTCTGTCACCAGGTGCTTACTCTGGCCTGCACTTGCCAATGAGACCCTTTTTATTATGAATTTGATTGTCAAGAACTCTGGCAATAGTTCTGCCAACTCCACAAATTCATATATTGGATTTTCTCCACTTTCTTGCTCAGGATTGGGAGTAAGTCTTCACATACAATGGGGATCATGTAAGTTAGAAATTTTGCAATGCTCGTAAAGTCTGAAGTTCTGGGGGATTTTGTACCATGAGCTGATAATGACTGCAGAAAGAAGGTATGATATCCATTCATGACAAAGTGTGGAATATCTTGAAGTTTCATTAAAACTAACATAGAAATAGATGCATGTCAATTTGTGCTCACCATTAATTTTGTGATTGCAATTCAAAGTCAAAAATACTTTCTTCTATTATCTTCAGACTTGGAATATAGCTACTAATTGCTCAGGAGAGCTCACTTTTCCAGGATTACGGGCTTTCGTAAATGGAGTTTGCCAATCCATCCATCAAAACATCACCAAAGAGATAGGTGCTCTGAAAGGTGGTCTGGACTGAACAGGAATCAATGACCCACTCTACTCCCCAACTGAATAGGAGGGTGGAGAGCCAGAACAGACTGCCCTGAACATTTACAGATTACAGTTAGTATGCCAGGATTGTGGTGCAGCAGAGATCAAACATGGTTGAACGATCAACCTTTTCCGCATCTCCAAGGGAGAGAAGAACCACTTATGTGGAGCACGGATATGAATATGTTCCTCTACAATCAAAGTGCCCTCAAGCACTTTGGTGAATGCTGCCTCTACAGGTAGGGAAGACCACCCAAGAAACACGTGCCCAAGTGTTGAGGCATGAACAAAGCTGCAATGGCCATTGTGATGCCTGAACCTGACACAGCCCAAGTTCAGTTTGAGAACCATCATGAATAGCTCAAAGCTCCCTATGTAATCTATGCTCTTTGTCTGTATGATCTGAGATCCTATCAGGAAAACCCCTAGAGTCACCAATGATAATCGGTAATATGAAAAACATGTGCAATTTTATCAGTGGTGGCTCTAATGATCCTTAAGAATATTGCCGACAAAATGACTGTTGATTGCAAATGTAATTTTTTTTGTGTGAGACGGCTTTCAGTGAGCTTGGAGTTTATTGTCACCTAGCCTATAACAGGGGCAGACCCATGGAGAGGGGAGGGGGGAGGGGTACTGGACCACTCATGAACTCCTGATATGAAATAGGTTACTGGTATATATTTATGCTCTATTTTGACAAAGATAATTTGCAAGCTACATACATACATAGGGTTTGCCTTCTATAAGACACAACACAAATACAAGACATGACTCGTAAAAATGAAATAGAACAAGAATTTACCAATTAGACCACAACGATTTGATTTATATGACCCTTTACCTATCAATACCCAATGTAGACCACAACTATTTATATGACCCTTTACCTATCAATACCAAATATATACCAATGTAGACCACAAAGATATTTAAATATAACCTAACCTTTTACCTATCAATACAAAGTAGTAAGACCACAAATATTTATCAATGTAGAGCACAAATATTTATATCCTCAATACCAAATATATACGAATGTAGACCACAAATATTTATAGTCCTTTACCTATCAATACCAAATATATAGAGATGATAATCCTGATGAAGACTAGAGCATCTAGTCGAAACGTTGAGTGAATACAATTTGAAGTTGATTACTGAGAAGATGATTTTAATGTTACATAATGTCAACTGAGCGTTCATTGATATTAATAGGTAAAGGGTCACATAGATGTTTGTGTCTAATTTCATTTTTGATTACTACATAAAACATCTTTCTGTCTTTTAATGAGCTCTCAGTTGACACAGTACAGACACATTTGACTTTCTCGATAATAAACTTAAACTCAATGTAAATGCTCTAGCTTATCAGTTTTTTTGTCCTGTTTCTATTTCTTTTCTTCTTTTTTTATATCGAGCAGCCACCTGCAAGAAGTTACTCAGTATAACACCAGATTACCTTATTTTCCTTTGTATATATATACAATAGATCATGCATTATAAGTTGTTTATTGGTTTTGTTAAAGGTTTGTGCTGTTAACTGTGTCACAAAGTATGTGGAAACTGCTTACTTCTTTGTAGTAAAAATGTGCCTTTGCTAGCTCAATTAGACTCGATATTACACATGCACAAGCATGATTTGGATTTAGGATACCGTGTTTTACTGAATACAGAAACGGATTAGTCCAATTTGGAGTCTTCTGGTGGAAAAATTATAAAGCTCAGACCTATTGTATTGTATACAAGTTATATGTTGAGGGGGGGGGAGAGACAAAGCATGAGTGAACCCAAACAAAAAGAAATATAACAAGAAATACTGAAGGATCCTTTACTATTAAATAACACAAATACCATAATACAGATTAAAAAGCAGTCTACCATATACTATTCGGTAAAGGGTCCTCTTATAAATCAACATCAGTTACTTTTATGAACAATTATTTTTTAAAGTTTCTATTTGCTTGTTTTTATAGTCAAGCAGCCACCCCAGCAGCCACCCCAGCAGCCATCCCAAAGAAGTTACTCCGCATAATTAAAAAACAATCGTGTTTAGTACACACAGGTGACAGCTAAACCCCTGCGCCATAAGTAGTTACCTGGTGTAGTTGAATGTCTGTGCTGCTAACTATTGTTATACGAGTAAAGTTATGAAGAAACCAACTTATCACTTCTTAAGCTGCTGACTCAGCTCATTTCTGTGCTTTTAACTATTGTCACAAGAAGCTTGTTACTTCTAGGTAGCAAAAACGTGTAGCTGCTTTCTGACTCAGCTCAGCTCGACTCGATATTACACATATATACACTAGCATGCTTACACTTGCTTATTGATGATCTTCTAACTATTTCTGGTGTTTTACTGAATCGATAAACAGGTTAGTCATTGCAAGGCATTGGGCGATTTTCAGTCTTCTTGTAGTAAAATTATGACAAATAGATATATTGTATGCAAGTTATGTGTGAAAATAGGTGATAAGATCTTGAAGATGTATTTTTAATATTTTTGGAGGGGCTGCCCTTCATGAAGGAGTCAAGACACGCTGAAAGTGTTTCTGAATCAAAATTAGCCAGAAGCACCATTTCAAAAAGCATGAGTTATAATAATTTTTTTGTGTGTGCTTTAGGGGTCCACCATTTTATCACTAGGATAGGTTTTGCTACCATGCTCCCCAATAAGATTAGCCCTGAGATTGTGTGTATTTTTTGGGGTGTGAAAGTGAAAAACCGATTGCGCAGATGTGATTAGGCTTTTTAGCAATTCCCAATCTATTATGGTATATACTATTATGCTCAAAATTAAAATTTGATGGAAGTGTTGTGTCAGATGAAAATTCATGTTAAAATTCAAGTTTAACAATTATTGTACTGCAGCAGAGATGATTCTAAGTAATCTTGTAGGACACTCAGTCTTGTTGCTCATTAAATGTAGCTTTTAACAAGGAAAATACATGCTAAAGGCAGCTGAAGAAGGCCGAACTACTGTAACTTTTTGAGCAGCTTTAGCCCAACATAGAAGCTCTGTAGCATCTTGCTTCTACTGTTTCAACATGCAGAAGTCTTCATTCATGTCAGTACATTTCGATAAATGTGTCAGTTCACTCCTATGAAATCAGCATCAAAGAAGGGAAATTCTGACAAGCATTCAGTATCCATGTGGCACTTGGTTGCATGCTGTCAACCTGATGTGGTAAAAATAGACTTGCAGCCTTAAACTCATCGAGGGTTTCAACATCCATCTGGTCTTAAAGTAATCAAGCCCAGTGTACACATTAGAGAGCATATTGGGTCATTTGTTGTCATGAAGTCTTTACTTGTCTGGCTGGCTTTGCGACTATTGCGTTCATGTTGGGGCAGTAAGCAGAGCACATAGCACGAGTCAGCAACTTCATAGCACATAAAAGTAGTCCAGAGCCCCATGACCATCTAGTAGATGGCTTTCACAAAGTATTCCCCTCCAGTTAAATGACAACAGAGGCAAGCCAGTAGGCACATATATATGTTTTGGGGAATTCTGAAGTATGTACAATAGCTTATTGTTGGAAGGACATAGATCACTATTTCCAGTAAGAAAAGGCTCTACATCTCCAAACATCACAATAAGTTGGTTAATGACTTACCATTTGTGGCTATATGACCCTGTTGCTTTACTTGTTTGCTGCTTCCAGCATAGCTTCCCCTTGGGACTATGGGAAAACATGGACATCCATGCACTGATAAAATGAGAAGGAGTACAAATATAGTCCCCATGTGATCAATTGTATGGGAAAACCATATTATATCCATACACTTTCAATACACAACTTGTCAAAGTTTGCATAGCTACACAATTTGTAGATGCACCATCTCTCATGGCTGCCAAAAGTCTATCAGAACTAATACCAGAAGTACTGCAAAGAACACTTACTATCTTGTAGGCAATTCTCTTTCTGAGAAAGTGATTTTGCTAAAAGCTGCACCCTAACAAGTTGCTGATAAATAGTTCAATCATTCCCTGTATAGCACAAGATTATTGCTAAAGCTTCAGCCCACCCTGTGCCATCATATATATATATAACTGACTGCCTTACCAGCAATCTTGTTCTTCATTCTTGCCAGATCTTCTTCCAAGATAAAAGGGATGAGGTCAGACATGTGCCAACAGTCTGTTAGATGAAGCATATTTTCTTCCAACTAATTACAAAACGATGTTCAATGGCACACCTGCTCAAAGAAATCTTGCTACCTTCATTCTGTACACTTGCTGTCTATCTGGCAACGTTTCTCCCCTTAAATATGTGCTGTATCATATGCTTCTTCACTGCCTCAGCTATTTTCCCCCCTCTTATTTCTCTCATCTCCAATCTTGTTTATGCATGCATAACCTTACATAGTTTAATACTGCTTAGTTTTAAGCACAATTCTTCTCTGCAAGGTATATATGAAAATGAGCTTTTTATTATAATTCACTTCTGCCACATAATTTTGGACATAATGTTGGAATAATGCTGGCATAGGTAAAATTTTGAGCATATTCAATTGGTAAAAGAGGTATATTTTTTACATACATACTGTACACTGCCTCGATAGGCTTTTATAGCTGCTAACTAACTAACTGGTGCCAGCACAGGCAGTGACAGCTATAAAATCTGGTAATCTATGTGGATGCTTTGCTAATCCCAATAGGATCTTCCGTGATGATCAGTATATGGTTGCTACTTCTAGCACTAGCAGTCTAGTTATTGAAATATATTGGAAGTGTCCAGTCCAGTCAGATCTGATAATGAGCCTTCCTCAAGTGATATAGAAGACATTAATAAGGATTCCTTTTGAATAAGTTGAAACCACCACCTGCTAGTGAATTTGGAAGAAAGATGAAGGTTAAAACCCCTCCTACTCCTACTGAAAAGTGCAAGAGCAGTGGATCAAGTACCCATCAGCTAAAGAAAATTCAACCGGTCCCTGGAATTCCCTAAGGAACTCTTCAAAGTGAATTGTTATTTGTTGATCGTTTTTGTTATTGTTGTTATTATTGAATCATTGTTGTTAATATTGTTGTTAATATTGCTGTTAATATTGTAGTTATTATTGTTGTTATTATTGCTATTATTATTGCTATGCTATTATTATTGCTATTATTATTGCTATTATTATTGCTATTATTATTTCTATTATTATTTCTATTATTATTGCTATTATTAATGCTATTATTATTGCTATTATTATTGCTATTATTATTATTGCTATTATTATTGCTATTATTATTGCTATTATTATTGCTATTATTATTATTGCTATTATTATCATTGCTATTATCATTGCTATTATCACTTTATCACTACTATTATCACATTATTATTATCATTATTATTATTATCATTATTATTATCATTATTATTATCATTATTATTATCATTATTACTATCATTATTATTCCTATTATCATTATTATTATATATATCACATTATTATCATTATTATTATCATTATTATTATCACATTATTATTATCATTATTATTATCATTATTATCATCATAATTATCATCATTATCATCATCATTATTATCATCACATTATTATTATCATCATTATTATCATCATTATTATTATAATCATTATTATTATCATTATTATTATCATTATTATTATCACATTATTATTATCATTATTATTATTATCATTATTATTAGCATTATTATTATTATCATTATTATTATCATTATTATTATCATTATTATTATCATTATTATTACTGTATCACATATCACATTATTATAATCATCATTATTATTATCATTATTATTATTATCATCATTATTATCATTATTATTATCATTATTATTATTATCATTATTATTATCATTATTATTATCATTATTATTATCATTATTATTATTATCATTATTATTATCATTATTATTATCATTATTATTATCATTATTATTATTATCATTATTATTATCATTATTATTATCATTATTATTATTATCATTATTATTATCATTATTATTATCATTATTATTATTTATTATTATCATTATTATTATCATTATTATTATCATTATTATTATCATTATTATTATCATTACTATTATATTACTATTATCATTACTATTATCATTACTATTATCATTACTATTATCATTACTACTATTATCATTACTATTGTCATTACTATTATTATTACTATTATCATTACTATTATCATTACTATTATCATTACTATTATCATTACTATTATCATTACTATTATCATTACTATTATCATAATAATTATTACTATTATCATTACTATTATCATTACTACTATTATCATTACTATTATCATTACTATTATCATTACTATTATCATTACTACTATTATCATTACTATTATCATTACTATTATCATTACTATTATCATTACTATTATCATTACTATTATCATTACTATTATCATTACTATTATCATAATAATTATTACTATTATCATTACTATTATCATTACTATTATCATTACTATTATCATTACTATTATCATTACTATTATCATTACTATTATCATTACTACTATTATCATTACTATTGTCATTACTATTATCATTACTATTATCATTACTATTATCATTACTATTATCATTATTACTATTATCATTACTATTGTCATTACTATTATCATTACTATTATCATTGCTATTATCATCACTATTATCATTACTATTATAATCACCATGGTGCCATGGAAATGTGGCAAGCCCCTGATCTGGGATGTGACCTGCCCCAACACTCTGGCACAGTCCTATTGTGCTCAAGCTACCAGGAGCTCAGGTGCAGTAGCTGCCATGGCTGAAGAGAAAAAGGAGGACAAGTACCACTGCCTTACCAGGAATTTTTTTTGTGTGCCAGTTGCGGTTGAGACCCTAGGTGCCATTGGCCCAAAGTCATTGGCCTTCCTAAAGGAACTCGGAAGGAAAATGAAGCAACACACTGGGGAAGAGAATTCATACCAATTTTTGATGCAACAATTGTCTGTGGCGGTACAGAGAGGCAATGCTCTTGCAGTCATGGGGGCAATGGGAGGCTCGGGCATGGACAGTCTTGTGTAATTATTAGTGTTGTTGTTGTTATTGTTTTGTTGTTGTTGTTTGATATATATAATAATAATAATAATTACTATTATCATTACTATTATCATAATAATTATTACTATTATCATTACTATTATCATTACTATTATCATTACTATTATCATTACTACTATTATCATTACTATTGTCATTACTATTATCATTACTATTATCATTACTATTATCATTACTATTATCAGGGTTTCATACAGGATTTTTGGTTGGGGGGGGGGGGGGGGGGGGGAAAGTATCCAGCTTACTTTTAGCACGCTATGTAGCTGGAAAGTACTGATTATCTGTGGGTATGGCCTACATTTGCCACATTCAGTCACTTGCTAAAACTTTTGGTGATATCATGTTGTTGATTGGCTTGTGGGCACATGATTGGCTTGTGGTGGACACGTTTGTGTGTTTGTGTGCAGCAGGATAGTTTATGATTGTGTTATGAATGTGTTGATTGCTTGTAATTGCTTTAGGTGGATATGTTTGTGTGTTTGTGCCAGAAAGTTGTGGTTATGTGTTGTGAATGTGCTGTTGATTGGTATTATATTTGATTGTATGCTGAGTTAAGTATAAAATAGAAATCTGTAAATACTAGTCTAATAAAGTGTTGTCTGTTAGTTGCCTGTTGAGTTTGTAAGAGCACTGCTCCTTGATTTTTCCCCCCTGGTGGGTTGATCTCCCTGAAGAAATCATTCACAAACATGGATCTCAGAGCCTACTTTCGAAAGAGGACAAGCAGTGATGCATCAGACTCGTTGACTGATCAGGAAGCTGCCCATTCCTCATCCAGTCTCTCCCATACAACTGACAATTAGCAGGAGCCTCAGAAGAAGAAGAGTGCTAATGAAAAGAGGAAGGTCTACAGGGAAAAACTTTCATTTAAAAAAGAATGGGAGAAGAAATACCCCTGGGTCACCTGCAAGGATCCTAGTGGAGGCATGTTCTACATGCCAGAATTGGGGGAAGCCCCCTGTTGGGTCTTGGACAACCAGAGGCATAGTTGACTGGAACCATGCTAGTGAAGTACTGAAGAAGCATGCAGACTCCCAATGGCACAGAGATGCTGCAGCTGTTGGTGCCATGGCACAGCAAGTAGAGAGTGGGAAGTCTGTACTTGAGCTCCAGTGTTCAGCTGTACAAGAGGCTGCTGAGTGTAGACAGAGAAATTGGTGTGTGTTACTCAATCTGTTTAGAGCAGTCTACTTTCTGGTCAAAAATAGAATTCCTCATATGAGTGTTTATCCACATTTGATCCACTAGTTGCCAAGGGGATAAATTACTTGAGCAACATATCAATGAAGACCCATCTAATGCTCAGTACACCTCCAAGTTCAGCACTACGTCACTGATTGAAGCCATTGACATATGGCTTGACAGAAAGCTGATAGAAAGCCTGAAATCCAGCCCGTTCTTCTCAATTCTAGCAGATGAGAGAAGACATTTCCACACAGGAGGAGCTATCGATTTGTTTCCGGTGGCTTGTTGATGGTCACCCAGAGGAACACTTTTTGACGATTCTTCATCTCAAATCCACTGATGCTGAAGAAATTACACATGCTCTAACTTCCTTCATCAGTGAGAAGAATCTTGATTACTCTAAACTTGTTGGACAAGGGTATGACGGTGCTGCAACATTCTCTGGTTGCAGAAGTGGAGTGCAAAGAAGGATGAGGGTGCATGCAGCCCATGCTCACTGCTCCTGCCACAGGTTGCAGCTTGCTTCCATGCAAGCAGCTGAGTCTGTTGCTACCGTGAAAAAGATGTTTGGCACAATGGCCAGCTTGTTGAAATTGTTTTATTATTCCCCCCAAAAAGCAGAAGCTCTGAAAAATGTGCAGTCAGTCCTAAATTTTCCAGAGCTGAAAGTAGTCAAACCAAGCCAAACAAGATGGCTATCTCATGAGAGATGTGTGCGAGCCATTCGCAAGGAGCTTCCTGCTCTGATAACTACTTTGCACAAGCTCTATGAAGATTGTAGTGACGCAGAAGCATATGGCATAGCGTTGGTGTTGGGCTCTTATAGTGGAGTGGCCACTATCATTCTGCTATCATCCATGCTTGATCTTCTTGCTAAGCTCAATTGCTTTATGCAAAGCAAGGCAACTGATTTCAGCAAGTTGCCAATCATCCTTGAGAGCATCGTTTCAGAGCTGAAATGCCTCAAGAATGAGGATGCAGAATGGTGTTCTCTGGTGGAAACAACTGTTGACATGCTTGCTAGTGAACATGACATCACATGCAGGAGGAGTTCAACTCAAACTGGCAGTGCAGCTGCCACATCAATGAGTGAGTACCACAATTCAACAGCTATTCCATATATTGACAAACTTGTTTCCAATATGAATGGCTGTTTCACTGATGGTGCTGTGGAGCTACTTGTCTCCTCATCGATCTTTGACCCTGCTTTGATGCCAACAGAAGATACTGCACTTCTTGAGTATGGCAATCCACAACTGCAAACTCTAGTTAACTTCATGGGAAAGAAGCAACTGTAGAGTTTGATGGTGAAATCTTCACTTCTCCACCGCTCGTGGATGGAGAAGAAATCTTTGCTGAGTGGAGAGTTTTTAAGAGAGTCTTGGCACAAGAGAAGAAGAAAATGATGGAGAAAAAGAAACCAAGTAAACCACCCACTCTACAGGATATGAAGGAGCTTTCAGGAGCATTCAAAGAGATCTTCCCAGAGATTTTGGATATTTTGCTAACACTTCCAATTGCAACAGCTACTGTCGAACATTTTTTTAGTCGGATGAAGATTGTGATGACACGTCTTCGAAATAGACTAGTCGACATCAACCTTGCTAGGCTCATGCGAATCACAATTGAATGGCCTTCAGTAGATTTTAGTGCAATTTTGGACATATTCAAGGGGTCGTATTGCTTCTGTTATAAAGTTAGCAAAATGTCAATGCTATTATCATTACTATTATCATTACTATTATCATTACTATTATCATTACTATTATTATTACTATTATTATTACTATTATTATTACTATTATTATTATTATACTATTAATATTATTATTATTATTAATCTCTTCATAACAATTTTAGTACTATATAGAAGACTTCCATTGTCTTTCCATGACCAATATGTTCTATTGAGGAAAATAAATCATAATATAGATAGCTCTGCTAGAGATATAAGTTCAATCTAGCTAACTCACATATTATTGTACTATAAGCATACCAAGTTACTGTTGAGTCGATTTAATGAGATTTTGTTCTATATAATAATTTTAAAAAAAATCTCATTAAATTGAAAGTCCTCCCAAAACCCAGAACTAATACAGAGTTGATCACTTGAGTATATATAGTTCCTTGAAGATGTACTACTCATGTGCAGACATTGATGTACTTACAACAATAAGAACTAAGTTAAACACAATAATATGGTGTCAAATGGTAAAGTGTCATCTAGCTAGTCATTGGTTTACACTCACACATTAAAATGTCATGCTGATGGCCACCAATAGCAGTTCCTCATGTGTGCATGATAGAATGTCATGTCTTATTTCTACCTATCAATCTATTGTGTTTAAAAAAAGCAACATTTTTGGTTTATATACACTACATAATTTCCTCTTTCCAATCGACCATCATAACCTGTGTAATAATAATTATAACTCTACACACACTAATTTTTTAGTGCAAGAGCTCTTGACTCCATTAACCAATTTGTTTTGCAACAAGATAACTGGCAGAGATCAACTCATTAATCATGTTCATGTATGTGTGCAAAAATTAAGCCTGTCCACTTTTTATGCAAAAGAGTGAGTGGTCTGCTGATAGTTTACTCTCATGTAAAAAAAAGTGTAGACTAATAAAAGTGTATGAGCAAGTAGCCCGTTTTGCACACGTAGATCAAAACCACCATTCATGATGTACGACTTATAATATATAACATCATACATATATATTCAACAAAACATGTTACCTATTCTACGTATAATCAATGATTGTCAAGGATATTTAGTTTTTTTAAATGGAGATGGTATCGGTGCCTCCTAAATAGTAGATTCAATAGTGGGTTCAGTTTCTACTAGCATGTTTTGACTGCTTAGTTAAGGTAGTGAACCAGCAGACATAAAAACTTTAAAAACTGAATTGAAAATATTTTTTTCTTCTGTTTTCTGTCCCTTGTAACTTGCCTACAACAGGTCCATTCGCAACAATTTTAGTACCAGATGACTCCAAATGTTCAAACACATGTTCAGATACATGTCCATGATTCCCAGTTGCAGAAAAGTCTTGGGTAAAAGGTTGTCATCTGATACAAGAAATCTATTCAGAAATAAGTCCTGTTTAGTTAAACTGTTTGGTGTGTGGAGTTTTTACTTCTGAGTGGATTAGGAAGGTGAAATTTATTGGGGGAGGGGGGGAGGGGGGTGGGGCAGAAGAAAGAGAGGAAGAATCATGCATGACACTCATAAGATAAGTGCCCCACCTACTATAATCATTAGTGTAGTTGGTGATTGCTAGCCCTTAAAAGGCCTATATACCTATATAACAGATACGTACTCTTAGGAACTAAGCTAGAGGTCAACACGAGTCATTTTAGCATGTTCCCCACTAAGCATGTTCAGTATTACGAATCATAAGATTATGATAACAGTTATTGTTATGTGGTAAGATAAGAATACTAGTCATTAGTCTCGCTACATTTCCCCTTTTTCGAGCTAGGTCCAGCGCCGGTCAACCTATCAATAGATATTGGAGTTTGGAGAGGACTCTTCTGGCAAGGCACCGGCTCACAAGGAGGGCTGATTGGTAAGTTTCCTATCTGTTGTGTGCAAATGCAAGCGTAACCTATCTGGCTTATCAAAAATATCATGATATCCATGAACTCACAACGTGCATGAGCCATACAACCAACACCTATTGCTCCGTCTTTATTCCCGGCTTGTTGTTTCTGTAGGAGGACACCCCCAAGTCCATATGAAGGAGCATTAGCCGACACAATTGTCTCTAACAGGGAGTTATATAGGGCCTCTCCGTTAATGCAGTTTTGATGTTTTCAGATACTGACCTCAGCGGAAGCTCCCAAGTCCATATGAAGGAGCATTAGCCGACACAATTGTCTCTAACAGGGAGTTATATAGGGCCTCTCCATTAATGCAGTTTTGATGTTTTCAGATACTGACCTCAGCGGAAGCTCCCAACTATTCTTTGATAGGAGGTCTCTTTATGACTTTGTCTTCTCTGCTAAGTTGGGAGTGAATTTTGCAAGCTGATTCCACCATGCACAAGAATCTTCGAACTTCATGAATGGAGCATCTGGATAGCTTTGACTTCTCTGTGTCTGAGCATATGCCTGACTTTGAAATACTTGTCCAAGAAACTGGACCTGCAAAAACAAGAATTTGCATTTTTTTGGTTGAGAGTCAGTCCGGACCTGAGCAATCGTTGTAGAACTGCAGTTAGCTGTTCTTCAATATCTTCTAAGGTTCTCCCATAGACTAAAATAACATCCAGAAGGCACAACATACCCTCTAACCCACTCAATAAATCAGTCATCCTAGTGTTCTTGGGCTGAGGCTATACCAAAGGGTAGTCTATTGAATCTATACCAGCCAAATGGTATAATGAATGCTGTGAGTTAGGAGGATTCTCTTGCTAATGGGATCTGCCAAAAGCCAGAATCAACGTCCAGCTTAGAAAACATATGGGCACTTTAAATCTGTGCAAGAATTTGCTCAACAGCAGGTAAGGTGTGACTCTCTCAACACACACTACTGTTTAGCCTAAGAGCAGCAGAGACCACCAAAAGAGGGCGGTACCCAAACCAGCAGTACCACGTTTTCTCTTGTCGTCAGATTTAAAGACCATCATTGGTGATTATGAAAATGCATGATGACATTGCTGGAAGTTGGGGCGTTTGGAGCAAATCCATTTTTTGTTCTCCCATCTCCTAGCATATTCCAAAGATGATGGTGACCATTTTGGCTTGAAATACAGGTGGTTTTGGGACTAGTTTAGAAGATAAAATTATTGGAGAAAATGAAATAAACCAGTTACTCCTTTCTGAGGTTAAAAAATGCTAATATTTGTCGAAATTTTAATATTTACCTCAATTAAATGACCAATTAAATGATAGTAAGTATACTACGTACCATTTCTATTTGTATAACCTCTTCATTTTGTATTTATGAATGCCATGAGCCAACTTAGCTAGCAACATTTTTTTGTCTAGTCTACATCAGAGTCAGAAGTATCATTGTAAAAGACAGAGAGAGTAAGAGGATTAACACACAGTCCATCCTCTCCATCCACCGAGGCTTTGCAGATGCATGCTGCTGTGCATGGTTGGCCATTCTCCAAGCAAGAACACTCGTCTGCACAAGCATCTGGCCGACAGTTATACACAAGCTTGTTCAGCAACTCTGGAGCAGCTGGCAGCTGACTCATCATTTGAGGCTGGAGTCTGGATGGCATTCGAAGACATGATGTTGCATCAGGAAGGATTGCAGATGGATTAACAGCTTGTCTCCATATAAGCAGCTGATAAGCAGAGCGAAGTAGGTGCAGACTGAAAGCGTCTTCAGTTGGTGGTAGTTTCTTACCCTGGATGTTTCCCTTTCCAGCCTTCTGGCACCTCAGGACATTCAGTGATGTGCAGTTTGTCTTGCCATACATGTTGCCAACAAACTTTGTGGATGCCATTTCCACCTCCTTTGAAATGCATTCCTCATCAGATCCTAGCAAAGCAAGAAGCTGGAACTGGTCAGCTTTCTGCATCAGTATCCTAAAGGCAGTGCGCTTTCCATGGCCGAAAAAAGCACTCACTGTATCACACCCAGTTAGGCAGTAGACTGACAGCAGAATCGTCCGATGCTCTGTGCTGAGTGCATCATAGATGGTGGGCACAGATATGTAGCGAGTCAGCTGTGTATGCTTGCCAATGTGGCCTGTCAAAAAAATCTCTTTGGCTGGTCTGTGGTGTATTAAGAGGACAAGAATATCGGTGTCAGGGCTGCACACCACAATAGTATTTGCCCCATTATCTGCTGCAGCTACAGCATGGAGAATGATTCTTGTGTCTGCTTCCTCTTGGTAGGAGCACAACGAACTGACTTCTTTCACTTCTTCATTTGTAATTGAAGAGGCTTGATCTTCTTGACCACCACTGACAAATACAGTCTGTTCTTCCTTCAGCATCCCAGGTGCATTTTCTGTGATATACTCTGTGTAATACCATGCCAAGTTTGCCTTATTCTCTCCATGGGTCAAAACTGTTTCCAGTTCTGAGGA
Organism: Cladorhizidae sp. MBARI D1340-BT2; assembly: GCA_028752905.1. Lineage (NCBI taxonomy): Eukaryota > Metazoa > Porifera > Demospongiae > Poecilosclerida > Cladorhizidae > Cladorhizidae sp. MBARI D1340-BT2. Next base: position 24,065,679 of record JAQNBH010000008.1, on the reverse strand, counting down.
ATGAGTGTATCACATTTAACATGGTAGACATGGCCTTGTCCTTCACCTCTCCTTGCACGGGTTTGAGCTTTGATGCTATCCTTGGAGTAACAATGTGTACTTGCTGAACGAGGCTATATACTGCTGGCTGAAATGTTCTTACTGCTCTGAAGAATGTGGGAAAGGAACATTTGTGCCATAATCTTGAAAGTTGCCTTCTCCACTGTATTTAGAACGCCAAGCATCTGGATGGATGCATGCCCATCAAAGATAACAACATTGCATCTCTGTATCTCTATGATATCTGAATGCTATTTTTCCAGAAATTATATCAGATTCTTGGGCCAAAAGTTTCAGACCAACCAAGTCATTCCTTTTTCTGCATGCTAAGAATAAAGTCTGTAGCTTGGTCAGAACTGGAGTGACTGCTGTGTTCTTCGCTGAAAATGGTTTTGCGCAAAATACACAGTTATTAGGGTTAATGGGATCCTCCTCCCTAGCTTTCTTGGCAACAGGAGCTGTGTCGAATTCTACATCCATCTCGTCTGTTCAGTGCTGGTGGACTTGTCTAGATTAGGCCATGGTAGATTATGCTAAGCATAGTTATGGGGGAAATGATGCTACTAAGCATCAAGAATAAGCAGGTAGCTAGACTATCTAAACTAGATTGGGAAAAATAATTAAACTAGCTATCAAAGTTTAGAGAGCATCACCTTCAGCTAACAGTTCACCAGCTATACTGTAGACTTCCAATGTAAAAGTTAAGTGTGCATCAACTAGAACAAACCACATGTTGTTAGCACTGTAACTACTAATCAAGGAATCAAGATCAAAGAACAGATCTTTTACATATCTTGTAGACAGTGTATGTTCTTGTAGACAGTGTATGTCAATTTTTAGAATCATTGACATACAACAAATAATTTGAAATAACGTATTTAAAAACAACATTTTGGAATTTTCCCAAAATAAATATTCGTGTGAATGCATAATACATTCATTGACAGTTACAAATATTCACCTGATTATGGAAAACTCAATTTGTGATACTAAATGGCATGCATGGTAAAAATATATATGATTTAAAAACAAAGCAACAATCTGATCTAAAGTGGGAAAGGGTTAATTATCGCATTTTTCTCAGAATGCCACCATTTCCTGCATTGTCATCATTGGTTTTCATAGACAGGGATAGTAGGTGGTCAAAACGTGGTACTGCTGGTTTTGGTATCTCGAAAAATAAGGCTCTTTTTTGGCCCTTGCTGCAGCACTATAGTGAGATCAACACAAATTCTCGCCTTTTCTTGGCTTTGGTTATGACCACCATGCCTGTGCACCACTCTGTAGGCTCTCCACATGAGAACCAACTGCTCCAGCTCTGTCTTAACAGCTAGCATGAGAGACAAAACTACTTTCCTAGGTGTGGTCAGAGAAGACTCCTTCATGAAGTTTGATTGTGCACTCCCCTTGTAGTTTCCCAAGACCTTCAGAGAGTCAAGGAAAAAGTTGTTTAGGGCTTTTGTTCTTTTGTACCCCCCTCACCCATGCTAGGAGTCAGAGTTGTTCAATGCCAGGCTGTTCCGGCAGTGGCTTGGGGAGATCCTTGACTACTCCCGCTCTCTCTCTGCTCATCTCTCACAATAGTCCCAGACAAAGAACTGGCCTCTACTTGCAGTTTGCTTTGACTTGGTCCTCTCAATGTCTGCTGAGATGCCAAGAGCGAGACATTGTGGAATGTTTGGTAGGTGCATTCTGGTATAACAGTTACTACTGCTCTGGTATCAATGCAGAACTCCATAGGTTGGTGGACTACCCAGGAATTTTCCCCTTTTGATGCAAGGAAGGACCCGCCTTCTTTGTCTGAGTTAGGTACCTCATCTTGTCGTACTCTTGACATTAGCTAGACTTCTCAGAAATGACCTTTCTTCATGCAGTTCATGGGTACTTCTGTCACTCATGAGAAGATGCTTTACCACACCAGGAGCAGTGTTTTCTACCAGCTGGACTTGAGAAAGTCACTGGTCATTTGTATCCCTGTTGTATTTGGGGTCCTGGCCTGACACTTCTGATTGGGGTTAAGTTCTTGTCAATCCTGATCACTGATTGCTGCTTCTTGATGGCTTTAGCCTGGCACACTTTGTTTTGACCACCTTGTCTAGGGTCAGGCATGCATCCAGCTGAAGTCTTTCAGAGAGTGTGGCATCTTTCAGGTCCACCACAATGTGATCCCAGATCATCTCGTCATGCAGGTTCCATATCCACAAGTTCGGCCAAAGTATACAAGTCAGTAATAAAGGCATCTAGTGGTTCATTTTCACCCTGTACCCTCAGATTGAACTTTGCCCTCAGGTTAAAATCAAATATATATTCCATCTTTGTATAAGGTGAGTTTCAAACCATCTCTGACCGTGTCATACTTCTTCTTGTCCTTATCAGACAATGAAGATGATCGGAGAATGTCTTTGCCTCATTGCCTATAGTGTACATTATTGTGTTCAGCTGCATTTCTCTTCAGTTTTATTCTTGAAGAGTGGCTTTTCTGAGCCTCTCAAATCTTCTGACACACTTGGGACTATTTTGGGGGGAGCTTGAAGTTGAACTGTTCAGGAAGGGCCACTTGGTTGGTTATTGCCATGCGGTCTAGACTTTCTTTGCTTACTTGTAATAAAAAGCTTAGATCCCATCTATGACACCATGTAGAGTCAATGACTGCTAGCTAATAAGATATAACTGTAGAGATTAACATGCGTCACTTTAGCCAGTTACCACACTGAGCATGGCTAGTCCACAAAACATTACATAATGCATGAATCATATGATAACCTTTATTGTTATGTGGTAACAATAACCCACCCAACCCCATCATACTACTCCTCTTCTAGGCAACCATTATGCTACAGCTGATCTTCTACCGACCTTTGTGATTGATTAGAGCCAGTTGCTCATGAAGGAGGTGCTGCATATCGACCTCATGGCAACGGATCAGTTCTTCAATTGAGATGTAGGGTTGGAGCTACTCGGTTGCTAGATCTCAACTCTCAAGACTATGCATGTAAAATCACACCCTTCTTCATCTGTCTGATATATTGCTGTGCTGTTATTCGGACAATTCATGAATCACATGCATTTGTGTGAAACACATTGCCAGCGAGTGTGGATATGTTGCCAGCGAGTGTGGATGCATTACCAGCGAGTGTGGATGCATTGCCAGCAAGTATGGATGTGTTATCAGCGGTGTGGATGTGTTGCCAGTGAGTGTGGATGCATTACCAGTGAGTGTGGATGCATTGCCAGCGAGTGTGGATGCATTGCCAGCGAGTGTGGATATGTTGCGTTTTTTTTTTTGATTTTTGATTTGACCTGATGAAGACAGAAGTATTTCGGCTGAAACATTGGCTACAAAAACCAAAAAAAAAAAAGAAGCATATGATGTCAGCTGATAGTAATTGTACAAGCAATTATTATCATTATCAAATTATCATTATTTATAATTATTATTATTGTTATTATTATTGTTATTAATAATTATTGTTATTATTGTTGTAATTATTTTTTATTATTGTTTTTATTATTGTTGTTGTTGTTATTATTGTTGTTTTTATTAGTGGTTCTATTATTGGTTTTATTATTGTTGTTGTTATTGTTATTGTTATTGTTTTATTATTATTATTGTTATTGTTATTGTTATTATTGTTATTGTTATTATTCTTATTGTTATTATTCTTATTGTTATTATTGTTATTGTTATTATGATTATTGCTATTATTATTATTGTTGTTGTTGTTGTTGTTGTTGTTATTATTATTATTATTATTATTATTATTATTATTATTATTATTATTATTATTATTATTATTATTATTATTATTATTATTATTATTATAATAATAATTATTATTATTATTATTATTATTATTATTATTATTATTATTATTATTATTATTATTATTATTATTATTATTATTATTATTATTATTATTATTATTATTATTATTATTATTATTATTATTATTATTATTATTATTATTATTATTATTATTATTATTATTATTATTATTATTATTATTATTATTATTATTATTATTATTATTATTATTATTATTATTATTATTATTATTATTATTATTATTATTATTATTATTATTATTATTATTATTATTATTATTATTATTATTATTATTATTATTATTATTATTATTATTATTATTATTATTATTATTATTATTATTATTATTATTATTATTATTATTATTATTATTATTATTATTATTATTATTATTATTATTATTATTATTATTATTATTATTATTATTATTATTATTATTATTATTATTATTATTATTATTATTATTATTATTATTATTATTATTATTATTATTATTATTATTATTATTATTATTATTATTATTATTATTATTATTATTATTATTATTATTATTATTATTATTATTATTATTATTATTATTATTATTATTATTATTATTATTATTATTATTATTATTATAGTAATAGTAATAGTAGTATTAGTATTATTGGTATTAGTATTATTAAATATTATTATTATTATTATTGTCGTTGTTGTTACTGTTGCTATTATTAATATTATTGGTGTTGTTATTATTATATTGTACATAAAAAATGTAAACGTCAGGTAAAAGTTAGTGAAAAAGTCAGCGATGGTTGACTGCCCCATTGAACCCAGCACTAAAGTAGCATTTCTATGTTGCACTGCCACAGAGAGCCTTTGGGATTTTTCTTGCCCTGCAGTCTTGGCTAGGTGCAACCAAGATCCTTCATAAGCATCAGGACCGTAAGTCCCAGATTATGGCAATAGTGATAAAGACATGGGAGGGTTCCAAGGGTGGATATTTGTCCAGACTCCTTATTCCTTTCCTCTGACATTGCTGTCACTGCTTTTGGGCATTGAAGTGTATGAAGAGACAAAAGTATGTGGACATGTCACATTCCACATTAGCAACTTTCGAGGCCAAAAAGCTCCTGCCAAGATAGCACTTTGCCGAAGTGAGTCTCCTATATTGTCATTCATTGCAGCATGGTGATGATACCTTCTGTGGCAGAGAAGAACATACAGATTCAAAATGTCCACTTGAACCCTGCAATGATGGCAAGTGTGAAATCTGCACAAGGGAGCTACAAGGCAGAGACCAACTGCTGGGCCAAGTGCAGAGATGAGCAACATGTTAATACAGGGTCCTAATTCCTTGGCTCTAGAGAAAAGAAGTTAGCTATAGCTGTGTCCAGCAGTGACTCGGCCAAGGAAGATTCTTTGATCTGGTCTCAGACCTTCCATCTATGTTGAGCCACACCCTCGGGAGGATCTCCACCAAAGTGTGCAGACCACTGGGCTAGACTCATCCAATTAGGAAGTGGAGAGCCTTGTAGATGGGGAGAGACTGCATCAGATGAATGGAGGAGGCCAATGCTGAACTCAAAAAGGAAGAACCACTGCATTTCTGATGCCCAGAGCACCCAAGTTAACTGGAAGGGTGGCTAGCAGATAACCTGGGTCATGTTTACCAAAGTGAATGTTATTCATATCAGCTACAATTGACTTTATGAGCTTGTCGTAGCCCAGCAGGCAGGGCAAAAGGAGGCAGAATGGGGTCCTGAGATTGTAGATAAGTTTGGAGAGAGTGAGATGGTTGTTAAAGGAGATAACAACATCCTGTGAAAGAGATACTGGAGTCTGTCCACCCATCCTTTCCAGCACGGCAGATTGGGATTTTAGGATATTGAAATGGATTACACACCTAAAACTTGATTGATGGATGGGGGGGGGGGGGGGGGGGGGGAAGGGGGGGGCACCACTTGAGTTACCTATACAAAAGGAGGTAGGATGGAGTTTAAGGTGACAGGGTCCACACATATATCCTTAGATGTGGCCCTATTAATAAGGGGGACCATAACAATAAACTAGTTAGTGTTAAAAAAACTTGTACATGTAGTTACCACTTTATAGCTCCGTACATTCTGCAAACTTCATGGTATGGACTTGATATTTGCTCTCTTTTGATATTAAAATATTTTTTATAGGAAGTTACAGAGCTAAAGTGATGGTCAAAACCTGAGTCTGATTTCTCTGCATAAATATCTCCAGATTGTCAAGTGCTAGAGAGCTGAAATTAGCACCAGTGGCTAGAGGAAGCCCTACTCTATACAACAACTTTTTTCATTAGGCACTAAAACTTAACATGGTCAAGGGCGTGGTTGGAAAATGAATTTTGTGGAATTTTAACGAATTTGTTCTGTGTGTGTGTGTGTGTGTGTGTGTGTGCATTGTGTGTGTTGTGTACTTTAGCATTAGCCACACCTAGTTAGTTTTGGAGTTATCCTGTGAAACTCGCACAGAGTCCTTAGGATGCTGTAATAAATTATGTAACGACTTGTATGCTGTACAAGAAGATAAAACAGAGTTAGAATTTCTTTTAAAGGAGGTTATGCTCATATTAGAACTTCAGAGACCTGGAACTATTCGCCGGCATGGCCCTTGATGTCTGAGAAGAAAGGAAATGAGAAGGTTCCCATGTGGCCCACAGCATTTGGAGGACTGTTTCAATTTGAAGAAGTATCAAATGCACTTTTAAATCTTCTTGTATATTTTAAAAGGGGAAACTTCATCCAAATATTTGTAATTTTGATGTAAAGTTTCATCCAAATATTTGTAATTTTCATGTAAAGTTCTTATTGGAACTTTTTTTTGCTGATTTCATATATATCAAAGACTTTATTTTAATTATGGTTTCTAAGCCAAAAGTTTCGCTTCTGTATTCATCATCGAGAGGGTTATATGGTTAGGGATAGGGCCAAGGAAATGAGAAATCTTTGGGGAGGTTTTCATGGTGCATTCTAGTTTTCTTTTCTTTTCTTTTTTGTTGTTGACAAGTCAGTCAGTCTCTTATTCTGAGCTTCTGCATGTGTCATATCTGGTAAAGGTGTTTTGTTATTATGACCATGTATATTTCAGCTGCAATCTACTCAAGGACTTGCAAGACTTGCAAGGGATAACTCATTACTAAGTTTAAAACAAATGACGAAACAATAATTTAAAAACAAACAAAAATGGCAATGAACCAAGAATGCATCCTTATAATGCCACAAGCATTTAGAGAACCACTTAGCTTTTATAAGCAGGTGCACCAATTACAATACAGATTTGGGAAAGCAGTACGATGTTGATGTACGTGATTTAATAATGTAAAAGTTCCTCAAAATACTTGTAGTCTACATGGGTATATGACATTTCAATTAAATCTTTTTTACTTTTTAAATATCTAAAAAAAAAAGTAACTTCCTCGATAATCAACTGGGAGTGGTGGGGGGTGGGGACTAAACCATATTTTACAAAAGCTAACAAAATCTTGTGGTCACGACTTTGGAGCTCCATAGATTCTGCATACTTCACTATATGAACTTGATGTAAAGCTCACGAGATAAATCTCTCTGTGCGCTATCTTTTTTCATACTAAAAGTGTTGCTAAGTACAATGTCACCTGCCGCTGAATGTGTGAGTTTGCAGCAAGTGTGGCTCCCGATTAAAAGTTTTAACCAGCTAAAATTGGTATCTTTGGCAAGAGGAAGCCCTACTTTATGAGAAGAGTGTGTTCTAAAATGTGATGAGGTAGTCAAGCGTGGGTGCTGAAAATATATTTTTGAACACACTCATCCCACAGAGTATGGCTTCCTCTTGACACAGATTCCAATTTCAGTTGGCCAGCACTTTCCAATAATTTGGCATGTTCATAGCAACATTTTTAGTTTCAAAAGAGAGCACACAGAGAAATCTAGTGATTGAGCTACATATCAAGTCTATTCAGTAAAGCGGGCAGAATCTATGAAGCTCCAGAATCATAACCACAAGATTTTGTTAGCTTTTGTAAAATATGGCTTAGACCTCCTTAAATTTACCACTTAACATTTTGACTAGATGCTCTAGCCTTCATCAACAATATTGATCTTGTGTCTACTGTCAACTGCAAGTTTGTTGAGAATTTTTTGCTTTGTTGCTATCAGTTGTCTTTATAATAATTATTATAATCGAGCAGTTTAATTAGTTTTGACAATATTGAGAACTACACTAGACCAACAGTTGTAATGTCATGCGAGCTTTGGTCGCTCCAGTATGGGGGTCACCTCCTTATAAACCTTTTTCTGACTTCTTTAATCTTCTTATAGTCTACATGAGATAAAGTAGTTAGTTCTTATTGCTTTCACTGTTGCATTGTTATTAGAGTTATCTCCTGGGGTAGGGTAACTGCTATAGTCCCCTTCAGGGACTTGGTAACAGTTGCACAGAACTAGCTAACTAACTGAACGCAGTCAATGTTCTTCTGTCTGTACTACGCTATATTGTGTAATGCCAGTTTAATACCTTAGTGATGGATTCAAAGCATGCTAAAAGTATTTTTAGATCCAATAACTGTTAAAACCACTTTAAAGCTACTGAGATGTCGCAAAAGGAGTTCTAACTGATATACAAGCTTTTTTGGTATATTTTGGATGCCATTTAAAAAATGCTAACTTCTATCATAATTATAGATCAGGTTCTGATACACACGTAGTTCACCAGCAGTTTACCTGGTCTAGTTGTATGTCTCTGCAGCTAACTGCATATATTCGTGTCATCCTAGACAGTTTTACTTATACAGTGTAACCAAGCACTCTGCATTGAATAATTGCTTTTTTCTTTTTACACAAGAGTAAATTTCTAAGTAGCTACAATAAAAGACAATTCACCTTTTTGCTAAAAACTGTTCATATGCTAGGCTCTATGCTTATCTAGCTATATATGGCTTCCTGGTGGGCTCTGGTCTGTAAATGTGGTCTGTAAACATGGTTTATTGCAATTATTAGTTGATGCATTTCAGACTGTTTTGAAGTGGCTGGAAGGCCAGTCTGATTACACATCACCTCTTGCTTGTAAGAAAGTGGAGGGATACTGCTGCCCGGAAAAGAGTGCAGACCACGGAACAAACCACTGTTTATTTAACCGAGCCCGAGTCTTATTTGCACTGTATGTTTATGGTTCATAGTTCATATGTTGCACCAGTGTCTAGCATGCACTGTATGTTTATGGTGTGTGTGTGCATGGCCAGTGTCTAGCCACACATACATGCACTGCATGATTGAATAAGTTGTAAATTCAGAGTTACGGGAAATTTCAAAGTTATGGCTCCTCTTGGTCTCACACTGTCCAGATAAGCGAGGTTCCACTGTATACCAGTTCCTCATGATATTGCTCTGCACATCTTTTCTGAGCTTTCAAAGATAGTGTACAAATTTGCTGTGAATTTACACAATACTCTCCTCTATTGGCAAGCAGATGCCAACTAAGCATTTTTATAATAGGTAGTCTAGTGTTTCAATTGCATTGTCATCACTGTGCAGTTGCAGTTTTCAATATAATAAAAAAATGTTCTGTGATACTACATAGTTGATCAGAGTTCGAAACTTGTTTGAGGCATGCTCACTATATTCTTTGATGGATGAAATTCATGAAAATTCTGTTGGGCAGCTTTGGGGGAATTCTGGTCCAGATCAAGACATCTTTGTATACCCTTAATCTCTACAGTGCATTTGCTGTTAGATATTGGTTATCCCACTGTATGGTTTCCACACCTTCACTGCTTCCTTTGCAGCACTTGGAAATGTTCTCTTGCTCTTCAGCTACTCTGTATATTGGTTTCCTTCCATGTTACATCTAAGTTTTTGGAATTAAATTAATGGATTTAAGTACATCCATTGTTTTAGTCAGCTCTCTCATTGATGGCTTCCACATCATTACATACTTAACTAGCAGCTCCCATTCAGAGGTAGAAGTGGCCTCTTGCCATTCAGCCACCTTGTTCATCAGCTAATTTTTTTATTGCATGTGGAGAAAAGAAAGAGTTGTATGATATGCATCGAGTTAACTGCTTACCTCCAAAATTCCTTGCCAAAAGGAAGAAATGTTCTTTTCTCTTCAACCTTCCTATCAAGAAATATTTCAATCTGTTGGTGGGACTAACGGACCTTTTTATGCTAAAGGTTATAAAATGCTTAGTTTTGTGTATGTACATAGTATTAAAAAAAATTATATTCATTCATTACCATTACTGGATTCACTGTAGTACTGGTTAGCAAGAGAGAAAGAGAGAGAGAGTGAACTTAATTTTTAATTATTACCTATATAAAGAGCCCTAGGGTACATGATGTCCTGATTCTAGGAAGAGCTTAGACAGAAGGTGATTAGCAAGCTTTTGGATAAGACCAGAAATAAATTGATCAGTTTATAAGGAACTGCCTAGGTCTACCATGAAAAATTTGGTAAGAGTATGAAATCCAACAATTCTGTGGCACCCATCTCACCCAAATATAGTATGAAGTAAAATGAAATGAAGTTGTGCATCTATAAACACCTGCTGGAGGTAGATTCACGGAGGAACTTCATTACACATGCTGATAATTAAACTAGCTATATAGCTACATACATATACAATCATAAGTCCAGGGGCAGATCCAGGGTGTTTTTGGGGGGGTTTAAACCACTCCCCCCCCTTCAGTCTATAAATCTTTAATGAACACATTACATGTGCTTAAGCTTAAATACTTTCTTGGTCTATTTAGTGTAGGGACAAAACATTTTTGCATGTAGGATTAGAAAATCTGCATAATATAGTTGGGTAGAGTGAAATGTGGTTGGTGGTCTCTTAGGCTAGCAACCACATGATGAATGTGCTGTGGCAATTGGCAATCACATGGTTTAATATGTGCTACAGTATCAGATCAGAACTCAGAGGCTAAAAATGAAGAGTCTACGTCAGTGTTCCTTGTCATCGTTTGGAGTTACTTCTGGCTCTGAACATGACCATTCCATAAGTGATAGTTTGTCACCTAAGAGACTACATCAGTGCTCTTTCTCTTCTTCTGGAGATACTTCAGGACCACATCAAGAGGTAACAAAAAGTAGCATTTCTAGCCCTGCTCATGCCAGTTCAGATATTGAATTGGATTTATGGGATGTGAGGTTATCATGAGACTTGAAGAAGGTGTTAAAGAAACTGACATTGTGTGCCAGTCCATCCTTCAGATTCTAATGATGCTAGTTCTTTGCAAACAGCTTTCATGGAAATGGGAAGTAGAAGTACAGGTATCAATGATATTGGACTTGTTGCTTCTGGTAGGATGATACCAATAAGTTACTTGTCGGATAGTGACAAACATGAATTTTTGAAGAGTGATGGCAAACATTCAAAGTTTGCAACCTTTGAAGTGATAAAGAAGGGAAAGAAACTACAATTAACATTTCAGAAGTCATGGATAAAAGAATTCGAATGGTTGTCATATTCACCCTCACATGAAGGAGGTTACTGTAAATATTGTGTAGTGTTTGGACAAATTACGAATGGTTATTTGGGAATTCTAGTGAAAAAAACCTTTCAAAAGTTTCAGCAAAGCAAAGGGTAAAAATGATAGGTATTGAACTAATCATGGGGATTTTCAATATCACCAAGATGCTTTACATGCTGCAAAATTATTCCTGACGACATTCAAAAATCTAGAAACCAGAATAGATTGTCAAATCCAGAAAATGTCTAACACAACCTCTAACCGAAATAAACACATCGTCTCAGCTATTGTTGATGCTGTTAAATTTTGCAGCATGCAGGGGCTTCCTATGCTGGGCCATAAAGAGCATGACATCAAATCCTTCTGGAAAGAGAGGTAACTTTCTAGCTTTGCTCGAATATGTTGCCAAGTACGATCCAATAATACGGGATCATCTTCAACTAGGAGAGAAGAACCAGCAATACACATCTAAAGTAATACAAAATGAAATTATAAGTATTATGGCAGATATATTGCGTGAAAAGCTTTTAGGTCCATTAAAAACCTCAAAATATTACAGCGTTATCGCTGACGAGGTCACAGACACAAGCATGCAAAATAAGGAAATTTTGTCTTTATGTATCTTCTTGGTCAAGCTCAGCCGCATATCCATTGGACTTTCTCCACCTCGAAAGGGCTACTGGAGAAAACATTGCTGCTGGTATTATTGATCTTCTCAATAAGCATGGTATTGAAGTTGACGATATGAGAGGACAGTCATATGATGGAGCTTCAGCAATAGAGGGCACAAGAAGAGGGACTCAGGCTTTTATCAAGAAGTAGAATGCACTTGCTTTGTACACTCATTGTCACTCAAATTTTTAAATTTGGCTGTAGCAAAATGATGCTCTGTGCCTGATATTCGAAATACAATTGATGTCATAAATGAAGTGTATCTCTATTTTAATCTGATTCTTGAGTTAATTTTGTACACTTTTGCTCCAGAAAATAGAGTGCATAAACTGAAGGGTCTATGTAAAACTACGTGGACAGAAATGCATGAATGTCTTCTCTCTTTATCAATATATAGTAACATGTATGGATGCCATGTTACATTTTGATGAGTACCCTCAATTGCAAACTCATGTCCAAGAATAACCCCCCCCCCCCCTTACTGATACTCTAGATCTGCCCCTGAAGTCTATCTTGTATCTGTCACTACATGTCTTCATGTAACCAATACACTTCACGTAGATCTCTCATAATAGACTATGTTCATTCATAACTGGTAACTATGTGCTAGCTCTCTACATGAAGTTGGTAGCTAGCCATAATGTGAAGCACATGGATGGGGTGAGAATGTAATTAAAATTGGAAGTCTGCTACTATTATGAAGTACTGCTGGTGGAGGAGGTATATGCTTTTATGGCTGACAAACTGCCTTTAGTATCTTCAATGTCTCTTTCTCGCTGATCTTACTGTTTCTGGAAGCTCTTCTTCTGAGGAAGGCTATTTGGGAAAACAGACTAAATCCATTCAACATTCAACTTGGAGAAACAATGTGCTCTTGGATGGATTTTTGTTGTTGTAGACCGATCCGAATTAACTTTTGTTTGCTTATTTCTACTGTGCTAATTTTTCAATTGTTGAATTTGTATTCTAATGATGTAAAGGAAAATATGATGCTGGATGTGCAGTTACAATGGAAGGGGCAGTTGATTAGCTGGCTGGTTCAACAATCATGATGATCATAAGCATTGTTAGAGCACATAGCTCTAGCAATTGCCCTATTGCATAACATTAGCAATTGTCCTGGTTCTAACAGCCGAAGCACTAATTCAATTTTCCGGTCTGCAGAGTATTGATTGTTCATCCATTTATGTGAATCCACCCTGAAAACCGGCCAGGAAATTATGTGGTATACTTTCTGCTACATTAATTTTTAGTTGTTCTCAAAACAAACATCCAGTCCTGGACAAGCAAGATGAAAGTGGCAGTTTGACATCTGGGATCAGTGTCCCTCCCCCCTTCCTCCTCCATTCTAGATTCTAGACCAGACTGCGAGGGCACTGGTTGATGTAACACTTGCTATCACTAATACTCATATTACATCTGTGCTAAATGGCTTAGAGACCATGGTGCCAGATGGTGTCATAGGCTTGCAGTATGGTAAATGAAGACTCTACCAAACTTCTTCTTCACCAGAACATACTATATCATCATAAAGATATCTAATACTGTATGGTGGATTCTATTGAGGATTCTATTGAGGATTTTATTGATGGTATTGTCTCAGAGAAGTAATGGTAATAGTGCAGATTGAGACTGAGCTGTGCAGTTACAAATTGAGGGAAAGTTACATCTGTTGGTATATAGTATATGCTGTGGTAGATCTGGAGTGGGTCTTTGGGTTGCAGGAACCCTCATTTATGGTAAAAAATTATTGTATCATTCCAGTCAGCATGCAATCCTTTGGTGCAACTCATGCCAGATTTTTCAATATAACAATCTCAGTGTAGCAATTTTCTGGCTCATGCTTCATCATTCGCAACCCTCTTTTCAAAATCCTGATTCTGTACTGAGAAGTATACATACCCAAGATAAAATTACTACTTTAGCAAACAAAAATACCCTGCTTGATAAGTCATTTTAAATGTGTCAATAACCTATGCTAGTCACATGTTCTCAAGTTTAAAACATTACATCGATTTGAACATATACAATAGCTATATATTTTTCATCGTGCTCATGCACATGCAAGAAATTTCAAGTAATTGTTTTGTCCACTAGTATAATTATTATTCAATCAATTTTTTTTTCACCTTCAGACTTTTATTGCAGCCTTTTGTCACTGAAAAGCAACAATTCGAAGTTTATTTTTCCCCCCAAATCTTCTACCTCTTGTCACTCCATGTTTGTCATACTCTCTTTTGCTTTCCAATCCTTTTGCCCCCCTCCATTTTTAATCCATGCCCTGCATTTATGAAGTAACAAGTAACTGTGTTGTCCATCACTAAGGTATAAATACACACACATATATATTTGTCTGATCAAAATAGTCACGAGATATACACTTTTTATAAAAATTTTTTTAAAGAGCATGCAACAAAGGCTTGGGTGCTTTATCTTCCTTCCATTCATTCATAGCTTTTTCAAAATTGATTTAATTATAGATTTGCCATTAGTGTAATCTAATAGGCATAAGAAATGTTGTGGCGTTCATATGCCACATTCCAGTTTTAACATTCTGCCAAACTCGCCATGATTTGGTCAGTGTGTGGTCAGTAGGAGTTAGTCAACTTGCATCCCCAGTAGGCGTGACAGATGTATTCATATATATATTTACACACACACATATATGGCAACATTCTTATTGCAGGAAGTAAATCTCTTATAAAAATCTGGATGCACAAATTCTGCAAGTCAGTTTGCCAATTACCTGTTTCTTTGTTTTGCTTAAATAAGAATCACTGAAGTACTGCAAGTCATTTGAGATCTTACTAGCAAATAAGTATTCAGAAAAAACCATTCTCCTCTTTTCAAAACTACCAGTATTATAGAAATGTCAAGACTTCTCATACTAGTAATCAAAGCAATATTATTAGTAAATTCTGTAGCAGGATTTTCAGCTGAAGATATCAAGTCTTACAAATATCAACTGTCGGAGATGCAAAAGGCATATCAAGGAGAGGAGACAATACAACGGTTGCTGGGAATGTTGATCCCAGCAGTGAATGCCAAAACTGCTGTTGGTGTGGCAAACAACATTGCTTATGGTGCTGATGATGGCAATAGTACTCAAGCAACAGCAGGTATAACTATATTTATTGTGTGCTTATTCAATGTGTGGAAATTGTATGCATACCAACCATAAGATATTCGTACATGTCCAATATTTACCAACTGTGTCAAATTGCTATTTTCCTTGGGATATTCCTAGTAAGGGAGACTAAGGAACTGAAATCAATGACAGAGCTAGAACTTGAGCTTTCTACGAAGATAACCAGGGGGCTAAGGCTAGGAATATTTTAAGGGTCAGGCCAAGATAATCTAATGGTATTTTATGGCTGAAGATGTCAAAAAATTGTCCTGTGATTTAAGTATGCTGACAGTGTAGAGTCAGTCACCCTTGTTAGTGACATCCCATACTTTCAAATACCATGGATATCCCGATAAACACAAGAAAACAGTTGCTAGAAAGCCTCAAAATGCTTGTTAGAAAGCCTCAAAATGCTTGTTGTTATTAATTTCAATCTAATTATGTGCATCTCTGCATGTAAACATCTGTTCACAAAATGTACTAAAGTGGTACTTGCACAAGTCAAAATTATTCAATACATACATCATTGATACATAATTTTGACCACACCCTGCCTGGCATACAGTCGCCAACTAATATACTTTGAATTGTATTGTATATAACTCAATTATTTAATAATGCAAATATATCAGCCATTTCCCATCTATCTTCCAAAAATTTATTTACAGATAATGAGACTTGCATCAGCAGCATCATGTCGAATGATCAAGTTCAAGACATACAATTTCAGAATTCAGATCTATTATACGTCATCGTTAATGGACGGCTAGTTGCAAGGAAACGCCCCTTGGATCTCTATATCGAACTATACTGGATAGTGAGTCAGATAGTTGGAACCAGTGTGATTGACATTTGGTTCAGCCATACTCCTTGCTCAGATTGCATTGATTATCTAGACTTGATGTTTGGATCATTCACAGTCAAGCCAGTTCTACATGTCGAATCTTTGCGGTACAATGGATCAAACTTTGACACCATTCGAGACTTTGGATGCTTAGCAAAACTAACAAGTAGAGACTATCATCTGAAGCCGTGGAATTGGGATCTCTTTAGAGCAGCTAACGGCGATTCTTGTGATTTCTACTCTCCCGTAAAGCAGAACAATGATTACATGATACAGAAAAACTATACCAGGACTCTTTTGAGTTTCCTTGAAGGAGATTTCGTGAGATCTGCTCTTATTGAGCTGTGTGAATAGTTCAGATTCAAACATGTCATAAAATGGATGTTGCAGACACAGTTGGACAATAATCAGTATTATATTATATTAATGTGCTGGATAAAAAAAAAAAATTATGACTCAATATATTACGATAGTATATTTTATTACATATTAATGTGCTGGATATATGTGACTCAATATGTTACGATAGTATATTTTAATCTGTATAATAAAACACAGCTGCATTTTATTGATGCCATACAATGAGATAAACATTTCCACCTGTACAATATTGCACACTTCACATATTAATTACAGAAGTTATATTTTCTCAATGAACCCTCAGTTGCTATAGTAATAATTACAATAACCTTCTCAATAATCAACTTGAAATTGCATGTATTCTCTCGGTGTTTCGACTAGATGCTCTAGTCTTCATCAGGAGTGATGAATTGCAGGAAGTAAATCTCTTATAAAAATCTGGATTGTGACTCAGTTGGCAATTCTAGTGGGAAACAAGGGAAGAACCTGGGTCCATGTCGATGATGATCGAGAGTCTGAACATTGATGAGATGACATCAGTTCTTTGAAAGTTGGGAAATGCAATCGATTAAACTCTGTGATACTTTGTGACTTGAGACATTTAGTTAGATCACTATTAATCTACCAGTAATTAAATACAATACTTGGGTTATACCAAGTGGAGACTGCCAATGCTTAATCCCATCTGCAGCATTCCGAGATTATGATTTTACTAGAAAAAAGTATCACATACTTACCCTGGTTGAATTGTCATAATCTGTAACTCTCTTTTGGTGAGCAAAGTTGGACTAACTGTGGAGTTGGATGGATAACTTGGGTATTGCTGCACATAGCGTATCATCACACACTACATGCATCATACCTGATGGAGGCGGATCATCTAGTCGAAATGTGAGAGAATACAATTTCAAGTTGATTATTGAGAAGGTTATTGCAGTTATATTTTCTCTTCAATTGGCACAGTAGTATTTCCTACCAGTAGCGGGTAATAAGTCTAGACAGGCGGTAGCTAAGTTATAAGTGGTTCACAAAGATGTTCCTTTGAGTGTGACACAAAATTCCAATTAGAATTAGGGTTAGTATGCCCACACATCTAATTGTTTGGCTCACCAGTGTACAAATGGGAAAAGAGAATAAGTGGTTCAGAGAGTGTCTATTAAATCACCCTCCCCCCCTGCTCTAGCAGTCGATGGGGAGATGCAAGAGGGTACTGTCTAATGACATGCCTAAATATATTGCTCTATTGGATATGTCGTGACCCGATATACTACAATTCTAGTGGGAAACTAGGGAAGACCTGGGACCATGTCGATGATGATCGTGAGTCTGAACATTGATGTGGAGATGAAATCAGTTTTGAAGTTGGAAATGCAATGGATTAAACTCTGTGATACTTTATGACTCGAGACATTTAGTTAGATTGCTGTTAATCTACCAGTAATTAAATACAATATTAATTTTAGGTTATACCACAGAGTGGAGACTGATTATGCCAATGCTACATCCCATCTGAAGCATTCCGAGATATTTATGATTTTACTAGAAAAAAGTCTCACTTACTTACCCTGGTTGAATTGTCATAACATCATGTAACTGACTTTTGGTGAGCAAATCGAGGCTAACTGTGGAGTTGGATGGATAACTTGGTATTACCACACATGACGTATCTTCACACTACATGCTCACCCATAAAAAAGCAAATGAGGCTTGTTTAAACTGGGATTAGTCGTCATAGCGAAGGAAATGGCAGCAGATTTGAAACTAGAAGAAAGGAAACTGGCTGCAGAGGTAAAGGAGAATGCACTCCTTGATTAATAGTTGACAGAAAAGGATGCTGGAGCTTCATCTTGACAGAGTTACTCGTTCATTAACATGCTATAGCTGTGGAGGTGGGATGCGCCATTTTTGTCAAGATGAATGCGATAATTGAACCAACATGTTGCTGCTCTCTATGGACAGAGGGGATTGGCTACTTAGTTGGCAAATATGAAAGGGTAATTGGTCAATAGAGAAAAGATGGGATAAGGAAACAATACTGAACACACTAAAGAGTATCAAGTTGCAAATTATGCTTTAACGAATCTTGTCAGCTTCGGTATGCTCTTCCCTTTAGTACTCTAAAAAATGAAAAAACTACTGCTGATGACCTCACTCTTAGTGTAGCTAGTGTGCTTCCCATCTTCATGGGAAGCTGCTTCCAAGTACTTCTAACAAAACTCCTCTCATGGACATAACTTCTGCATGCACACTTCTGATTCAGAACCTGTCATCCAATTATGTTGCAGGGCATCAAGTTTGCTCAACCTTGCATCATTACGGAATCTGTAAGGAATATTAAAATTCTTGGCTGTGTCACAATCCAAGCATTACAGCATAATGACATCATCAGTACTGTATTAAGCCTTCAGTCATGCTAGGGTTAGAACAATTTAACATTGCTAGGATTTCAAGTTTTGTCCCACAAAGCATCAAGCTGAAATATTGTCCCCCCCCCCCCTTCCTCCATCGCACCTTCACTTGCCACTCAATGTCTTGCACTCATTACTATTTTTTAATATCCTTGAGTAATGAACATCACACTTGCGACAATGGTGTTGCACAACTCATCAATAAAACTTCACTGGTATATCACTAGGAGTGACTGAATGTGCTTGCTAGTTTGCAATATTGACCAAGACAGCAAATGTAAAACTCGGTATTATATATTGTGAGCATGTGACTATGTTATGCAAAAAAACAACTTGGTATTGCCTTATTGACTAGTAAACATGCAAGGAGTCAGAACAGAAAAGCCCTGAGTACCAACAGTAATCCAAGTTTGGCTGAGACACAGTGAGCAAGCAGGAGAGACAGAGGGAGAGCAGGAAAGCTGAAACAACAATATCTTGATAGGCTGAGACAGTGGACATATCAGTATAGATCACTACCAATTATCAATCAAGAACTTGATAATGAACACACACCTGAAGACCTGCAAAAACACCCAATCTCCCCCCTCTCTCTCTCTCTTTGTGTGTGTGTGTGTGTGTCTATGTGCATATATGTCAGTACATTTTTTTTGTGTGCACTTGCAGGCAACAATTTTTTTTAAACCACTCTGTAATATAATGCCTCTTGATAAGTGTGTTCAGTATTCTTAATTACTCATTAGACGATTAAATTCAATTTGAAAGTGAGCCCGAAGCCCCCCTCCTATTTAATTACCTGATTTGATTATTGATTGGGGGACAGACATTTGTCTGCTCATTCTTCATGTCATGTTACAAGGATGTCACAAACCTCATGATGACATCATTAGTTGCATTCCTCTAGCCATTGTCCTTAATTGCTGCTATGGAATGGCTTACCTAATGGGACACTTCTTGTATTTATTTACCATAAAAGCTCCAATTATGCATCATTCTAAAATTGTGTGTCAAAATTCTAAGCTCAATTTCTAATGATGTTTGTGCCTGTTATTTCTATTCTCTCAACAAACTCTCAGTTGACGAAATAAAATTACAATGACCGCCTAAAAAATAATCCTTACACTAAGATAGAATGATCATTCTACCTTTAATGTAGAAAAGTTAGTCCACATTATGGTTGACTGTAGAATGATCTCTACTAGTTGTCAACCGTGGCTCTAAAGTCTAGAGGAGGCATCCAACATGTCTTGAACTGTCTCTTCTGCTCCAAACTATTTACTTTTACTTAGTAAATAGGTTTAGAAATTCTCTTGAGTACATGTATATACAATTAGTGGTAACTCAATCTTTCCTTGTTGGTAGAGCTATACTCTCATGGACTCGTGGCATATTAGGTCCCAAGATATATTTAGACAAACTTGGCCTGTCTTGGGTCTGCCTCATGGTCTCTCTTGCCATCTCTCTTGTCAGCCTGCCAGACATATATATTTTATATCAAGAAATTGTTGTCTGTGTGTGATTAATATTTGCCATTTTTGTCTTGCTTGTATATATATAATAGGGAGAGTACTAATTGCATGCAAAAATTTGTTGTAGAAGTTTACCAAAATATGAGAGAGAAATTTAATAGTGATGAAAATAGATTGATACTTTGATAGGACAAAATTTAAGAGTGGAAAAATATTGTTGATTTACAGTATTTGGCCACACCCATTTCTTTCCAAGCACCTGGACCATGCATTCAGTCTTATACCAGTAGAATTCCCTAGTTTGGATTGACCTCTAGTCACACACACACACACACACACACACACACACCACACACACACACCACACACACAACAAGAATAATAATGCAGCACTGTCTCAGCTAAAACTCACCTTGGCAACTTCTTCATATCCTAAACGGTGGTTTCAGCTGACTTTGGCTGTGTATTAAAGCACTTCCAAAGTACTTGAACCTATCACAAAGTAAGGACTATAGGGCTAGAGCTTGAGCTAGGGTTAGCAAATATAGGATAGGGCTAGGGCAAGAACATTGAACTTTGGACATCCCTAGTTGACTACGATGACAGAACCACTGCTACACCCTAAACTCATGACCCTCACAGGTCCACCCTGAAACATTCCGACAGGTTCATCCTGAAATGACCCCCACATCCTGAACTCATAATAAACCAACAGCCCAATAGGCATCGAAGTCATCTTCAAGAACTTGTTCTGCCCATTTTTTCCACTTAACTTGAGTGCCAATAACAAAACTACATTTAGTTATGAGAAGACATCAAATTATCCGCATTGCAGCAACTGAAATGTTTCTTGATTCACTAAAGACACGAAAATTGTATGCATGCAATAAATACACTTCTGTATGTGCAAGGTTGAGTCTAGCTGAGCCGAGTAAGCGAGCAGAGCACTTTTCCTCTACAATGAAGTGACTGCTAACTCTAGTGACAATAACCTTTAACTACTCATGATCCATGTAGTGCATGTGTATTTATGATACACATTTACTTTAGTTGGTAAAGAATAACATCAATGGTCTGGAGTTATCCTGTGAACCTTTTTGTAGGAGACTGCTAAGCTATAAAAAAAATAAAGCAAATGAAAACAAGTCAAAAAAAAATTATTCCAAAAATATAATAGGAATATCTTTTAAATGAAACAAATGTGGACCACAATTATTTATAGCAGAGAGTACTGGTTCTGGGCCACTTTTCACTTTCTGGGCTATATACTTTTTTTGGACCATTTTTTTGCCACTACTTCTAATGACTTCTTTTCTTGGGCCACTTTTCCTTCTTATCTCACTTTTCCTAAGGAAAAGTATTCCAGAAAAGTGACAGCAGAAAAGTTTCCTAGAAAGCGAGAGAGGAAAAGAGGCCCAGAAAGTGAGACAGGAAAAGTGCAGCATTCCTTGTACTACATATATACATAGACCACATTGAGGCCACACAGAGATCAGCCATCTTAGAATGGTCGTTCAGACATTGAGGCCACACAGAGGACAGCCATCTTAGAATGGTCGTTCAGATGACCAGTATGCATCATTGTCCTTAGGGACATGGATCGTTGGGCTTAGGATATCCTAGACCGTGGGTAGTTTTCCATGCAGTGCGAGAATTCCCATCACAGCTGATATATATATATATATATATACATATATGGAGTGGTTTGTAATAACAAACCATTGGCATTGCATGAACAAGATGTAATAGGGCTGGAATCCTTGAATAGTACTGGAGGGCAATTCCAACAGCCAGGCTCACCCCACAGCTTCTTGATGGGAGGAAGATTGATTGCAAAGAAGCAACAACATTCCCAACACAAGCCTTCTGGAATAAGGACAACACCAAGGCAATCTGAAAGAGAGTATGCATGAAGATAGTATACCCAGGACTCATTTCACAGAGATCCTCAAATACTGCTGTTTGCACGGCCCATCAATGAGAATGGAAACCCCACCACTTGCAAAATAACAAACAGGGTTCTTGAAGAGATCATGAGACATGGAAGTACAGAGGCCCTATAAAGAGCCCTTGCTATGTTGCCTAAGACAAAAATACTAACTCCACATACATGATAGAAATGACGTGTTGGCCATATTGTTTTACTAGAATGTATGCCCTGTTAACTTTCTACCTCGAACACAGACTCATGAGTCCTTCTGTCCAGTGACAATCTAGTAGGACATTGCAATATTGCAATCACACCAACTCTTTGCACAGATGCATAATCTCCTTGCAGTCACACGCCCATCCCATACTTTGCACAGAGACCATGTGACCACTCTCAGCAGCAATGGGCACGATCCACTCAAAACCCTTTACAACCCACCCAATCATAGCTCAAGCTCACTATGTCCTTGTGGCCAGATGCTGCCTCTATAATTATCCTGTCATAATTGCTAGCTCCTCCGTCTTTGGCATATGATGCCTAATTTGCAGTGACAAAGGTCAAGACCCAGTTGTTGTCACATCCCCCCCCCCACCCTACCCCCTCATTGCATACCAAATTATATCTGCATGTCCAATTCCCATGGCTTGACTTATGACCCTGTCACAATCACATGCACCCCATTCTTCACAAATGCACATACAATCGTCATGGCCACCACCAGGAGCTCGGCTCATGGACCAGTCATAATTACATGGCCTCCACTCTTTGCCATAGATGCATACAATATCCATATGGCCAACCTCGGCAGCATTGACTTGTAGTCTCACATGACCTGGTTCTGACATGTCATGCATATTCCATGCATCCACTATAGACAAGGGTACCCTTCTGATTGGATAGCAGGTCAGCTTACAACTTGTGCTTGTGCTAGGAGCATTGCATAGCCAACATCATTGCTTACATAATTCCAAATGTTTGACTCTCATTGGTGAACAATACATTCCACTGACACAATCACAGTCACAGTGGCTTCACCCTTGTGCTGGGTGATGAAACAAATGCCTACACTGAGTACAAAGGTCTATGAATTCCATGTATCCACATTGCAAAGTGTGTACTCTGTCTGAGACTGTCATGCGCATGATTTGTTATGATGTGCAACCATCCATCTTCTCCAGTCAAGCACTTGCCTGATATCAAAACTCGGTAGACTAACTATTTAGATTAGAGAGGTTGCATTTTGTTCTTTCTTTATGATGGGCATGCTGCATGTGCCCTGGAGGTCATGCCTTGTGCGAGGTTCCTTGCTGTATGCATACCAAAGGAGAGAATTTATATCCTTCTGATTTTTTCTATCAAAGATCACATTCAAGAAGTGCCAGTTATTACTTGGCCTCCAGCAGGAGCACCTCCAGCTGTGCATGCATTGGTTGGACTACATTGGTGTAAATCCAGACAAAGATGGAGATTTGTAGTGTTCATAATGCTGATGGTACTGGCTGAAGTCCCCTCAGTGGTTTGTCATGTCAATCTCTGTTGGAACTCATTGATAGTCTGGTTCAAGTGCGAAATCCTGTCTGTGATGATATTCTGTGGACGAAATATGGCCAGGGTCTTCCCATTGGGAAAAGTTGGTGGAGTCGCAAAATCTTAAACTCATCCGAGAGGTTTTATTATTTTATTTTCTGTCATAATACCTTCAAAGAGCTCTATATAACTTCAGTGAAAAATACAGCATATTGTTGAACTAAGAGTATGTGACATATCTAACCTGTAGCTAGCTATCAATAGAACTAACTTGTGGAGTTTCTTGTAGCAAAAATCTAGGAGTGTCCTCCATTCTAAATAGAGACCAGTCCAATTCATGCATGTACATGTGGTAGGAGTTCACATATTTCTGTACCTCTTAATAATCAGAAGACAGACTTTGCTGTTTCACAGAATTTTACTAAGTGGGAAGTTGCTCAAGACAAGACTGGTCCAGAGAATATTGGAATGTTCCCGCATAAGCTGCTATGGCAGGCCATGTACCTGCTAAACCATGCAGTCCTGGAGGCAGCCCTGGTCCAGGTTATCCCACTGGTCCCATCACTTCTGTAGGTCTAAACCGGTGGGTTCGGTGTCATCAGCAGATCCTGGTGATCCAGGTGATCTTAGCACCACAGATGGGCCCACTGGACCCGCTGATACCCTCTCTCTGACTACTCCTGTGGACTCTGTCACCTCTCAGGTCCAAATAGGCTGATTAGTCCAATGGTTCCAGCATGTCAAGGTGCCCCCTGCAGCCAAATAGAACCATGTTCTACCACCAGCCTCTCTCAAAGAGTTATACAGATAGATTGAAAATGCTGTCATGGTCTCAGGGGTACTCTACTCCTGTACTGACGGTCCAATTTGTAGGTATCTTAATTCTTCAAATTTTTACCATTGCAAAGTTGATTGAGTTTACATCATTCCTGAGGCAATATGGTAATGTCCTTATATGACTTTTATGGTCAGTTTTGACCTGCTTGCCTCTGAGTCCTGGGGAACCCTGTGATTGCATAGGACCAGTGGTCTCTGACCCAGCAGGCCCCTACAACCCAGTTAGTCCTCATCCTATCACTAACCTTGATGTACCAACCAGTGAGTGGGCCCAATAAATTTAGGAGGTCTAGGTATCCTATTAGATCCCTGTAACCTAAGAAAGAGGTGTGTGTGTACCCACCACACCTGTTGGTATGATATGCTCATTGCAGTTCAGCAGGACCACATTCTCCAAATGATATGTCTCACCAACGCCAAAGAGTGATGCAGACATCTGTCTACACCTATAGTTGGGGGGGGGGGGGGGGGGGGGGGGGATGGGATGCAGTGGTCAATGCAACAGTGGCAATGAGTCCAGAGAAAAGTTTATGACAAATTTCCACCCAGGCTTGTGATGATTTTTAAGACCCTCTTTCCTACCTTATTGATGTCCTCCACCAGGCTGCTTCTGCAGTGGCTACTTTTCCCTTTTTTCAGCTCTTTTGGCCTTTTTCCAACTGGACAATCAACCACTACTTGTTATGGCTTTTCTCACACAAATGGAATGCCTCAGGTCTTGGAAATGTTGCTGCTACATCATGTAAATCCTGTAATGGATATTTCTTAGAATTTCCCTAAGTGCCCAAACCTGATAACCAGTCCTTGTCTAGTGCCAAATTACCTAAGAATCTAATCAGGATTCGGAAACTAGAAAATATTCTTTAGTTGAAATCTCTTAGCTCAAACAAATTTGGCAGCAGCATCCTGGGAGTTAGCAAGTGGGGCAATGTGAACATTACCACACAGCTTGCTGCCACCAGGGACATGGTAAGATTAGATCAATTGAGAAATGTGTCAACCAACTATAGAAAATTGGCACTTGAAACTTAAGCCGCAAACTATCTTGAAGAAAGGGACTGGCATGCACTACTACTAGAATGCTGATAATTTCTCAAGTGCTTGATCCTATGCACTGTTGGGAACAGTAGCTGTAAACAGTGGCACAGACCAGGACTTTGCGGTTGATTTCTTACCATTCTACATCTGTGTCCACAAGCAGTATGAAATAGCACTGGTGGAGGCAAATCTGTGGAGTGCTTGGCACAATGTCACAACTTCAGGGAACAAACACTAAAATTTGAACTCTCACCTCAGATGATGCGGATGATTGTACATGCCACCATTGTTTGTATAAGTCTGGACATACCACTAGGAGCCTATATCATGGGGATATCCATGCAGCCATCCAGGTGAGGTGAAATCTAAAATCATAATAGTTGATGCCTGGAAACTCTAAGCTGACATTATCAGTTCCAGAAAGGTCTGAAAATATTATTAAAGGTGCCATTCTTCGTCGCTTTACTTCTAGGCTTGTAGTGCAAAATCTTATTATGGTATGCATATGTCAGACAAGAAGTTATATTACCCTGTGCAGATGCTGCTCTTCCACTGTTCTCTGATAGGAGAGAGCAATTTGAACAGACAGACCAGTGACACCATCTACAGCTATATTCCAGACAGACTCCCTGAATACTTTCTGGATCAAAACCCAACCATATTATAAATGTCCCAGTCTCCCACATATCAAAGATCAGAATGGCAAAGTGGTCAAGCTTCATGGCGAGTGAATTATGTACTTCTTGCAGTTTGCTTTAGAAGTAAGTAAAATTTTAATATTTATATCCAAAAAAGAGAGGACCAGATTTTTTTTTGCTCTTTCAGTTATGACCATGTAAAACTGATATCCTTATGAGCATCAGAATATATCTATGCCATCATTAGTTATCAATAATGGATGATATATAGTAAGAAAATATCAAAATTAATATTAATAATAACTAGCTGATGCCTGCAGAGACTCTGTGTATATTTTTTCTTCCACAATTAATGCTAGAAGCCATAATGATAATTGCTATGTTTCACCGATAATCAAATAATGTACTATGTTACATGTGAAGGAGAAGGCACTGCTCTAATTTATTATGTTCCGCTGCAAAGTGTTTGCTTTGTTGGTTGTGTCCCAAATAATTCTTGCAGTGTTTGTGGATATTCAGAATGTGGTGATAGACTACTCCTGTCATTGTGGTAACAGTTCAGGGTCTCTATGTTGGACTCAAAGCAACACAATGCTGGACATTATCTCACAGTAGAAGTTTGCATTGCTAGGACTTTTACTTGCACTTCTTCTCACTAGTCTCTGTCTTTCTCTGTTTAGCCCTCCTTGACTTTGCTTTCATTACAATAACCTTCTCAATGACCAACTTCAAATTGTATTCTCTCGATGTTTCGACTACTTCCTGATGAAGGCTAGAGCACCTAGTCGAAACATCGAGTGAATCAAATTTGAAGTTGATTATTGAGAAGGTGATTTTAATGTTATTATTTCAACTATGAGGGGGAGGGGGGGCATAATTTGCTTACTCAATGGTTTACAGTTGGACTATTTAGGGAAATGAAAATCTGTAAATGGAATAGCTAGCCCCAATTTTGTGAAGGTGCATCAGAATGATGCATGTGTTGCCTACAAAATGGCAGACAGTTGTTTTGCATACCTCTTAATTATGCTACTTCTTGGGTGATGCAACATAGCCCATGTCTGTCCCAGTTAAAAATAGGTCTTCAAGCTTGAATTTCCTAGCTTAATCCATGGACTAATATGGCACTGATGCCATCAGCTGTACTACCGAGTGAGGTGGCAACTCACTGTATTGGTTTAACCGCTATTTTAAATGGAAGATAAAAAGCAAAGCTTGCTAATAACACTCACTTTGGTAGATTCTTAATTATCATAATAGTGATTTCGGTCAATTTTGAGTCCAAGCGTGCCTTGAATCCTTCATGACAGTATTAAACAGCACAAACTGAAATTTCGTTACCAAGATCTTGTATCTATGATCTATCTACTTTTCTCCCATCATACAACTTGCATAAATATGTCCACTCATAGTAATTTTACTAACAGAACACTCTAAATTGTCCAATACCACCAGAAGAACTAACCGTTTTTTCTTTATATATGAAGTAGATACACAGTGCCCTATTAGACAAGCAGTTACCTGGTTTCATTGATGGTCTGTGCCAAGAGTAAACTTCCAAGGAAACCAACTGGTGACTTCTTGGTATGGAAACATGCAGCTGATGGTAACTAGGCACAATTCAGTAATGTCACAAGTGAAGCTTCTGAGGAAACTAAGTCCATTATTAGTTACTTGGTTTTGTTGAAGGTTAGTCTGTTAACTATTGCCACAAAAGTATAAAGTTCTAGTGGTGATTATTTCATGGAACAAAAATGTGCAGCTTCTTGCTGACTCAGCTCAGTTAGATTCGATATTACATGTTCACCTGTGTGTTTATGATATTGAAAACCCTTTACCTTTCATCAGTTGTTTGGCTGAGTAGAGAAATGGGTGGAACCTCACTTATCCTGGCAGTGTGGGACCAAGATAACTTTGAAATTGCCATTACTCTGAATTTGCAACTTATCCAATCATGAAGTGCATGCATGTATGGCTGAATAGGCAACTTTCTTTTCATCTGTCATTTCCTAGTGTATGCTACTCTTGTAGTGAGCAATATATATTTACAGACCACCATTCATTGGTCCTCACCGGGAAGTCATGCTAAATATTCCCTCTACCCTGCCTGGTAAACTAAGTTCCTTGGCACTTCAATGACTGGACAAGCAAAGTCTGTACTATATGCAAGAAAAGTGTGTAGAAGCATAGATACATAGATAAATACAAGATCCTGAAGACAAGAATTCACCATTATACCATTTTTGGTGGCTGCTGGTTTCAGATGCGGCTCAAGCTCCACATAAATTGTGAGGCGGAGGGTGCAGGAGGAAGGGGGAAAAATCTCACTATCCAAATGAGCAGAACATTCAGTTATCTAACTTGACCAATTGACAGTCTCTCTATAGTGTTTATGAACCAATCTCAGTTTGCCTGCTGAAAAAAATGACATTATGCTATGAGGTGATAGAACATTTGTTTCATCAGGGAGGGAGTAGCTTTATTTTGTCATTCATTTGGTGTGAGATTTGTTTAGGTAGTGTGAGAGCATGAGACAAATCCTGAAATGTGTGCGTCATGCCAAAAGTTAGAGTAGGTAACTCAGATATAGTTAATGTATGTCATCTATAAAAGAACTCCAAATATAATATAATTATAACCTTCATAACCTTTTTGTTTTCAATTAATTTGGTACCAGAAGATGCTTGTGGAGAAAGGGGGGGGGGGGGGGGGGGGTGTGCAAAAGAAATATCACTTAGGAAATGTGGGAGGCTGCAGATGAGCATAATGTTGTTGCTATCAGTATTGAATTTATAGGATATACTCTGCAGCAATTAAATTCAGTTAGAATCACTTAAAATTGCAGTGAAGCTCAAAAAAACTAATGACAAACTATCCCCCACCCCAAAGCCATCCTCCTTGGGTAACAGCTTGCATAATTATAGTCAAGTAACATAATTATAGTTAATACTAATGTCCCTATGAATGTAGAGTAGAAGCTAAGTGTTCAGTCCAGCCTGGCCCATCCATCATTGCTCTCTCGGTACAGGAGACCATTTGCTTCAGCTATGATCTTTCCATTCCATGTACGCTCATCTAGTTTGAACATAGCTCTAGTTTTGGTATTGTGCATTATATGCTTACCTTGCTCTTTCTAGATGACATTGCTGCTTAAGTGAATACTTGAAGAATAGACCTAGAGATGTCAGTGTGCAGGATAAGATTTAAATCATGATTGGCACAATGATAGTAATTGGCCCTTGGAAACTTTTTCATGTAGAAAACAGAACATCCATTGAGATGACCAGCCATGTTAGCTGCAGCATCATGTACATACGTTTGGGCTCTACGGAGTTCAGATCTTAATGGTAAAGAATACACTATCACAAAGTGCTCTTCCTGTAATAGTTTCACAGTCAATAAATCTGCCAACTTTTCCACAGACCATTCTTAATACTCCCAGCTGCTCGATATTTGAAGCATCAACTATGTCATCAGGCTGTGTGCTGAAGTAGCTCAAGGAAATGTCAGATTGATGATGAATGCCATTAACAATAGCAGTCTAGCAGCTCGTTCTGTGTTGTTTTGAAAATATGTCTAGTGTGCTTGGTACAACTTTTTAGGTGATCATCTAATACAATATCTCCAGCAAGATCCAGAACAGCTTTAAAATTAGGAGAATCAGAGGTTGAATCATCTCTATGCCTCAGAAGGGCAATACCTTGTCAACCATAAAATTTTAAGCATTTTTAATAATACAATGAACATGCAAATATTTACACTCCGTTGCTGTCTTGCCAAACTCACAAAAATACAAGCAGCATAAAGTTTGACAAGTGTTGAATACTTTTGAAAGTCAGCTTGGGTACCTCTCCAATTTTGGAAGGGTGAAGTTATCATTGCCCAATGACATTGACTTTTGACGAAAGAGAGTAACAGCTTAAGAAATATAATCCATCATCCATCATCATGCACCAAATATACTAGAAAGGGAAATTCTTTATTCCTTCATGGCTTCCATTACTGTTGCATTGCCTATCATTGGAAAGGTGCTTATGGGGATCCTGTTCTAGATTAGTTGAAATTTAATACCCTCTGATACATTTTTGCCTAAGAAAGCTGGCACCATTATATAATTATTAAATCATTAAATCACAAATAAATTATTAACATGGAGTGGGCATTTTACTATAACTAGAAGTTCACTCAAGCTGGTAATGAGCAGGAGACTCCATCTAGTGCATTCACCATCACTGTTAACAGGTAAACTATGCGAGTCAGAATCTGGCATTGGAGTAATAACATCACACTATCACCTTTTTTCGTCTCAAAGAGTGTCTTTCGGCACTTCATGGCTATAGTGTAGACAAGTCTGTAGTGTAGACAAGTTCATGCAGTAGGTCATAGGCAGCTGGATAGTATCCCAAGTGATACAGATCTTGAACTGCCAACCATTGATGACGGGATCATCAAAGTTTGAGGGTTACCTGATGTAAATGCTAGCTATATCAGTGCATGATATGTCTGAATTTTTATCACCCCAATGTTTTAGGTCTAATTAGTGCAACTAAATGCCACACCCATCTACTGGAAAAGGGGGAGGGGGAGTAATTGCTACCTTTGGTTGTGTAACAGAATCACATAACTAAATTATGAGCAGGAACGTTTTCTTGTTTGTTTGTTCCAGTGGAAAGTTAAGCAATAATGTTGGTCACTGATTCTTGCTTTTCAGTACTCTTTATTGGCCTCCCATTTCCCTTCTAGGTGGTAATAATTTGAAGAAAAAAACGTCATGCTCATAATGTGCTTGTGTGGTTCTGTTACACAATCTTTAATGGGGAGTAGCTCAGGCACTTGGTGATTTTAGAGAATTTTTTAAGGTTATATATCAGGATACAGTTTTTGTCACACTATGCAGAATTATTAGCCTTCATAAAGTATATGTTATTGGGAAGCTCTTGAAACAAGCTACCTTCTAATACCAATAATAAAGAGTCACAAT
This sequence comes from Cladorhizidae sp. MBARI D1340-BT2, assembly GCA_028752905.1. Lineage (NCBI taxonomy): Eukaryota > Metazoa > Porifera > Demospongiae > Poecilosclerida > Cladorhizidae > Cladorhizidae sp. MBARI D1340-BT2. Next base: position 24,034,523 of record JAQNBH010000008.1, on the reverse strand, counting down.
TTTTTTAAAATTTACCTGCCCTGTCTTAAGAAAGGAGGCATTCCTGGATATATATATTTTTTGCTGAAGTCTTGCTATAGACCTAGTTAATGCAGTTTGTTTCTCTTCTTTATTTCAATGGAGCTGATTTATTCAAACTGCAGCTTGTTATAAATAATTGGGGGAAAAGGAAGGGGTGTGGGGGAGGGGGGGGGGAAGGAAAGAAAAGGAAAAAAAGATAGTCTATAGTTATAAATTTTATGCAGTCGCAATTGGCAGGGATGGTTACTATTTGAGGAATGGTTCATTGAGACCACGCTCCCCAGCACAACTGGTCACTACTGCAGAGTGTTCATGAGGAGAATGGTTCATTGAGACCAAGCTCCCCAGCACAACTGGTCACTACTGCAGAGTGTTCATGAGGAATGGTTCATTGAGACCAAGCTCCCCAGCATGATTGGTTACTACTGCAGAGTGTTCATGAGGAGAATGGTTCATTGAGACCAAGCTCCCCAGAATGACTGGTCACTACTGCAGAGTGTTCATGAGGAGAACGGTTCATTGAGACCAAGCTCCCTGGTTACTACTGCAGAGTGTTCATGAGGAATGGTTCATTGAGACCAAGCTCCCCAGCATAACTGGTCACTATTGCAGAGTGTTCATGAGGAATGGTTCATTGAGACCAAGCTCCCCAGCATAACTGGTCACTACTGCAGAGTGTATGAGGAATGGTTCATTGAGACCAAGCTCCCCAGCATGACTGGTCACTACTGCAGAGTGTTCATGCACCAAATTGCTAACCTCACCCTGCTTCATATGTGCCCAGTGCAGGGCAATGGATACGTGACAAAACTGTATTAAATTACAGCATAACCAACTTACCAACAAAAAAGAATAATAAACAAGAATCCCTTGATAAACTCTCAACCAACTCTCAGTTGACATCGTATACATACAATAACTCAACTTTATGGAACTCTCCCCCACTCTTTATATACCTGAAGTAAGTTGAGTTATGAATACTTGCAACTTGCTTGCTTTTGAGGGGTAAATGACTACTGACAGTTTCAAAATTTCAAGAAGTGACTCTAGGTAGGGGAGAGCAAGGGATAGACAAGATAGAGGCGATTAAAAGTGGGAATTTCTTCCATTAAATGTGCACATACATGCATGCACACACACACAACACAATTAGTTTATCTGCTTCATGGGCTCAGCATGGGATAACAATCACCCATTATGAAGGTAAAAAAACACACTTTGGTCGCAACATTAGTCTCTATATACAACTATTTATTAAAGAGAGAAAGTTTAATATTTATATGCCTTGACGTCAACAGCATATCATCAGAGAGGGTTGCCATAGCTAATATATCATCGGTGTTACTGTACACACAGAGAAGTTGGCACTCTTTCCTTCCTTGTGGCATTCCATAGCAGTTTCATCATTCTAATAACAAAACCTCCACTCTGCCATAGACACACTACCATGCAAGAGTTATTTGCCAGTGAAATATTAACCTTGAGTGCTTGACATTGACTTCTCACCTTGATATGCTGTGGCTGTGGCAGCAGAGAGCTAGGTCACAGAATCAGACAGATCTGCCAATCAGGGTAGACACCACAAGAAGGACGAGAGATATCCTCATCCTGGCGAACAGCACAGTTCAGAGGGGAAGCAGAAGCCCCCATCCCAACAGGAGTCGACTGGGAAGAAGTCAGATCAGACTGGTATATAGAGGCCTACCAAAATTCGACAAGCAAAACAGACCCAGATGTTTTGAGTGCAATCAATACGGACATTTTGCTGCAGAGTGCCATGGGAAAAGACTAGATTGCTCCAAACCGAAATTGGAGGCTATCAACTTTGCCAACCCCCTGACACCACGGCAAGAAAATGACTTGGTCATCACCGAGGTGAACCGACAGACCTTGGTCTCTGGAACAGTGAATGGCAAGTCAGTCAACAGAGTGCTACTGGACACTGGAGCTGAGCGGACTCTGGTCGACAGCAGCCTAATTCAGGAGAAGGACAAAACAGGAGAAGTCATTCAAGTGAGGGCCTTCAATGGTACCATCTCAGCTTTACCACTTGCCACAGTCCGAGTGGAAATTGGTGAACATCAAGACGACCTCACAGTAGCGGTCCAGGAAAACCTAGGGTACGATGCCCTACTGGGTACAGACTTTTCAGATTTATGGGGAATGGGAAGACGTCTGCTGTACGACGAACTCGTCAATATGGTCCAGACCAGATCCCAGAAGATCGACACCAAACACACCTCCATGCCAGCCAGCTTTAAGGAGGTAGAACCAGAAACCCCAGAGCCTGAATCAGAGCAGTCCGAATCAGAGGAAGAGGAAGATGTAACCGACCAGCTTTGGCAAGACCCAAGCAGTAATGATCCAGTCACCCTTGGCTCTGACATTGATGAGCAGTCTGAAGAAGAAGACCAGCCCGACAGTAGGTCCAGTAGGAGAAAGGCCAGAGCCATTTTTGTCTCCAATAAAGACAGCCATCCATTGGATCACGACAAAACACAGTTCCAGAAGGAGCAGAAGCAGGACGAAACATTGAAGAAGTGCTGGAGTAAAGCAAACAAAGGAGATTCAGAGTTTGTGGAGAAGGACAACCTTCTATGGAGGAAGTCTGAAGACAGACTAAGAGAGGAAAAGTTGCAGTTATGTGTACCCAAACAGCACAGGACATTAGTGTTGTCCCACCGACCAGGCCACTTGGGACGGGATAAGACCACTCAAAGGATCTTGGACGACTATTTCTGGCCAGGAGTGCATACAGACGTCAAGAAGTTGTGCCTTGACTGCCCAGAGTGTCCGAAATCAGCCTATCAGTCTAAGCACAGAGCACCTCTGAAACCTCTCCCAGTTATTGATGTTCCATTTGCGAGAATCGGCATGGACATGGTAGGACCCCTGCCCAGAACAAAACTGGGACACAAGCACATCTTGGTGATCGTTGATTTTGCTACCAGATGGCCAGAAACCATTCCACTGCTGAAAACCGACAGCCAGACCATAGCTGATGAATTAATGGTGCTGTTTACACGAGTAGGAGTGCCAGAAGATATCTTAACGGACTGTGGGACAAATTTTGTGAGTCGCCTCATGCAGGAACTACACAAACTAATGGGAGTAAAGGGAATCAAAATAACACCTACCATCCAGAATCTGACGGCATGGTTGAAAGATTCAACTCGACCCTGAAGACTATGTTGAGGAAAACTTTGAAGTTGTGGAAAGGGCAGTGGGACTTAGCCCTCCCACACATCCTAGGAGAATACCGACGAGTACCTCACGAGACTACAGGGTTCACACCATCGGAACTGTTATATGGCAGACAGATCAAGGGACAGACCCTGAGTACGAGATGGACAGCTACAGAAGCAACACCAACTGATGTGATAACCTACATTACAACTATCCAGGACCGAATGGAACTACTGAAAGGGCTATCTCGTGAACAGGAGGAAGGGAAGAAGGCTTTGTACAAGGAGAGATATGACAAGAAAGCACGACAGAGGTCCTTCCAGCCAGGTGATCTGGTGGCTAATGAGAACACCTGTGGTAGGCCCAAAACTTTTGGCAGAATGGGACGGTCCATACTCAGTCTCATCAAGAAGATTGACGAGCTGACATACGAGCTGTCTATGCCGGATCACCTGAGGAGGAGAATAAAGAGACACATTAACCTTCTCAAAGAGTTCAACTCCCCAACTGCAGCATGTTTGGCTATCACAGAGCTAACAGTGGATGACTTGACAAAAAACCCAAAGGAAGGAGGGGAAGGCAGAGTGACCATCAGCCAAAATGTTTCAGCTAAAGAGAGAGAACAACTGGAGGAGCTGGTAGCAAGACATGGACGGTTGATTGGTCAAGGCTGTGCAAGAGAAGCAGAGATAAGATTGGAGACAGGGGATGCCTACCCCATCAGCCGGCCACCATATAGATTGGACCCAAGAAAGCTCCAAATCATGAATGATGAAATCATGAAACTGTTGGAGATTGGAGTCATCAAGTCATCCAAAAGCCCCTTGGCATCACCGGCCTTGCTAGTGGGAAAGAAAGATGGTGGAGTATGTCTATGCATTGACTACAGACGGCTCAATGCAGTTACAAAGTCAGATCCATTCCCTCTCCCAAGAATAGACGAACTGATTGATAAGCTGGGACAGGCAACACACATTTCTACTCTGGACCTTGAAAGAGGATATCATCAGATCATTGTCCACAAGGATTCAGTATGCAAGACGGCCTTTATTTCTCAGCATGGAAAGTGGGAGTATGTCAGAATGCCATTTGGGCTGAAAAATGCTCCATCCGTTTTTCAACGTTTAATGAACAGCATGCTAGCCGACATGGCTGAATTCGCAGCAGCTTATATTGACGACATTATCGTCTTTAGCAAGAACTTTGAGGAACATATTGTCCACCTGGAAGCAGTATTTTCAAGACTAGAAGAGATGGGACTGGTACTCAAGCCAACAAAGTGTAACTTGGCCGAACCCACTTGTCAGTACTTGGGTCACAGAGTAGGAGCCGGGGAAGTACGTCCATTGCAGGCCAAAATTGATGCTCTTACAAATTACCCCAAGCCCCTCAAGAAGAAAGACATGAGATCCTTCTTGGGGTTAGCAAACTATTATAGATGGTTCGTTCCAGGATTTGGATCCATAGCAGTGCCTTTGACAGAGACAACTCGGAAGCAGGCACCTGACAGGATAGAGTGGACGACAGAAAGGCTGGCAGCCTTTTGGCAGCTCAGGACAAGTCTCACGGAAGACTCAGTTTTGGTCAGCCCAGACGAGGAGAAGCCATTTCTGCTCTACACTGATGCGTCAGGAGTAGGAATTGGTGCTGTCCTCAGCCAACTGGGAGAAAATGAGATGGACAGGCCAGTGGCCTATTACTCCAGGAAGCTCAAGCCAGCCGAGACCAGGTATACTGTTACCGCGCAGGAGTGCCTGGCTGTTGTGGAGGCAGTCAGGCATTTCAGAGTATATCTCAGTGGGGCTCTCTTCACCATTGTGACGGATCATAGCAGCCTCCGATACCTGACTCAAATGAGAGACGAGAACGGTCGTCTAGCAAGATGGTCACTGGCTTTGCAGCCATACCAGTTTGACGTGGTTCATCGACCAGGATCACAAAATGCAAATGCTGATGGAATGTCTCGACAATCCTGGACATCAGACAAGTTCCCCCAGCCATCAGCCCTCGAAGGAGAAGGAAGGGATGTCACCGGGCAGCTGGTGACAAGACAGAACTTAAACTAACAGTAATTACATGCACATACATACTCAGTACGGTATTGTGTTTATTGGTGTCAGTTGATCTGTTAATTAGGGTTGCAAACCCAACGTGTTCTAAGCCTGGCTGCTCCTCATAAAAGGAGCTGTCCAGAGCCTGTTCTGTGGAGTTCATTGCGAATATAGTTGTCTGTTGTGTTTTGTTATTAAAGCTTCTACAACCAACTTCAATTGTACAGTGGTAGCCAGCTAGCTACCTGGTGGCAGTTTTTACCATAGACAGTTTTCGGTTCAGTTCCGCACCGGCCACAGGGTTACCAGTCGACCCCGTGACAAGGGTTAAGAGGCTGTTTGATAGCTGTGGCAGCAGAGAGCTAGGGGAGGGAGGGTTAGAGAGGCTGTTTGTCAAGAACTAAGAGCACCAGCCTAGGGTAATGTTCAACAAAGGAATATGCAAAGTTGTAGATCAAAATCTGCACAGATTATGAGTGTGCCATTGCCGGTTCTCAAACTTCAGAGCCAGCGTTACAGGATATTTCGTCACTAGGAAATTCTGTCACATCGACAGAATATCCTAGGATATTTTGTCGCATATTCACATGACTTTCTGCATGGCTAGATCACTATTTGTGCGCTTGAAGGATGGAGCAAGACAGGTACAACCAGATATTTGACTGCATCAAACAAAGAACTTTTCCAACTGGTTTAAGCAAGAATCAAAAGGTTGCCCCCAGAAGGAAGTGCAAGAGGTTTTTTTTGTTAAAGATGATAGGCTGCTGTACTTCAGAGATATGAAGAAAGGTGTTGACTTGCAGGTTAGCATTATACTATGTACTACAATCAGCATGATACAGACATCAAACATGCCAAGTCTTGAATGCCTGTGTAACATTGATATCTGGGGTGACTGTCACATTGCTATTCCTATAATACAGGTTGTGACAGAGTCCCAAAGAAGCAGTGTGCTGGAAGGATGCCATTCTGATGTGCGTGGGCACTTCTGGAAGGGACAAGACTTTTTCCAAAGTGACTGAACACTACTATTGGCTGGGTATCAATGACGATGTCAAAAAGTTTTGCCGTTCTTGTGATAAGTGCCAGAGGGCCAATCGGTAGGTTCGACAACAAATCAGCTTGGTGTACCTGGTATACTACATAGTATTCCTCTATACACTGCAGGGAATTTTACAAATTCACAGCAGAACTTTTCCCCATACCATGACACACCATTAGGGTTGATTTGATTGGGCCCCTTCCTAAGACAGGGGGAACAAGATGTATCATTACAGTCTCATGTTTTTTTGTTGCCAAGTAGCCTGCACTCCCTGATAAAACTGCCACCGGCATTGCTGAGTTTTTATTCGTGTGTTTCACCAGACATGGCTGCTGCAAAGTTAGGTTTAATGACCATGGACGAGAGTTTGTGAATAAGGAAGGTAACAAAAGCACTTAACTACTTTGCTTTTGATCGATGTATTTAAGTGAATGATGAGCTTTGTCACCTTACTGGAGAAGAGCAAGCTGAGCAGTGCATACCATCCTCAAACTAAATGAGGGGTTTAACCAAACACTGCAACACCATCTCATCAAGTTTGCTGGCAGCATGCATAATGATTGAGACTTGTACCTGCACTCCATTCTCTTCTCTTACTGAGTTTGGTGCCAGGATTCAACTAAATATTCCCCTTTCTTCCTGATGTATAGCAGGCAGGCCCGTCTTCCTGTGCAGTTCAACATGATCCAAAGAATGATGACAATGAGAAGGATACTGATGATGATAAAGATGACAATGATGTTGATGGTGATGAGGAGGGGGAGAAGGAAGATGAGTTGGCAAAAATTGATGGCCAGAATCTTGACTTAGAAGAACAAATCCAGATGATTATTGCCATTTGAAAGAAAGCACTCCACAACATACAGACTGCCCAGGAGAGACAAAAAGAAGTACTATGATACTAAGCATGGCAAAGACAAGAACAAGTACATGGTCGGTGCATTTGTTTTTCTGAAAAACTGCAAAAACTCACTCGGAAAGGTTCCAAGCTGGAGCCAAGCTGGACTAATCCTTGCTGCATTCATTAAGTGGTTGGAAAGGGAACATTTCAACTCGGCAGAACTAATGATACATGTACCACCAAAGTTTTGTCCAGTCTCTACAATATGATTCGTTTGAAATTGTACTATGAGCAAGAGACAGAAAACAAGGTTCGTTTTGTCCAAATTGTAATGCCATTTTAGCTGCATGAATTGGATCCCAATATTTCTAGTGTTCTTGCTCATGATTGTAGGAGTTCCAACTCTTCTTCAGCTATTTTATTATAATATTGCAGTTTATGGTTTTGTTGTGATCTGTTTCTTTCAGATGTTACATGTACAAATATAGCAGAAGAGGATTTAGATGGTGGACCAAAGTTCATCTCACAGCTAGCTGATTCCTGCATGGAAGTTACACATGCTTCATGTTTGCTATCCAAAAGTGGAACTTCCACTACTGACTCACCCCTCTCTTTGTCAACCATGCCCAGTGATACCTCTAAGACTTGGTTGTGCTCAGCAACCATTGATGTTGCTACTTCACAGACATCTGATAGCCCTCTGACTATATTATGTGTGTACTGGTATCTCGACTGCTACTGTAGAATCAGCTTGTTCTGGCATGAAATGAAAGCATTGTGATATGTCTCCAGAATCATTTGCTTCTGCCAACAAGCAGCCTGACTACAGTACTAAAGCAAAGGTTGCAAAAGCAGATTTTGACTCCTCCCATGACTACTCCTCTCCTGATATAAATTCTGACTTCTCAACCCAAGATTCCTCCCTCTCATCTGCTATAGTGAAGTCTGTTCCTGGCAACCTACAGCTACAAAGAAAGAGATGAGGCAGCATCTTGTTAAGACAATAGAGATGCAAATACTGAATGAATTTCCTGTTAGGAAAAGAACACCTAAGGCCTGTATATCAGAAATTGAAACTGTCAAAGTATACTGCATTTGCCTACTGCTGGATGGTGGGCTGAAGATGATCCAGTGCAATATATGCATGGAATGGTTTCATGCTAGGTGTCTTAGGATTCCAAAAGTAAAGAACCTGAGAATTGTCAGAAATGACAATTATCATCCCACTATTTAACATAATTTTAACTGATTATGTTATCATTTTCTGGAGCGACGAAATATCCTGTGACCCCTCAGTCGCTGGTTCTCTAGGTAGATTTAACAGGCCCTGGCTGCTGGTCCTCTAGCCACTTTCTTTTTAAAAAATAGTGAGCTATAGCTAGCTAGCTATTATTATTATTTTAGGAAGCGGGTTGATTTACATCTCACCTAGGGATAGAACTAGGTCATGGCGAACAATCACCTGCAGAGGGAGTTTCCAGCTCCCCACGTAACTCCAACAAGCTCAAGCCCTTCGCCATTTTCAACCCCTTCACGAGTCATTGCACGGATGCTCAATCAGTGGTTTACTCCACTATAAAGTAACTACAAACAAATCATCTTCAGTAGAAATGGGAAACAATCACAGTCAAGATACACTTGATACTTCGGTCAACAGCGATGAGGCAAAAAGTGCCATTTCACTGCTTGAAGACCAGGGTGCAGCAACCAGAACAGAGTCAGTGTATACTTCCAAGACAAATTCCATTGACCCTCTGTTGGACTTGGAAAGGGCACAGCTTCAGCGCAAGCCAATAAGTAGGATAAGCTCTCAACGAGGTTATCGCCCTCACTCAGCCAGTCTTCGCAGAATAAGATCCATCCAAAGGCGCCGTTTTTTGGAAGGGTCTAATGCCAAGAGCAGCACACTTTCAGCCGAGACCAATGCTAAAATTTCTACTGAAGACAAGAAATTGCAGGAGGAGAAAGCTCTACTAGCAGCCTGCGCATGTGGAGATTTGAACAAAGTGGAGAAACTGGTGGATTCTGGAGTGGATGTGAACTCATCTGACCAGAACCAGAAAACTGCACTCCACTACGCTTCCATGCACAGTAGAGAGGAGGTGATCAAATCTCTCATTTCCAGAGGTGCAGGGGTGAACACTACAGACTTGAAAGGAGGCTTCTCAGCCATACATTGGGTGGTCATCAATGCAACTCCACAGCAGAGTTCCACCAATTATCTGGAAGGTTCTCTAACTGCACTTACAAATGCAGGGTGCAGGGTGAATGCCACTGACTTCAATTTTGCCACTCCACTGCACATCGCTGCACAGAAGGGAAACAGACATGCTACCCAAATGCTATTGAGACTTGGAGCTGATCCCAACAAAGTCGACATTACTGGGAGAGACTGTTTTGAAGTAGCCAAGAATGCGCAGGTGAAAGCTTACATGAAGACGCTTCTTCACATGTCTTCAAAGAAAGATAACCAGCTGGAAAATGAACATATTTACCATATTCTAGAAGCACCCCTCCCCTCTATTCCTGCTCCTTTGCTTGCTGTTAGTCCTCCTAAAGTTTTGTGCACAAGAAGATCAAGCCACGAGGAACATATTTACCAGACTCTCAACTGCCAAACCCATCCTTCCTTTTCCACCACCCTCAGGCCAAGATCCAAAAGCTCTCCTCCTCCTCTTCCACCTCATAGATGCTGCCAATACCTGCAATCCATGGATTCACATCTGTATCAAGTGCTTGACCTATTCCAACAAGAAAATCCAGAGCTTCCAGTGCCCACGTCACAAAATCTTGCAAAAACTAACTCTTTTTTCTGTATGTAATGATTTTTGTCTGAATGTACGTTCAGGTTTGTGTATTTTTATGATAGCACTCATTCTCCTCTGAAATCAATATGTGTATCCATTTGAGCCCACCTTAAATTCATTTTGGCATAAGAAAAGTTTCTGGAAGACAAATAGATGCAAATATCCATTAATTAGCTACAAACATTTATAAAGAAGTTGATCTTTTTATCCTACTCACTTATTGTAGACCACTAGTTTATACTGTAGTGAGTGTGGTAGACTAGGCTAGGAAAATCTATATATGCATAAAAGGGTTCACATTTCATAGTTAAGAGATCTTGTATACTGAAAGTACAAGGCTAAATTCATAAGAGAGTATGTGCGGGTGGGAGGGGGGGGGGGAGAGAGAGAAGGGAGAGGGGGAGGAAGAAGCGTCGGTGCTGTCATCACCCTTTTAAATATTATGAGGGGTGCATTTTCTAGAAATCAGGTAGCTACATGTATTAGCTAAACTTTATTATGTGATACCTGTTCAGCGTTCTTTTAATCAGTTGAAGAGAATGTAAAGTAGGGTTATGCAAATTGTGTCTTTTTCTCCCTATTAGGTTATGCCAGTGTTTTCAATCACACACTTGATCATTGAATTTCAAGATAAATAAAGGATTGTACCACAATTACAGCCTCTGAGTGGCTAATGTTCTAGTGAATTTATAGTTCGTTTAGTTTCAAACTAAACCGGCTAAGCCATAAGCCCTATTAGCACCAAATCTAAGCCAGCTCTGAGCCAGCATTAAATATTCAACCTACTAAAACCAAAAGAATGCCAGCATAATTTACAATTCCTAAACTCCTGCCATTTACAGCTTAACTCCACATGTCCCTAAACTGGGCTATTTAGAGGTCTTTCTGAGCATGTCCCTAAAATGTGCTTAGCTGTAGAGTCTTTCTGAGCATGTCCCTAAAATGTGCTTAGCTGTAGTATTTCTGAGCATTCCCCTAAACTCTACTATTCATAGCTTAGCTGTGGTTTTTCTAAACTTGAGTTCAATCCTGCATGGTGATCAAGGGTCAGGAATTAGTTCCAACGGCACCATTAGCGGGGAAATGCTCAAGCAATATCCAGTTATTGGGTTCTCATTTTCTTTAGATTAGACAACATCTGGATTTTTGCTCTAAGCTGTCAGGCGCTTAACTCACAACATCCTTCATTATAGTCAGCTGTTGTGCAATTATTTAGGCTGGCTGACAAACCGTTTGAAGCTAATTGCTATATCAACAGGAAGTTACCATTTGGTGGAAATTGTCAGCAGATGAGCAGGAAGTCAGGACGTGGTTAACTATCTTCAAATGGCCAAATGTGGTCATAAGGAATACCTGCTGAAAGTAAATTTAGTGAACTATCTAATAGTGTCTAATTAATTAATTAGGTGCATATATAGGGATACTATTACTATTATTGTATTTCAAGGGTATCTAATATGGATGGATCTAGCTTGGAGAATTAAACAACTGTGCACCCATGGAAACATTCCTATAGGAACAGCTGTACTTTAGCAGCATTATGAAGTGCATCCTATAAGACAATTCACATCTTCGTCCACGCTTGACCACACACTTCTTCTTTGTGTTCTTTTTTTTAAACATTTTATTTTATTTTTACTTTCTCCTCCCACCTAGAACACTCAGGGAGTATCGGGGATGTAAGCAACACCTCCAAAACAATCTGCAAATGACAGGGCAGGCAATAAGAGTAAGGGAAAATTTGGAAAATGCATTTTAGCTATTACCAATTTATTTGTGTGTGTCTTAACGACTATCTTTACATCACACTGTAATAATTACATCATCAGAATTCCCCCCCCCCCCCCCCCCTTACTCTAGCTATTGTCCTATATAGTCATTGTCTACTCATGACTTAATTAATAGAAAGCCAAATATGGTATTGATGATATCATCATGATGATGCAATCTAGATTGACACATGAATAGTAATCTATTCAAGTCATGTGGCCACCCCAATCATGTGCAATCATGTGCAGCCTATTAGGCTCAGCCAAGGTCTTCAACTACAAGATAGTGTGTGAACCTATCACACCTGCCGATGCAAGACAGAACATATCACTATTAAAGCTCATCATGTTTATATAGAATTGTAGCCAGAGGTGAGGCTGTTTCAGCCTCGCACTACACTACTGTAATGCCACAGTCTACTCGGTGAAGATCCTTCGCCTCTGTTTCTCTGTTGACCATGCAGTCATTTATGTATATAAACTGCCCACATCAACTAATTATTCCCTTGATACTATTTGATCAGCAATCGCTACTGTGTATTAGGTCCTGATCTACATCTTCATCAACATACTGGTGTTAGTAATGTTGACCAAACCAGACAGCAGTGAACCAGTAGACATGATATCAGCAATAGTAAGTTGCCATTTTATAACTGAATCAGAGGGATGAATAGAGGGGAGGAGAAAGGGTGAGAGAGTCACACTAAAAACAACAACTTAGTGATAACTTGTATGATGATATAAAAATAGCTACCTTGATTCACTACAACGCTCTCTGCAAGGTAATTAATTATACTGTCACCTGGGATCATGTGACTACCATGAGTAGAGATAAGGTAAGTTATAAAAAGTACCTTAGCAATTGAGGTCAGCTCATCGTCCTCGAGCCAGTCTCAGCGAGCACTAGAGGATGAAGAACCAGACGAGCATTTGAGATAGGTTGATGATAATGTTTGTTACTCCCTTCACTCTGTCATTATACTAATTATATATGTACAGCAAATGTACTCACTGCCAGTTCAATCTGCAACCACACAAGTCTTTCTTTTAGTTTTAATATGCTATACTGTTTTAGTCAGCATGACTCTGTGTGGACTGTTCTATCAGTCAAGAGTGGTAACTACCACACCACTAGCATGAGTTGAGAGGATCCGGCATGTGCATTGGGTATGTATGTTGTGCATGTGTGTAAAGTCTTGAGGTGTCGATCAAGTTTGGTAGAGGACCCTCACTAATGTGTATTAGGCTTACATATGCTTGTGTGTAGAGCCTATGGTGTTTTTTTCTTGGGTATGTCTCACTAATTGACTAACTGAGAACTGAAGACAACCAGAAAAAATTCTGGGCACCAGTAGTTCTTGAACTGAGCCTATTTGCTTTCCAGGTAAGTTATTCACCATTGAGTCACTGGCACCTAACAGATTAGTTCTCCTCCAAGGAGGTACTTGAACTCTCTCACTGCCATAATCAGTCTAAGTCATGGATATGTAAGTGTGGACCCTCTCGCTAATTGCTATGGCTAGGGATAGGGACAAGGCCAGGTTCCTGCTAGGGTGTGGTGTGTTGTGTGTTTTGTAGGGCACCTATGGAGGGGGTGGGGACTCGTTTTCAGGGAGATGAGCAGAGCATTGCTTTGTGTGTGTACTGTTGTGTCAGTCAAGAGGAATACCACACCACTCACCTGGGAAGATCCGGACATGTGTCCTGTGCATATGCGTAAAGCCTTGCCGTATGGATCGAGTGGTCATGGGGACTGTCACTAATGTCATTAAGCTTATATATGCTTGTGGGCTTGAGTGTTACTGGCTTACCTTTACTAATCGCAATGGATTCTAACAGGTCTAAGCCCTGTGCTGTTATCCTTGTCAAGCCAGACCGATGTTTCCTAGCTTAGGCAGATGTTTTGGTTAGTGTCCCAAATCGGTGTTGTTAATAATTAATAATTAAAGGTCACAATAGCAGAACAGAATGGCCACTTTTGGAGGTATAGTTTGGTATGGGGAGAATAGTAGGTAAATTAGGAAGATGTGTTTAAGACAAGTTACTGGAGAAGATAAGCATGCAAGGAATTAGTTCCTATATACACTCCTGTTAATATGTGCACATAGTCAAGTCATATATAATAATAATAATATTATTAATAATAATAATAATAATAATAATAATAATAATAATAATAATAATAATAATAATAATAATAATAATAATAATAATAATAATAATAATAATAATAATAATAATAATAATAATAATAATAATAATAATAATAATAATAATAATAATAATAATAATAATAATAATAATAATAATAATAATAATAATAATAATAATAATAATAATAATAATAATAATAATAATAATAATAATAATAATAATAATAATAATAATAATAATAATAATAATAATAATAATAATAATAATAATAATAATAATAATAATAATAATAATAATAATAATAATAATAATAATAATAATAATAATAATAATAATAATAATAATAATAATAATAATAATAATAATAATAATAATAATAATAATAATAATAATAATAATAATAATAATAATAATAATAATAATAATAATAATAATAATAATAATAATAATAATAATAATAATAATAATAATAATAATAATAATAATAATAATAATAATAATAATAATAATAATAATAATAATAATAATAATAATAATAATAATAATAATAATAATAATAATAATAATAATAATAATAATAATAATAATAATAATAATAATAATAATAATAATAATAATAATAATAATAATAATAATAATAATAATAATAATAATAATAATAATAATAATAATAATAATAATAATAATAATAATAATAATAATAATAATAATAATAATAATAATAATAATAATAATAATAATAATAATAATAATAATAATAATAATAATAATAATAATAATAATAATAATAATAATAAAATAATAATAATAATAATAATAATAATAATAATAATAATAACAACAACAACAACAACAATAATAAAAATAATAAAAATAATAAAAACAACAATAATAGCACAACAACACAACAACAGCAGATTTGCATCTGAAATGAGGAATGGTGTAATGAAAGAAGATAATGATACAATAAGCACCAGCTATAGCTTGACTAATAAGCTATGAGAGATTATGTATAAGTGGGAACTATTGGTGAGAAGAATAGCAACTACATACAAAGAGAGATTAGGTGAAAAGTGCAGGTTATGTTAGGCTCAAAGTTAGTCATATCTTTATAATTGTAGCTTCTCACTAGGTATTTGCAGGATTCAGTTTCTCAATGAAGTCTCAGTTAACATAAATAACCTTCTCAACAATCGACTTGAAATTGTATTCTCTCGACGTTTGGACTAGATGCTGACTAGAGCATCTAGTCCAAATTCTATTCTTTATAGGTCAGATTCGCAATCGTATATAGCTTAGTTCTATATCCTTCCTGCCTTTGGTGTATATAGAATTACAATTACTGGGGGTTGGAGATACAGGAAAAAGTGGAAGAAATCAAAGGAATTAATAAACAGCAGTTACCCCTCAGCAGTTACCCCTGATCATTAGGTTCACCCATGTTAATACATCTATTTTGATTCATGAAGAATTTATAGAGCATGCATTCTGACTGCTACTATTATAGAGCATGCATTCTGACTGCTACTGTTATAGAGCATGCATTCTGGCTGCTACTATTATAGAGCATGCATTCTGACTGCTACTATTATAGAGCATGCATTCTGACTGCTACTGTTATAGAGCATGCATTCTGACTGCTACTATTATAGAGCATGCATTCTGACTGCTACTGTTATAGAGCATGCATTCTGACTGCTACTGTTATAGAGCATGCATTCTGACTGCTACTATTATAGAGCATGCATTTTGACTGCTACTATTATAGAGCATGCATTCTGACTGCTACTATTATAGAGCATGCATTCTGACTACTGCTACTATTATAGAACATGCATTCTGACTGCTACTATTATAGAACATGCATTCTGACTGCTACTATTATATAGAGCATGCATTCTGACTGCTACTATTATAGAGCATGCATTCTGACTGGTACTATTATAGAGCATGCATTCTGACTGCTACTATTATAGAGCATGCATTCTGACTGGTACTATTATAGAGCATGCATTCTGACTGCTACTGTTATAGATACTATTATAGAGCATGCATTCTGACTGCTACTGTTATAGAGCATGCATTCTGACTGCTACTATTATAGAGCATGCATTCTGACTGCTACTATTATAGAGCATGCATTCTGACTGCTTATTATAGAGCATGCATTCTGACTGATACTATTATAGAGCATGCATTCTGACTGCTACTATTATAGAGCATGCATTCTGACTGCTACTATTACAGAGCATGCATTCTGACTGCTACTATTATAGAGCATGCATTCTGACTGCTACTATTATAGAGCATGCATTCTGACTGCTACTATTATAGAGCACGCATTCTGACTGCTACTATTATAGAGCATGCACTCTGACTGCTACTATTATAGAGCATGCATTCTGACTGCTACTATTATAGAGCATGTATTTTGACTGGTACTATTATAGAGCATGCATTCTGACTGCTACTATTATTATAGAGCATGTATTCTGACTGCTACTATTATAGAGCATGCATTCTGACTGCTACTATTATAGAGAATGCATTCTGACTGCTACTATTATAGAGCATGCATTCTGACTGCTACTAAGTGCATGGATTCTGACTGCTACTATTATAGAGCATGCATTCTGACTGCTACTATTATAGAGCATGCATTCTGACTGCTACTATTATAGAGCATGCATTATGACTGCTACTATTGGTCAGACTGTAGCCATCAATTTTTGGAAGTGTTTTGGTGAAAACCTGCCAAAAAAAAAAAATACAATCTTCCTGATGAACCTTCAAAATCTCTAGTCTCTACCAATCAGTCCCTGTTTCTAAATATTCACATGCTTCTGTGCAAGTACTGTAGTAAGTTTTATAGTTCTTCATTGTCTCAAAACATATAAGCCTTACCATGAGGCAAGAGAGAGTAACTGGTCTACATGCACACATGAGGCAAAATAGAAAGATGGCAGGAGAGAATGATTGGTCTGCACATAAGAATTGAACTCAATTTGGATAAATATTTTTGCTAGACCATTCTTAACCCATTGATTTTTGTGCAATGTTTGTAAATCACAAGGCCAGTTTTGCCACATTAAAACCTTACCTCAATGTCCGAATCCACCCCCCCCCACCCCCACCCACCCTTCTAAATCTTAGGTACTGCCTTGACCTGCAGATAACAACACATAGGTGTAGGGTATGAACTGTGCAGTACCGTTGTATGGTGCAGTATGAGTCGACAAAGGCAGCAGCACAATTACATTTCCAAGAAAGGCTGCCCACACCACCAATAAGTGTTCCATTATTAAATACGGTACTCTGCAATGATTTAAGTATTTAGTTAGCCACCTCTCTATCACTTGTGCCAGTGTCACAAACAACAAAATCCAGCAACACCTCATAAATCTTTCTATTAGAGTCAACAAACTGAAGCACCAAAAATAATCCTTCATTTTATCAGCTGCTTCATCTACACATAGTGGGGGGAGAATTAGCTCTAATAACTTACGATCTTGTTTCTAGTTTTCTCCCCTACCCAAGAAATGTACCTGTAATGAGCACTGAGTGATGACAGATTGCACCAGTATCAAAGTGATTTGCCGTTCAGCATTTCCCCCTTAGTGGTATAGCTATGTTATTTACATACTAACATCTAAGATAGCCTCGGCAGTGGAGCTAAAAAAGTGGGATGCAAGTTTAGCTATACACTTATTGTAATTTGCTAGACAGAACCTTGACCAATTGCACCATGTAGTGACTGGTAAACAGAAAGGTCAAATATAAGCCTTCACTTGTTTAAGCAATTGTGGAGTCTACAACACTTGGCTAAACACCTACACACAAATGATTTAAACTGAGAGAGATAGGGTCTAGCTTTAGGTACATATCATCCAAAAATCTCAGAGCTGAAAGTATGGATGGGACAAGCGGCTTTAATCTCTTGATATTCTATCCTTGCTGCAAATATAATATATATATATATATTATATATAATCAACTCCAGGTCTAAAGGTGTTCTCTTCTCATTAGACAACTGACCTATTGTGCTAACTATACCTGGTCATTAGTGGTAGGATGTGGTCAAGTCGTTAGTAGAAGGATGGCTAAATGATCTCTTAGTAGTAGGGAAAGGTGAGGGGGGAAAACTATGAGGTAACCAAACCATTTTTGTAGCCACACTGTGACAGTCTACCTAACAGAGTGCACTATTCCTGAACCCAAGGCTTGTGTAGTACATGTATCTCCACCCTTCATTCAAATGAGAGGGATGGGGGTTGTGTGTGGGGAAGAGGGGGGTTGGGGGGGGGGGGGGGGGGGGGCGTTGTGGAGCATTCCAGTGAGGGAACTGCTGGCTGGCACTCCAATGATGTGATGTAAGCCTGTTCGTATTTTGGACTTTGACCACACCCCTACCTTTAGTCATATTTAGGACAGGCAAATCCTTCCTCACATTTACAACTGACAACTCCATATTTTTATTATATATAGCCATATAATTATATGTCTACAGGTAGAAAAGAAAGAAAAAAATCTGGTATTACTATTTATTACGTTGACAGCTGGTAGCATGATTCTAATAGAAGCTCTGCCATTCACCTCCCAAGCTTTGCTCACCATAAAGTGATGTGTAATGCCAATAGTTTGTTAAGCATAACAGAACATGTACAGTAAATGTTAGGTCCACACATGCTAAGAGGTTGCCCTATGGTCATGACCAAAATCACCCGACAGGAGGAGTGGCAAAGTGTGGGAGGAGGCACAGCATTCATATGTGTGGCATTACCCAGGTATGCCAATAGGAAAAAGGCATTACTTTTACTCTGTGATCAAGGACAAGTATTATTAGTGAATGAGGGAAATTTTTCTTGTGTCATTGTAGTGCTCATAGTGAAAGTGTCTACACAATATAAGGTTGATGAACTATTTGATTATTAAATAGTGTGGTATCATGACATTCCTAGAATGATTATGATAGTCATCAGTGTGGTTTGGTTGTAATGTGTGATGTCACAGTCAATTCCTATATGTTGTGTATATTCATTATTATATGTGCACTAATAGCCAGACTGTTTTAATTCCAAGAAAAGGACCTATTGTGAGCAATATCCTAACATCACAACTTACCAAGTGTTAGTGACCCAAATAAAATTTCCCTAGTTCATCACATAGCTGGTCATGGTCTAGACACACATTGACTTCCTAAATGAGTAGGACTTCCTTATTAGGATTTTCCCACCAGCCTACTTAGCATATTCTTCGTTTTGCCATATTATGAGTGCAAATTGAAAGAGAGGTACATCAGAGAGTAAGGTAGTAGTGTTAATAATAATAATAATAATAATAATAATAATAATAATAATAATAATAATAATAATAATAATAATAATAATAATAATAATAATAATAATAATAATAATAATAATAATAATAATAATAATAATAATAATAATAATAATAATAATAATAATAATAATAATAATAATAATAATAATAATAATAATAATAATAATAATAATAATAATAATAATAATAATAATAATAATAATAATAATAATAATAATAATAATAATAATAATAATAATAATAATAATAATAATAATAATAATAATAATAATAATAATAATAATAATAATAATAATAATAATAATAATAATAATAATAATAATAATAATAATAATAATAATAATATATTATATAAATAAATACATTATATAAATATATTATATATTTAGTATATAAATCTAATAATTTATTTACATTAAGAAATAATGATCGTCAGGTACTGAGCTGGATCCAAGCACTGCAGCAGTGTTTCCTCGTTGGATTGCAACTGCAATTCTTTGCAGCAGGAAATGGTAGGCACGAGGGTCACCAGACTCAGTTTTGAGGCGTGCACCTAGCTCTTGGAGAAAACTCTTTGCCTCAGACCCAAATACTCCAGAAGTCTCGATAAGTACAAAATAATGAGTAGCCGCATACTTCCCCTTGAAGAAACTCGGCCCTGTCAGCAATGCACCTTGGACCATCAGGTAACATAGTGGCATACGAAGGAGCAAAAGTGTCCACACATGTAGCATCCCACACAAGAACTCGGACATTCCTCCAGGGAACAATGGAAGCCCCATCTGGATGCTTGCCATCTGAGCGACAGATCCCAGAGGGCTCCAGATGTGAAGGAACCTTGATGGATGCAAGTGATCGTCTAATAAGATCATTGATAGCTGCATGCCTTGAATGATGACCCCGACTCTTCGAGCAACTAAGACCATGAGTCCCTGGCTGGTCCACCTGAGTTCCACACTGATGGCAACTGTGAGGATGACAGAGAGGTTACCCAACCACACAAACCAATGGCTACTCTGATGACATCATCATCCATACGGAGGCCTAATGAAGACATGGGGAGGGCATGAATCCAAGCGCCTGACTCCTTTCTAGCTGCCGTGAATTTGTATTCGAGAAGTAGGATTTGTAGCCGAATTCAGGTGAGAGTTGAAAGCAGCCTTTACGAGCGGACCATCCCAGGACTTTTGCTTGGAATTTCTAAGACTCAGATGGTAGTGGACTGCTATGCCCTGGATGCCAGACTTCAAGGCCCACATCAAATGAAGGATAGTTATATAGCTTGGTGTAAACTTTCAGGCAGAATCTGGTCAATGAGACCACAAGCACCACTTGTAGATGCCAGAAAAGCAGATGGTGCAAGCATTACAGCACTTCTGATTCCCAAGCCACCAGATTTCACTGGAAGGGATGCCTGACACCAAGCAGAATCGCTAACGTGGAGTGTGGTGTTAGTAATCTCACCTAGGATTGAACATTGGAGGGAGTCAAACTCTTGAAGTTTACTAGAGGAAAAACAGGGAGAAGAACGTAACGAAAATACAAGTTTTGGGATGGCGAATGCATTCTTGAGGAGGCTGAAGGCATCGTGTGTCTGAAGATGTTTAAGCCTGCTACCCAGAAATTTCAGCGTATAAATTTTGGTAGCAATCAATTCTTCGATTCCTTCTATACCCACAATAGGGGAACCTAGCAAAGTGGCGACCTCGGGATTGACAATACGAATACCTGGGACAGCACAGATAAACTTCCCTAATGTCTCTGGGTCAGAGTAAATTACCTCGCACTTTGCACGATTAAGTTGTAAACCCAACTCTCCAGCAGCTTTCTCCACCGTGTTCAGATCGTGGAGCACATCATCCAAACTACCCCCCAAAGTACCATCATCCAGATAAAACACACGAAACTCGGAGAGTAATTTGAGAGTAATCTTGAACTGAAAGACAGAATAACAGAGGGCCCAAAGGGTCACCTTGCTGAACTCCCTCAGATGATTGGATGATCTTACTTCCAAAAAAGAGGGAGGATGGAGCACTATAAGCTGGACAAATGGAAGTAGATCTGGAGCCAACTCTTCAACAGTAGATAACATCTTGTCGCGACGAATTGTGTTAAATGCATTTTTTTAATCTAGTTTCAAAATGACATTGCCAGGCTTCAGATTGTGCAGGTAGATACGAGCAGAGTGAGCAACAGCTTCAGCTCCACATTGAATTCCAAAACCAAGTTGATGAGGAGCAAGAAGAGCACACATAGCATACGACTGCTGGCACACTTTGCAACCAATCGTCTGAGGGTGCACCCGATGGCTATGGGCCTCACACCACCATCTTTCTTGTTTAAGGCTATCAGAGAAGCCCCAAAGAAAAAGGGCGAACAGAAAGTAGCACTTCTCCTCGCAGAACCATGTTGACAAAGGCGGTTAGAGCTGCAAGAAGTCGGAGACCTCCTTCCCCAGCTGAT
The DNA here is from genome assembly GCA_028752905.1 of Cladorhizidae sp. MBARI D1340-BT2. Lineage (NCBI taxonomy): Eukaryota > Metazoa > Porifera > Demospongiae > Poecilosclerida > Cladorhizidae > Cladorhizidae sp. MBARI D1340-BT2. The sequence continues at coordinate 24,012,849 of JAQNBH010000008.1, read as the reverse complement.
CTACTAATCATGTCCTAAGGTGTTGAGGACGTAACCCATCAGGCCCACCAGCAGACCCACACAGAAACGATCGAAAAGCGTTAGCAATATCCGATGATGCAACTTCAAAAGCAAAATCACTTTCAATGAGAGGGGCCTGAGGGTTGGTGGAATTGGGATGAGACTGTGGATGTTTTTCCTGAAGAGATGCTAGGGTAGTAATGTCACTAAAGTCTGCCAAAGAATCATCAGAGCTAGCAACTCAAGTTATGGTGGATTTTATCCAGGCCTACACTTACATTTAACTGAAAAATTGAAGGAGGGCATTTTTTAATTTTTTTTAATTTTTACTTGTGGTTACAAAGTTTTAGAGCTCCAATGCGAACTGCTCCCCTAAAATCCCCTTCATCAACATGATTTGCCAGAGATTGAATGGGGTCCTTCTGGGACATGTTTTGGTGTGATGTTGAGAAAGAGGGGCAGGGTTGGATTCAGATTCAATTAGGTGGTTTGTAAGGGAAGTTAGACTCTTATAGTGCCCACCTTTCCTATGTACTCTGAAACATCTTGATGGAAAATGAAATAGGCGGTCCCATTTGTCTGGATGATCAGATGAGGAGAGTGACTCAGACTTCATGAAGGATTTCTGCTAGTTTGCAAGCTGCAACGTTCCGAGAACCACGTGGTAATCTCTTGAGGATTCTTACTGATAGGTTTGGTGGACTAGACAAGCAGGGCCACTTTGCGAAGCCAGTGAGGTTCGACTACTACCCTGAGAAGCTTGGGAGGACTGAACGAAGTGAGCAGGAGACGTGCGAGAGCCCGAACATCGCTGACCAATTCATCCATGAACTCTGAAGACTCCTGCCTTCGTTACTGGGCATAATTCTGTTGCAGAGATTGGACATGTAGCACGAGAAGAGGAGGTAGAGGATTGGCTTTCATCTACATTCTGACATAAACCATCACAGTCATTGGGGTCAACTTTAACTTCGTCATCGTCAGCAGCTACTGCACTTACATGCTCTTGCTCGGCCATTTTAATAATAATAATAATAATAATAATAATAATCATCCCCACTTATGCCAGCACTGTGATGCAGAGGTGGACCATTTTGGTCTGCACAGTTTGAGCTGCAAGAAGAGTGAGGGTCGTCACTACCGACATTCCTCAATGAATAACATTATTCATAGGGCTATGTCATCTGCTCAGGTGCCTTCAAGGCTGGAACCGTCTGGACTCAATCATATGGACGGCAAGCGTCCGGATGGAATCACCATGGTGCCATGGAAATGTGGCAAGCCCCTGATCTGGGATGTGACCTGCCCCAACACTCTGGCACAGTCCTATTGTGCTCAAGCTACCAGGAGCTCAGGTGCGGTAGCTGCCATGGCTGAAGAGAAAAAGGAGGACAAGTACCACTGCCTTACCAGGAATTATTTTTTTGTGCCAGTAGCGGTTGAGACCCTAGGTGCCATCGGCCCAAAGTCATTGGCCTTCCTAAAGGAACTCGGAAGGAAAATAAAGGAACACACTGGGGAAGAGAATTCATACCAATTTGTTATACAGCAATTGTCTGTGGCGGTACAGAGAGGCAATGCTCTTGCAGTCATGGGGGCAATGGGAGGCTCGGGCATGGACAGTCTTGTGTAATTATTAGTGTTGTTGTTGTTAAAAAAAAATAATAAAAAATAAAAATTATAATAATAAAAAAAAATAAATAAAATAAAAAAATAATAAAAAAATAATAATAATAATAATAATAATAATAATAATAATAATAATAATAATAATAATAATAATAATAATAATAATAATAATAATAATAATAATAATAATAATAAGTGATAATAATTAATGATAATAATAATGATAATAACAATGATAATAACAATGATAATAATGATAATAACAACAACAACAACAACAACAACAACAATAATAATAATAATAATAATAATAATAATAATAATAATAATAATAATAATAATAATAATAATAATAATAATAATAATAATAATAATAATAAATGATAATTAATGATAATAATTATGATAATAACAATGATAATAACAATGATAATAACAATAACAACAACAATAATAATAACAACAACAATAACAACGATAATAATAACAACAATAATAACAACAATAATAACATAATAATAATAACAACAATAACAACAACAATAACAACACACAAAAATATAACAACAACAATAATGACAACAAAAACAATAACAACAACAATAATAACAACAATAACAACAAAAATAATAACAACAATAATAACAACAACAACAATAAGAACGATAATAATATAATAATAAACTATAAATAAATAAATAGAAGGAAATAAGAAAAAATTAGAATAATTATGGTAGTTGTGGTTTCAAGTTCAGGCTCTTCAGAAGTAGCTCCCCAGCAGCCAGGCAAGTCCATTACACAGGATATTTGTAATTCGTATCTGCAAATTGTTTTATTTGCAGATGTACTTTGCAGGTTGTGAAACAAAATGTGCATAATGTGTAGACGAAGACTTTGCTCTCTACTGGAGGTGGTCTGTGGCTAGTACTAGTTCTGTCTCTACTGGAGGTGGTCTGTGGCTAGTGCTAGTTCTGTCTCTACTGGAGATGGTCTGTGGCTAGTGCTAGTTCTCTCTCTACTGGAGGCAGTAACAATATATTTTTATATTCATGTGAATAATGAATATCTTGTTCTACATTCATTTTGAAGTTAATGTTTATTCCTATGCCTTTCTACTTCTTCAGGCCTAATGTGTAATTTCTTTGCTTCAATTTCTTTTCTTTTCTTGTTTTTTCCCCTTTCTTCTTCCTTTTCCTCCTTCTTTCTATGGATTCCATTTTTTCTTTTGATTTCCATGCAATTAAAATTGAATTCCTTGACATCTTTTCTGGACTATCATCAATTTTCACTACAGAAAAAACCCTGATCTATGCACTATATTCATGTATTATATTACACAACCACATGTGGCCAAATGTAAAATAAACGACAAAAAAGAACAGTAACTGTGTTTTTCACAAAATCTGTTCACCTAATGAATTTTTTAACCTTTCAATTCTTAGTCTTTTAGGTGTTGAGCAGAACAGTCATACCTCCTCGTGGTGTTATGTATTAACAGCACCAAGCTGGCTAAATTGACTGTTGAATCACTTGCCCAAACTGATATTGGCGAGCAATATAAGCCCTCAATAGGAGAGTTGGTGAGAGTTCGATGGAAATATTTTTATGTATCTATTCATAGCACATCCACCCATAAAATGATATGAACAGGTGACCACACAATATTCGTGAAAAATGGAAATGGTAATCCAGTGAAGTGAAAGATGGAGAAAATGACTGCAGATTCTAAGATATAAGAAAGAAATGAGTTGAATATGCAAGTGTAAATAGGCTATGATAGCTATTCAATTTATCAACATGCTCTAGCTATGGAGGAGGGATAGTTACAAAACAAGTGTGTGATTAAAAATAAAATGAGCTGATTTAAAGTCCTGTGAATTTGTCATTGGGTAGCCAATAAAAAAACTTGCCATGGCCGCTTATCTCAATCTTCAAGAACGTACTAAAAATGTGAGCATATATATATCATGAAAGATAAAATTAAATAAATAACTATAATGGTAAATTTCTTTTATCCTACACTGGAATTGGTTTTAGCGGAAGATGAAAAAGACATAAAATAAAAAATAAAAATTGAAAGACACGCTGCGATGAGAAAAAAGAAGAGAGTTGGAAAGTTGTTTAAAAAGAGTAAGAGAAGAAGTGAAAGAGTACGATTAACAAGCAGGAAATGGGAAAGTCTTAAGTGCCATACTTGACATGGGTATTCACTGACCATGATAGCTGGGCTCTCCTCCATAATAGTGGATTGCAAATGTAGTTTAATACCTCCCTGTCAATTCACCCTCTGCCAGAGTAATGTCTACAATACACAGACTTGACTTGAACCACCACCTTCCATGTGACACTGCATAAATGATTATGTGTGTATTGAGCAGATGTGCTAATGCAAAAATCTCCACAGCTGTTCCCCATATTCCTTCGTCTTCCATGTGGGTTGAAGAAATTTAATGGTCAATCTGTGAGAATGAACCACTGATATGAAATTTCATGAACTAATCTCCGATGGTTCTCGTGTGCATCACAGTTGCTTTTCATACTGGCATGTGCTGTTCCTCCGATCCAGTGATGATAAAAGGAGATGTGGCAGAACAGACAATTGCCATCATTGATGATGTGTCTGACTTTTAAAGAGTTTGTCAAGCACACTTCAGCACCACCAAGGGTGATACCATTTGACTTCACATATCTCCGGCCCAAAGCCTGGCAAGTTCTTTGCTGCCACTCTCTATCCACAGGGTTGTACTTGAATGGACTGACAAAAGGTTTGGGTGGAGGTACAACCACCATCACCTCACTGCTTTTGTCATGTGGTGTACTGTTTGATGGAATGCAAAGATAATCCAGAGTTGAACTTCTCACTTCACTCCGATGGCATTGTGGTCCTTGTCTTCATCAGCCATTCTTGCAATTGCTTGCCATGCAAATAACAGGTTAAGACCCTAGCCATAAATGTTTGTCCTGGTGAAAACTCTTTTCTAATAACATTGATCAAAACTTTGATCAGTCCTTGCACCCTGTGGATGATAATTACCAAAACCAACTTCAATAGTGGTTTTAGGTGTGTGCACTTGGCACATCAAGTTCTGTGAATGGGACAGATGGAAGACTGTGCAGTCAGGTAAAGTGAGTCCACTTCTGGTACATAGGGTGGCCATCAGTGCTGTTGTAGTCCATTCATCAGCCATTCTTCAATCCAAAATTAAAAGTCATGCTCCATGTGCCAAGTATACCAAAGATTCCAGGCATGGTCCTGTGTGCACACTTTGATCACAGTGACTGGACATCAACTTAGTTTATCCATGTTGTATTTCACAACGGATTCCACTGTGGGGTGAATTGGAGGCTAGTGCAAAACTGTTCCACATTATCATGTGGGACATATGCAGGTGCTTGCTTCATCAGGTGTTCTCACTTGGATGGCCTGACCATTCTGCAAGCGATCACCTTATCCAAATCATCATGCATGGGCTGATAGACTTTCATGGTGAAAAAATATGAAATGCACTTCTTCTACATAAAAAAATGGATGAATGAAATGACATTCTGATGTATGTGGGACTATCCATAACAGGGCGCAGCTACCCAAAATCACCAAAAAGCAGGCAAGGACAACCTCCCAACATCTGATAAGCACAGTCAGGAAACGTTTGTCTCTGACATCTGTCAATTTTCCCAAACAACATCCTTCAGACAATTAACATCCCATCAATGATGAGGAACTGAACAACTTTGAAAACTACTGCAAGACTTGACCATCGGGTCTTTGATATTCCCTTTGGTTGGGAGAGAGAGTGAATGCATCATGAAACTATCAATGCAGCAATAAACATGTGACTCTAGAGAAGAGGTCTTAGCCACTGAATCAGAAAAGACTCTCCTGTTTCAGCTGTTCCAGATGTAATGGATCAGCATTTAAACCTAAATGGTGATGCTAGCTTATGATGGATAAAGTTCAAGTTTCTTGCCTGCAACTGATTAAGGTGTTTACTGCTGTAGAGGAAACTGGAAGTGAATCACCTTCCATTCAAACAATATATATGTCCTACGAAGTAGACAAGTTTGAGCCAATGCTTTAGCCAGCACTGTTTCGATAAGCAGAACTTGTGGGAAGAGGCACTCAAAATCATCACCGACACTGAAATGAAGACTAGTATTGCTAGTCAAATGGGCTACTTTCCCATTTCTCTTCAACCTGATATTATAAGGAGTACAGATAAGCTAAGTGAGACCCTGCATAAACCTGAGAAGTACTATTGAAGGTCATGAGAATGTTGTACTTCCAGTTAAGACTCTTCAGAATATGAGCGATTTGGATTTGTTTTGCAAACAAATAATAGAATGAGTCAAGTACAATTTGACATTAAATTTGCTATACTGGAGTGAATACATGAGATCATTTTGCTATGAACCTGGAATTTGAATTTGTCGGTTATATTCACTGGAAACTCTATTTCACTTTGTTCCAGCTCAGAATACCCCAAATTCATGACAGTTTATCATCATCAGGTTCACTATCTACACTTAATAGTTCAGCTGTATATGATTGCAATTACATGTATTGCTATCCAGAAATTTGATTGACTTTACCAATATTTTGGCTGATGCTATATAACAAAAACAAGTTAAAATTAACCAGGTACTTTTTAAGGTCAGTATAGAATAAATTTTGATCAGGTGTCTGAGCGCATGACTACAGATCACTGCTCTGCTTTTATAGAGAATTTAGATTGAGTTGATTGAGTTGATGAACCTTATAATACCTGACTGTCATTAACCATTGGGGCTTTTTTCCACACTCGTGATACAGATCAGCTATTGATAAGCATTGAAAAATTTAGTCCTCCAACTTACTACCTCTGAGAAGGATTTATGCTGGAACTGTGTTTTGGGCAGCTGAAACTTGTGTTTAAGTAAGTATAAAGCTGCCATTATGAGTTTTAGCTGAGATACGATCTTTGTTTTAACCATTTTAAAGAGGCATTTATGGTTCAAATTCAGGGCAAATAATGTATAGGGTTATTTTCTAATGAAGAAAAGAATCTTATTTCATCCATCCACCACTGTTTTATCATTTCTAAAAGCATTATAAAGCATTGTTATGAGAAGTTATGAGTGCTACTCAAGAAATGATAAAGATGACCATAAATAATTATGATGTAAATATTAGTAGTTAAGAATGAAGCAGTAGCATTGTATACAACTAGCTACATGTGAATAATAAAAAGTGTAAAAGCTGCATAGAATCCATGATATATATATACGATGGCTAGCTACATGTGAATAATAAAAAGTGTAAAAGCTGCGTAGAATCCATGATATATATATACGATGGCTATGTATCATGCATCATGCTTAATAGATAATGAACAAAATTCAACCAAACCGAAATTTGCTTTAATACGATTCACAACTAGTTCTGTATAGTTATTGTATTTCTGAAACTCAGTATTGTGTATTGTATTAGAAAAGTAGTTGCAAGAGTTACTATATGTTTCATTGAATACAATCCAATTCCAAGCCTCAATACGATATTCATTAATTGCTAATTTAGCTAGGCAAGCCAACTCAATAAGGTTCTTAAAGTGTGATCCTTTAGAGTGAAAAGATCCAATATGTACAACTGGCTTTTTGATGTAAGGATCATATATGTATTTTAGGTAATAAATGCAAACAGGGCAAGGAACATGGCTTAGCCAAATATCTCTAACTGCACTGCCTCCAAGAACTGTAATCCTGTACACTTCCGTGTAGAGATCTAAAATATTTACCTCAGCAATTACTGCTCCATTCAAGATAGCATAGTGGATGCCTGATTGTTTGTATTGTATGTCATGAATTTGGTAACTTGATAAGAAACCAGTACAAACATACTCTGAAGCCAAACCTGAAGACCCTGAATCCATACCTGTAGAACCTGAATTCAAAGCTGTAGAACCTGAATCCAACCCTGTAGAACCTGAATCCAACCCTGTAGAACCTGAATCCAACCCTGTAGAACCTGAATCCAACCCTGTAGAACCTGAATCCAACCCTGTAGAACCTGAATCCATAGCTGTAGAACCTGAATCAAAACCTGTAGAACTTGAATCCAACCCTGTAGAACCTGAATCTATAGCTGTAGAACCTGAATCCATAGCTGTAGAACCTGAATCCATACCTGTAGAATAATAACAAGTAATTAATACATGTAAGATATGTGTTGTGCTAGCTAATACCAATAGCAGATCCAGAATGAGCACCAGAATCAGCACCAATATGAATTCTTTCTAAATATGTCATGGCTATTACCGCTGTGATCATTACTAGGAAAATTCTCGACATCTCTGTAATATAACAATCTGTAGAAAGGTAGTAGCAATAATAAACAAGAATTGTAGAAGTTACCTGGATACCGCTAATGTGTAGTAGGCAAGCATAAGCTCACCTAATAAGTAACTTACTATAAACGTACTCTTAGGAATGTATTTAGTTATAGGGTAGCAAGATATATCACTGAATTGAAAATAACTGCGGTCAGCGATTTCTTTCTGCACTGCATATATATAGCTAGTATATTATCTGTTGCAAATTCTTAGAGCATGTTAAAGCCAGCCATAAAGACTGCCTTTTTTGCTTTGTTTGGCATAGGTGACCCACAACACTAGCTGGAGTGATGCTAAAACTTTCTGGCAACATCGAAATTATGTTCCTTGATTTTGCTTGCGGGTATGTTGATATTTGGAAACATGTATATTGCTCTAACCCAATGACTATGCATTGGCTGATATGCATACATTAATTGAAGCCCATAAAAGCAAGATTTGCAAATCCTTATCCTAATAATCATGATTTAATTGGCTCTATAAATCATTTCAGTATTTACTTCTTACAGGTTCTCATCCATAGAACCTGTATATACAGTGTGAGATTTAGTTTAATGCACCCTTGTTGTCTAATTCTTGGCATGATCTAGAACATTATATTTAACATAGGTGGATATATCTGTTATATACTTAAGGAAAACGACCTTAATATATATGACATGCAAGACGAGTTTGAGCATGCACAAATATCTTTACCACATAAGAATATTAGTTGGAATCATAAATAAGTGTTATACTTACATCCTCGGTGTATTTATTAAAAAAAAGTATGATTCTACATACAGATGACGTTAGAATTTTCACCAAAAATATATTATATATAGGACATTTTGAACCAAGTAACCTTAAATTAGTGTTATGCTTAACTCCTTAGGTTAATCATTGCATATATATATACAATACACAAGCAAGTACTTTTTCTACACCATAATTGCAGTAATATCAACTATGTACCCATTTTTACAGTGTGCCTACATATAACCTGACAGGAAAAAAAATGAAATCATTGGCGAAGAACTGTTTCTCATCAACATAGAGGTGGATCAAGCGATGGGTGTGATAAGCTTTTTTTATCTTGTGTATTTCTGTACAGTGTTGTTTGTATTGTTTATAGCAAGACTTGCAACCATGACTTGCCATTTTCTACATTCTCTAAAACACCAACCCTCACTTTTGAAATTAGGAATGTTCTTTTCCTGGTAGACATGTGCAAGCCAATTTTAAACTTGCATGCCTATGTCTGCTCAAGACCACAGCTAATTATGTATAAACTGTATACTCCCACTAAGAACTGCAAGCAGTGATTCAATGTAGAGTGCAATGTACAGGGAATTATCTGGTGTGGTGGTTTGTGGAAGTTTGCGGCTTAATAATGCTAGCTTAGCTGGTTGTTAGTCTGGATACTAGAGGTGGTCCTTGTACAGCAAGTTAATCATCATTATTCTGTGAAGTGCTTTTTGGTGGAAGGTATCTCCCCAAAAAGGGTCAGGTTATTTGCAGTCAAGTGACTACTGATCAATGGGCCACAGCCTACAAGTGTTAGTTGCTTAACAAAAAGATGGGCTTGCATCATTAGTGATTTTGTGTAGCCAATATTAAGTAGCTTCCAGCTAGCCAGCTGCCCCCCCCCCCCCCCCCCTCCTCCAATAGTGATAGTTAATTAAAGATGATACCAAACTTCCTTACATAAATTAGTCCATTTTAAAGCACCTTCCATTAGAAATAGTAAATGAGATACCGGGACCATAATTGTCACATGGTGTTGCATGGTGTTGTCACTTATAATTATTTGTCAATTGAGAAGATAACAAAGAGAGATAACACAAGGGATGTGATATTTTTCTAGCTACACTTGAAAGGAGTAGCCTACCGTCAAAACAATACTCTTATCTCCAAACTGCTATATTCACATTACTCAACAGAGTATTAACTCGAAGATTATTGAGACATCTTTATATCCATAGAATGTTTGGTTCATCTCTTCTCAAAAATAACATGTATTATCATAATTTTTTATAATCATCTACAGGTTTAAATAACCGCTTCTTCTGGGGACTGGAATCTCACTAGTAAGAAATGGCTGGAAGTGGGTGGACTTAACTCCCCCCCCCCCCCTTTAAAATCCACGGTAAAACTTTGTGATACAATCTTAGCTCTGATGCCCCAAAAACCCACATGCTAGAGATAATTTTTAATTATGGCATTGCTTGTCTTTAAAGCTTGTCATTAATGTAACTAACAACACATAATTATGACTTGTTCTACTAGTTGTTACCAAAGGAAATGTAAAATTCTTGAGACTCCACACATGCACACAACTTAATGAAATCCAAATGATGAGGAAATGTCTTTGAGTTCAAAAGTCTGTCCCCTTTGTTGACCAACAGCGACGAATGTACTTGATTACCCATAACTTCAATCAATCATTTTTGGAAGCCTTCTCTATCACCATGGATTCCCAAACTTGTATCTGTTTCTTTCGCAGCAAGAGTTATTGGTCGAAGCCTTTTTACATTTTCTAGACCAATAGTGTCCATTTTTATAGACTTCCTCGAAGCCAGGATTTATATCACTGCAACACATTGTCCAGTAGTTATTGTCATTGACATTAACTCCCATTTTTTCATGTAGATCAATGTGTGTCCATACCACACTGGCATTTTTTTTGGTGATGGTGCATCATTGTCATCTTCCTGCCTGGAATCTCAATCGTGAACTGCTTCTAGGGAAATATGCAGGAATGGCATGTCAAGGATACCAACCATTTAGAATTACATGGAAAAGGAATTTGGCCTAGATGAGTGGCTACTTCTGACAAAAGCTTACCCGTGAAGTGATGAATGGTTTGATTTTCTAATCTTTTTTTCATAGGATTCAACCCTGCTCTGAAAAGATAAATCTTTCACTCAAGGTGACCTATAAATCTTGTAACTATATCAAGAGCAGTCTCTCTGTCCAACTTGCTGACAATTATGTCCCCCAAGAAGACAGTCTGTATTTGATCAAACATAGCGACCATTTTAAGTTCTCTCCTACCACAATGCAACTTGACAAGTATTGTTTGATGTGATATACTTCCACTAAAGGCACATGTTGACAAAGAGTGGTCTCCTTCACTTGTTTATGATCATTTTTTCCTTCTTTCTGCTGCCTTTCTCCTCTTTCTATTCTTGAGTTGCGAAGTTGGGAATCCTGCTTTTTACATCTTCATTTCATCACAAAGAATAATGTAGTGACTCTTGTTACATTTTTGGCATAACTTCTTGACAGTCCAGTTTTTCATGGTGACCATGCTTAAGACATTTGACACATAGACACCACTCTTGCATTTTATTTCTAAATGTGATCAAATGTTGCTTCTGAAAATCATGTTGGCTTGATAATTAATGATGTCTTCTATACATTTCTTTTCAGTTTTCAAAACAGGATTATTGTAGATGCTTCCTCTCTGATATTCCTGTTGGATTTCCTTCATCTTGGTCTTGGAAATGCTTTGTTTTCAAACCATGTTTTATTTCATTTATTGTCAGGAGTCTATCCTAAGCTTCACTGAAATGATTCAAGGTGAAGCCATGGAGAACTTCATCTTTCTTGATTTGGAGAAATGAAGAGACTTCCGCCAATAACTTTTTGAAGAACTTCATTGGACTGTTCTAAAGTGAATGCCATTAAATCTTGAAGTATTTTCTTCACATTAGCACTCATGGCAGCTTTTAATCGCATCATCTTCTCTGCTATAATAGTCTTCATACTTGAGTGAACTCTCATGTCAAACACAGTCTTCCATTCTGGATATTTGGACATCTTACCGAATAATCTATCCAGTTGTAACTTCTGTAGACTGTTGTTGGAGTTGGGCTGTGGAATAGCTGGTGACTGCATTTACAGCAGGTGGTATGTATGGCACGGGATAAGTTGCTGGAGGGGATGGTGCCAATGCTGTGTCCATGTTGGTGTTTAAATTGGGTATATAAGTGAGCATTTATGAGTTGACAGTCATCATGACACAAGACTCATTATGGCACACAAGATGAGGGATCAGTGTAACTGAAGCAAACTTGTGTATCACAAAATCCTCCACAGGATACACACAGACTCCATTGTTCTCGGCTAAATGTCCTGAAGCTCTTTCTTGTTTGATTGGCTCGATGTTGTAACAACTTACTCTTCCAGGTTCTCAAGACCATAAAGCAGGCAGCACTAATAATGCACCGAGAGAGAGTCCATACAACACCCCCAGTGTGTGTGTGAGGGGAGGGGGGGGGGGCAAAGTACATTGGTGCAAGAGTCTGAAAGGGGAGTTAGAAAACCGCTCCGGTGGTATTTGCAGCTTTCTGAGTCATATTAGACACAATTTTTGGAGCAATTAGTCGATTGATAGTCGGCAATGCTGCAAAAACTGAACTCTCTCAATCTTTGTCATAAAATCAACCCACTCTGATGGGCAATAATATCACTTTTCCCTGATGACTGGTTCCCATTGGGGGGTCCAGGCCTCCCCAATGGGGGGCCATGCCCCCTTCCCCCTGGACCCCACACTGGCCACCGCTGCTCTGTAGTTTCTATTCTGAACTGCTGGGATAAACTTCTTGAAGGAAAATGTCTCATGCCTTATGAAGAGCTGTTTCAGTGCCTTCCGTATAATCAAGTCAATTTGTTTCTGACACCAATTCCATTTTGTTAACAATAGAGTTAAAAACCTTGGTAACTTTTACCAACTTGGTGTAGATGTCTTCAAAATGGGTTTGGCAGCCATTCCAGCTCCGTATCTGAATGCTTTTGTACTGCATACTGGAGGGCTAATAGATAGCCACAATGTTTGATTGGCATATCTTTGTTTGCTTTCTTGTCTAGGTGGATGACCTCAGATATTATATTTTTTGATGTGGAACTTTTCTTTCCTTTATACAGGTAAACATTTACAGCTGATTCAGCCATAACTCTTTGAGGCCTAACAGAGCCATAAAAAATATTCAATAGTCATGCCATTGCTGCAGGAAATGTAAACTCCTTGAGAAGTATGAGGATTTATTTACTGGTACACACTCGCACGCAAACAAAATTTAATGAGATGATCAACAAGATGAGGAAGGATCTTTGAATTCAAAAGTCTGTGTCCTTTGACCAACAACAGTGAATTTCCTTGATTGTTTATGCCTTCAACCAGAGTCCTCGATTCTTGGAACCTTCCTTGGACTTTTTATTTTATTGATCAGCTGACAGCTGCTCATCACTGAAGGTCTCTTGTTGATAAAGATCAATAGGGCACAGCTGTCAAAACTTGTGATCAATAAATCGATTGGTACTCCCTACCTATACTTTCCCACCCTCTTTTGGCAAAGCTGCACACTATCTAGGATAGAACTTTCTAGAAGAGTGATATCACTAAGTTTCAAGTAAACCTGAACTGAACGAAGGAAATAGACAGTTGCACATCTTGGAAGATACTAATACTTCCACAGCCGATTATGCAATGTTTGGATCAGCACACCATTGAAATCAATTATGCTAGCATTTTAGACAAACAAATATGTCCCAAAGTGTCTGTCTGACATTTCCAGAAAAGAAAAAAGATCCTATTCAATAAGAAAGCATGCTTCATCCACATTCTATGCCTCAATCTCTTCGAAAAACAATGTTCCAATGTTTTCATGAAGCTGGTATACCAATTAAAAGAGATATGGTGATATTCTTGAAGAAAACATTTAACTTTGCCAGTTACCATCACTTATGTGAACTGATATAAGTGTTCACCACCAACAATTAGTAAGCATTACAACCTAAACATATCAAAAACAGCTATATACCGGTATCAGCTATCACAAAATGGTGTGGGAGTTAAAATTATACCTGCAATACTTTCAGTGGACCACTCTCTAAACCTGTGCTTATTGGATGCAGAATGAAAACTTCCAATCTTAAAAGCTACTATATAGCAGTAAGAGGTTTTCTCTTAATAAAAAAGCACATTAATTTTCAGAGTAACTAGATCAGTAAAGAAACTCTCAGCAAGAAAACTGGGAAGTAAGCATTTAAACCTGTCTCTCTTATAAGGTGGATAGCTAGTGGAAGCATGATTGATGATTTAAAGATTACAGAACAGTAATGAAGAGTATGGAGGAGTGCATCTGACAAGATATGGTAGGTATTGGTTTTAAGGCTTTCGTCTTCCATAGAAAAATATTCAGGGTTAAAACTTGGATATCTTATATTTAGTGTCCTAGAAACGTTGTCTCTCTTATTGCAGGTTAAAAACACAATCCACCATGAACATTCTTAACTGTAAACATTGCAAAAGCTTTCTACAGAAGACACATATTTGTGATTTTGCAGTAGCTCTGTTAAACTTCAATCAAATTTAGGTCAACAATGTTAAAAAGCTCTCTGTTGATACTTTGAAATGAAAGTCTTTGTTGCATATCTGTCTGAGAGTAACAAAAGGGACACTACAGCTGCTATTACATATATACTCTAGTTCTTACCATTTTTGCAAAAAAAATATTTAAAATAATAAAGACTGGCTTTCATTCTTGCCTTATTGATTCTAATTCAGAGAGAACATATGGCCTTGACCATCAGCTGGATGAAGAAGTGTGAGCCCTGTCTTAATGCTGTTTCCCTTTCATGTGAGTGCTCACGTCATATTTTCCTCCATTAGCAATGCTAAAATCAGATGGGCACAGTGTAAGTTTAGCCTATAATAACAGGTTTCAATAGTTTGATCAGATAATCACAGTGTCAGTGTGGTTATGGTTATGATACTTACCTTTAGAACTTCTGCATATGCCTTCAAATTCCTTCATCCAACTTGGATCAAAATGGCACTTCCATTTCTTACGTGGAGGAGTCTGTGGATCTAAGTCTTTCTCAGATAGAGAGCCATGCTCATGAACAGAACTCAAAATCTCTAGCTAAACAGCTGATAGCTAGTCTACTAGTACATCAGTACTATACGCATCACTCGGTACAGATAAGCACATTGTGGTTACAAGGTTTCACAGGCTGAAAAAGCAGCTGACCTGTGTTAATTAGAAGATTGAGATCCTAATTAACACAGGTCAGCTGATCTTTCAGCCTGCGAACCATGAAACCGCAATGTGCTCCATCAGAACCCTGGCCTAGTCAGGAGTTTTGGGAACAAATCAATACCCCTTTGGGGACCTGGGCACAAAGCTGCCAGTTAGGGGACCATCCCCGAAGTTTGGGGACAGTTGGCACTTCTGAAATTGTCAACGATGTTATAAAAGCACATTAGTGATTACATGATTTTTAAATCGCAAAGAAACAAGTAACTCTTATTGGTGCATTTATATGGTAAGGAGTCATTTAACTCGCCATGGTTTACATCTAGTTTTCTTTTATTGACAAGTCAATCAGAAAAGTGTTTGTTCTCGTTTCTATAGTTGTTGTTTCTGTTTTATTTGTTTGCTAGTTTTTTAATGTTGTTTCTATATAATTATAGTTGAGCGGTGGAGAGCAGCATCACTACAGCAACATCATTGTCCAAGTCTGAATTCTGCAAAGTCAAGTTCTGGCTCGTTCAAATGCAACAATGGTTTCTCCTTTTAAAATTTCTCTGACTTGTCTCTTCTTCCAGATGACTGAAACCAGAATTTATAACTTCTCATTGTTTATTTGTTTATTTCTGTGCTCTTGCTGTTTCTTTTTGGGGGGGGGAGATGGGGGGGAGACGGGCGGGAGAGGGGGAGGGTGGTGAATATCCCTTTAAAAATTGAGTCAAACTATTACAGATGATCATCTTGAAGATGAGGGGGGGTTTTTTCACAGTTTTTCATAGCTATGCACAGTTATTGTGGTTTAGGTCGGCTGGTATATTATATCTTAGCATAAGATTCAAGGCATGCTGGGGGTCTTTTATAATATGCAGCTTCCAATGTGAGATATATACATGATCTTTTTTTTGTCTGCCATATCGAAAAGTGGGTTATGCAGGTGGATAACCAAAGGAGGGGCATATTTGAATGAGTATTGAAATGGGAAACTTAATTAAAGAAAATGCTGATAACTGGTCCTTCCCTCTGGCGAGGAAAAGGTGAGGGGAAAGTGAAGAATGATTCAGCCAGAGATAGAACCATAGAGTACAATGGAAATGGAGAAAGGAAAACAGAGGTCTCTCTGATACACCACATCTCTGTGTGTATTTAGAAACCATTCCTCAATGGAATGGGGGATCTCAGCTTACTACATAAAGGGGAAATTCTGTGAGCGTGCCTTTTTGTCTGTTTACTTTCAAAGTCCCCAGCTCAATTGTGGGAGGAATCATTCTTCATTTTCCAATGCCCACCAACCCCTTCCCTCCCTCCATCACCCTATTCAGTTTGTACTCAAGCTTCCTATTTCAAACATGGTTGGAGTTACTCATTTTTTAAACTCTTTCTTCCCTACCAACACCAAATTTCTGTGGGATGGCTTTGATGCAAAGTAGTCATAAGACAAATGTATAATATACAAGGTCTCCAGTTTGATAACAGGAGGAATCACTCTTCACTTTACAACCCACCATTGCCTTTTTCTCTCTCCCTTTCCCCCTTTCCCCCTATTCAGTTGATATTCAACCTTGGTTGAAATTACTCAATCTTTTCACCGGGGTATTCCATCCCCTCCCCCCCCCCCCCCCCCAAATTATGCCTTTAAAGGCTATTGGATGCCACACCAGCTTGAATGCACTCCCGCTACACAGTGTGGTACATCAGCCAGTTAACCAATAATGCTGAAGAAGAGGGGTAATAAAATCATGCATACAGAATTTTTATATATCATCCACAACAACACTATCCCAACTCAACATTGATAATATTAGTTGGCATGGGTTTATTAGGAATAGGGCTTACTTACAAGTCTATCCTTGAAATGGCTTCTGTAGTGTTGACTCCTTCAACAAAAAAAACATTACATTGTTTTTCTGCAAATGGATTGACTGTTACCATAGATTCATCTTTTATAGGGCGAGCAAAGCACCCTGGTTACTCGATACATAATACTGCGCATGGCGTGTTTTCGTTCAAGTCATCGCGAGCTAACGCGGGGCAGCGTTCGTGCCGTAGCCCCCCTTTTTTACTATTCCCCAATACACTAATTCCTCCACAGGTTTCCAATCCCCCGAGTGAGAATCTGACAGCTGAATAATAATAAGAGGGCCCCTTCCTGTAGTAGTTAGGAGTGAGTTTTGAGTGCTTCTCTGGTCCAGAGTCCTGACTGCATGTTTTCTCTCTTTTGGAAAGAGTCTTTTATGGCCTAGTTGTCCTCCCTGGCCAAGCACAGTTCACTCTATCTAGGTTTCCATTAATGGATCGATGGGGGGAGGGGCGATTTGCCTTGTTGAAGGAAAAGTCCACTTCCCAATGCATATGGATATAAAAGAGATATGGATGCAGTGAAAAAATGATTTAATAATGTTAAGGCCACCACATACAAATCACTGAGGAGTGTGACACAAAATAAAGTAACAGTCTAAAAATATTTTGTTATCGGCTGACTTAATCAAAATACAACCGTTAATAATATCTGAGGTTGTCCAGTGGTTCAAAGAAAGTGGGAGGGAGGGACCAAAGATCACTCCTTAGCTTGCCAAACACCAGTTCTTTTCTCCTCTACCATCACTTCCCTCCTAATACATACCACACTCGCCAACCATCACTGCATCACTTAGTCCCTCCACACCTTTCCAAAACAGCAATGCCACCTTCCCATCCTCTTCCACATTCATCCAGCTACTGTCCACCCTCTACAATTCTGATGACCTCATCCACTATAAAACTTGTAAAAAATATCAAAAAAGTAACAATAACACCATGTTATGCATAAATGAGAAGTATCTGATATGCAACTAGCAATATTGAATTAATTAGAAGTTACGTCAAATGTTAAAAGCAACGTCATTTTGTCCTAATTGAGGAATCAAATCTGGTGTATATTATAGAGATGAAGCAACGCATGTTGGTAAGTGTGATAAGCCTGACAAAACTATGAATTCCAAATCCAACTCGAAACATGCATACTGTAAAGGGAGGGGTCAAACCAATATAGGGATCCACTCCTTGATGATGACGATAGTTTACCATGTACAAAAAGACTCCACGCATATATAGCTGTTTGTCACCTCTGGTATATACTATATAAACATGATATAATAATTAGTTACTAAATAGTTTCACACTGTGCTGTATTATATATGTGATGGCCTTAACAGGCTCAGCAATAGCAACATTAAATCATAATTTGTCACTTCAAAACAGTAAAAGGTAAACATTGTACCTTACCTCCCCTACCTCCCCTACCTACCTCACTCACCACCTCCACCACCAGCACTCACTCACCACCTCCTCCACCAAGCAACACAAACAACACAAACAACACAGGACTTTTGTTAGAATACTTGAAAGCAGCTTACCTTGAAGACAAAGCACACTACACTGAGAGTGATCTCTCATCAGAGTACTTTCTACAGGAAAAATTCTCACTACTAAAGGAGAGACCAAGTACAACTAAAGGAGAGACCAAGTACAAGCTTACAAGGACGTGATAGTGCACTCTGACATTGTTTCGTGTTTTCATTATGCTCTCCATTATTAACACATCCCTCCTCTGTTAACTATATGCATAAAACCAGTTCTCTCTATCAATAGAGGGCAGCAGTACATGTGTTTAATTTACCAAGATTGATAATAATTTATGCATCATGACAAAAATGTGTATACCAAAAGATAAATTGCATAGTTATGTCAGAAAGATACTCCACTATCTTTTCCTGCCAGCTAGTAACCATACAAACTACATGTGCAGCCATTTTATTTCCTCTACAATCTGCTGCCTTTTCTCACTTTCTCTTCATTATATGATGACCATTCGCAGTTTACATAAGTCCACTTTATTTATAGCAAGTGATCTGTTCGTACTTTTTACGGCTGAACGTAGGGTGAATACATAGATACACAATGTATTGGATTGATTAGAAATTAAATAAGAATTTACCAATGTAGATGACAAACATTTATAACCATCTACCAATTAGCAGACCAAAAAATAGTGGTCTTCATTATATTAATAAGTAAACGGTCTTGTAAATGTTAAATGTTTTGTCATCTAATACTTGTTTGTATGTTTATATTGTTTAAAAAAAATTTTTTAGTTGCCTCCTACAAGATATTATTCGGTAATTAGTCCATCATAGATGTTACCATGTTTATTATACACATGTTGCCTATGAGTTCACATAATACATAATGACACATGCAGCACAAGTAGTAACTGGTTTTGTTGGAGGTCTGTGGTGTTAACTATTGTCGCAAGCATAAACTAGACGCGGAGCGACAGAGATTGGAGTGGTCCGGTTAGAATTAGGATTTTGCTTGGTCTCAAGGTCCACATAAATGGTGGCGGTGAGGGTGATGGGGAGGGGGGGGGGATGTATTGGATGAAACTAAATCTCACCATAAAATTAATTTGTATCGAAATGAGAGCATTTCAGGATGTTAGCTGATTCAAAATTCACAACTTTTACAGTTGACTAAAATAACAAAGACCAATCAAAGTTTTGTATTTAAAACATAATATTCAGAGAAACAGAAATTAAAATTTCGCAAATATATGCTGACATGATTCTTTTGCACAAATACATTCATTGGCTATGGCTTTTATGTCCAAATTATCCGTACTTTGGTGATAATGAAGTACCATCATGTGGTTAAGTCGTGCTTGTGACATGGTGCTCCTCAAATATGTTTTGATCCTTCGAAGGGCACTGAAAGATCTTTCAGAAGTATAATTCTTAGCAGGCATAACAATAAGTAGTTTGAAAGTGCGACAAACCATGTCTATTTGTGTTCTTTGAGCTGGACTCAGACTTTGAAGAACAAATTTCAGTCCAGAAATTGATGGTTTCTCATCTTCCTTTTTAGCAACATACAACATTCGCAAAGTCCTGAGTTGTGATTGAAGATCATGGAGATTAAGATCTTCACCATAAAAACCACATACAGCAACCAGTTCACTCTCACAGTCTTCACCAGAACATGCTTTAAAAAGAAGTTGTTCTACATTTGAGTAAACCTTGAAGCCAGGTTGGTCAAATCTGTCAGTTATGCTTACCATAGCTAAATCCAACACTTCGAAATACTTACTTCTGTATAGCCCTTTTGGTTGCTGGAAACTCTGCTTCACCAACTCCTTCTTCATAGCGATGTGGTCTCTTTCGCCTTCTTGGTAGGGTAGCTTCTTCAATGTCCAATTGGACTTGACTCATTTCAATTTTATCCCAAAACAAATCAAAATCTCTATCTGAATGCATCCCTTGAAGAGTCTTAACTGTAAGCATGGCTACCTCATGTACTTTGACACCAGACATTTCAGGATTTTGCAGGGTCCTATCTGTGTGCCTTTAACGATCATTTCTGATAACGTCAGGTTGAAGAGAAATGGGAAAGTACCCATTTGACTCGAAACACCCTGAATTCTAGCCTTCATTTTGGTGTCAGTGGTGCCTCTTCCCACAAATTCAGAATATTTTGATAATTTGACATAATGCTGGCTAAAGCACCAGCTCGAACAGTCCACCTTGTGGGACATATCGTTCGAATAGACGGCGATTCACTTCCTGTTTCCTCTTTGATTCTATTCAGTATAGCCTCTCACTTGGGAGAAAAATTAATAAGTTTTACAAGTTCAAAACAGGTATCAAGGCAGTCTTTCATAGCAGCAGACCCTTTAATTGTATCATTTACACTCAAATTAAGGGCATGGCCATAGCAGTGTGTAAACACTGCCTTGGGCTCAATTTTCTGCATCTTAGCAGCTACACCACCTTTAGCTCCAGCCATTGTGTTGCAGCCATCATAGCACTGACCACATAACTTAGCAGTGGGTATCTCAAAACGCAAAAGAACATCTTTGATAGATGATACGATGCTCTCAGCAGTAGTGGAGAGAAGGTTGTACAACCCAAGAAACTCTTCATTAACTTCAAAGTTTTCATCTACCCACCTGATCACCAAAGTAAGTTGCATCTTGTTGGATACATCGGTGGTTTCGTCTGCCATGACAGTTAAAAAAGGGGAATTATGGATGTCACCAAGCAGTTTTCTCAAGATACTATGGGACATTACTTCTAGGAATTCATTCTGGTTCTCATGTGAAGTAAACTTCCTCCAACTACGCTCTAACCATTTACCAAGGTGTGGGTTATCTTCAGCCCTAAGATGAAGTAGCTGGACAAGATTGGAGTTTGCTTCATCATGGCCTCGTAGAGCAAGACCTTGTCTAGCTAAAAAGCGTACACTTGAAATAATGATCCTCAAAATGTCTCTTGTTTCTTGCTTTTCACGTTTGTGAACAGAACTCAAGACTTCACCAACATCTGGTGTAGTTTTCGGTAAGGTAATTATTGCCTCCACTGCCTCACCATGTGTTTTCGATTCTCTGTGTTTCTTGAACGATCTGGTCGCATCCTTCCAATTGCAGTAACCTTTGACGACCTAATAAATATTATAAGAAGAACAGTCATATAAAATGGGATTTAAACGGTTCTACACACTTACAAAGGCAGCTGTTGTATTGTGACTGGTTTTGATCCTCTTGGTACTGAAAGCCTTCACACAGGTGTGACAAAAAACTACATCCTGGGCCTCATTATAGTGTAGAAAAGGCCATGCTGCAAACCAATGATGCCTAAAACTACAAGAAGTAGTACTCTTTTTCCCATAATCCCTCTTGGGAAAGCTAAAGATAGAGGAAGGGTGGTGAGGTTGCTCTGGTAGATCAGGTAATGAAGTTAAATCCTGGACAGCCATCCTGTGAAAGTTAGAACTGTTTGCCACAATGCCACGTGCTACAAAGCTGAGCTGATGCAATACAGAAGACAAGTCTAGGCTGCATTCATGACTCACTGTCCTATACATACATGACCAATGTGGTTGAACTACTTGGAGTTTGTGTGGTTCAGGTACTCAGGAAGGTCAGGATCAAGCCAGTTATAAAAACCAAAGTAGCAAGAGTTCACCAGTTTGGGGTAGAATCGTAGATGTACACATGTAATTAATTTAATGGCCCAAAAAGTGGTCCGGTTAAAGCCGGACCAACCGGACCAGTCGCTCCGCCAGTGAAACCAACTGATCACTTCTTGATGCAAAAATGTGTAACTGCTTAGTGACTCAGCTTGGTTATATGCTGTTAACTTTGTCACAAAAATAAGCTTCTGACAAAACCAATTGATCATTTTTTAAATTTAACACAATTGCTTGCTGAATAACTTGATAACATACACATACTAGGTTGAAAAATTTCACAAAAAGATGGAGTTCATAGTTAACAAAAAAATTAGAATTTAATATTTTTGCAACATTAATGACATTCATTTCAGTAATGTCTTTGAGTGTGTGTAATATCCATTTTAAGCCTTGCTTTAGACGTGGGAATAAAATTAATGATGTAATTAATATTATTTAGTGAGTTTTATAATAAAAAACATTCATTACCATAAGGTCAAGATGTCACTGTATTCTGTTTTCCATCCTGTTTACCAGCTAAGCATATGAATTTACTTTTAACTTATTAGCAAATCATTAGATCATGATGTTTCTTGTGAATATAAATGCATGTGAAATTCGCTATAATATGACTTTCAACTTATGACTTGTCTCTCTGTTGTGATAACACAGAAGACAGCGTCTTGCCTATGCTTAGCTTCAGTTCCAGCTCTTTAAGATAAGAAGACAGGACGGACATGTCCCTGTTAACCATTCTTCGGTCTCCTCCCAGCACTTCTGGAGCAGGTGATCTGCATATCTGTACTTGGGTCATAGATGTATACATTGAAGAACATTGGAGCCAGCAAAGTGCCCTGAGGAATGTCATTCCTTAGTATTTTCAGCTGCTGTGCTGACCATTGAGTGTGAAGCTGAGGTTTCTCTGAATCTCCATGATGAAGCTTACCATGTGTTAGTCCAAGATCATCTGCAGGAGCTTGAGATGGAGACTGTAAAACCGATGGTGTGATTGCCATGAGGTCGAAGAAGACAATACCAGTCTTCTCGCCTACCTGGACAGTGTCTTCTATGTCCTGAGTGAAAGGGTCACCTCGTATGGTCAATTTCTTGCAGTAGAATCCAGTTAACTCCTTAGGCAGTGGTATCTTACTTGGTCTAGATGGTTCTGCAAAAGACACTCAATGATCTTGCATGGTAACTGCACAGAGGAGAGAGATCAGTTAGTGCCCTTTATGATCATTCATTGGCTTGTTCGGTTTGGGAAGTGTGATGAACCTGCACAATATTTTCAGCACCTTCAACCAGTGAAGGCACAGCGAGCAGAAAAAATGCAGCCATTCCATTGCCTGTCACCTTGGTGCAGCACAAACTCAGGGTAGATGTTATCAAATTCCCTGTACCTTGCCAGGCTTATCTACACGCGGTTCAATTGGCTTATGATCTTCCATGTGAATACTTTGTCCGCATTGGGGAACCTGCCATTGTTTGATAAGCTGTGCCACAATGAAATTTGCAGTGAACGGTGATGGTGCGCTTGCCTGGCCAGTCAGCTTGTTGAGAATCTACCATGCCTGAATGGGTGAAGTTGACGAGTTCCAGTAGTACTAACTTGTGTAAAGCTTTTTATAGTTGCCAGGTAACCAGGAAACATATTGAAGCAGGTTTTAGGATGATTTGCAAGATTCATTACCGTAGAAATGAAGTTAATGAGTAGCCAGTAAAAACTGTGCACTCAATTTCCCTCAGTACTATATAGGATACCAAGACTTCTGGTCTGTAATTCCAAAGATGTAGTGTCTTGGAATCACTATTTTCTAGCATTATCCATTATCTGACTCCCCCTCTGGATGACAAAGTGACTCCCAAGTCTCTAATTGCAGTAGCTACTTACCCTCACCCCCACCCCCTCCACCTCTGACTGCTAATTAGCTAGAGCTATGTTAGACTAATAATACAATAGTAGCTATAACTTATCAGGGCTGTATTAAATGAGTGCTGAAGTGTTTAGCATTGACAGTCATTGTTGAGTTCGTTAGATCTTGGTTAGCAAATTTTCTGCACTATTGTCACCTAGGAGTTAACTTGGTCTAAAATCAATTATAAAAGTACTTGGCCATGAAAAGAACATTAATTAAGAATTATAGTTGTGTTGTGACACAGTATTCAGTACTTACTGTATAGTATGGTACCTTTCAAATGGTGCTATTCAGCACAATAATCACAGGCAACCATGTTGTCATAAATTTATGGGCATAATAAAGTACAGTACAACAAATGATCCTCCATAAGAAGCTAGCTCTCTTGGAACAGCAACAATATTTGTGTGTGCATAAGGCTCTAGCTTCCTGTCATGAAATATTTCAGACACGTTACTTTGATCAAAGATCAATTTCTCAAGATTATCCCCCCCCCTCCGGCCTGGGTACAACATGCAAAGCAAAACTGCAGACAAGCCAAGGCCATTCCTCCTTGCTGTTTTTGAGCATATGCACACAACTCTGTCTGACCTTCATTTTCGTCATTTTCCACCAGCAGTCTACACAGCATGGCAAGTTTATGAGTTAGTAAAATACAATTTTCATGGTACTTTTTCACCATCTCATCAACTTACAATTTTGTTGCTAGTGGAAAATGAGATGCTGCCATAAATTTAGATTTCATCACCAAATAAACTCGATGCTACCAGTAATTTCGAGACACAATGCAAACTTGCATTGCCTCTTAATGATGCATTGGGACAAAACCATCATCCTGTCAGAAGAGACAGTCTTGAAATCCACCATCTATAGTAAATTAATGTAATGTGCCAACAGTTTTTTAGCCAGATGATACACATATCTGCAAGCACACCTCTATCCTCAGTACACTGTTCCATCTTAACAATAAATGTTAACTTGTATAATATGTGTGGATGTATTATTGGTTAGTTGTTGTGTTAGGGCATGTTTTCACATGCATTAACGTGTGGTATATAATTGTTGTGCCACAATTTTGGTTGTGTATGTGCAAATGAACACCTTACATTTTCTATTTATCTTATAGTGCTAGCTGGCTGTATTACAGTCTATCTGGACCAATCTAACGTGTCTCCTTTCTGCTCTCTCTATTTTTCCTTAAAAAAGGGGGGAAACCCAACCAACGAAATGAGACCATGCCCATTCATACGACCATTTACCACAAAACAGTCATGTAAACCACACACAATTAGCATGATATTTGGTGTACACATGTAAAGAGTCATCTAATTGGGTGTGGTCTGCATGACTATTTCATGGTAAAGGGTTTTCTGTGTGGGTGTGATCTCATTGGGTGGGCCTTCAATTTTTTTTACAACATTTTGGGTGTAGTCTCAAGTGTTTTCTTCTTTTTAATATTTTTGTATAATTTTAGTCCTATAGCCTGGCATAACAATGTTCATCAAGTTTAATATGTGCTGATTTGAGTATTTAGTGCATGTGGTACAATCAACAATAGCAACAACAAAAACATCAAATACATAGCTAGCACACAAATATAAATAAACATCAACAACGGAATAGAGAATAAATTATTTACTTTTTTAAACAACAACAATAATAGTTTATAGTTCATATTTATCTCGCCCACTATATATTTGCCAGCCTTGGATTGATATAATATTATAGTGGTCTTCGATAACAAACAAAAAATCTTTTCTTACATGCTATTCTATTCACCTGCTCTCTTATAGCTTGCTTGGAAACATCCTACTAAAAGAAATAAACGCTTCTTCTTCCAGTCTCTCTCATCCTCTCCTTCCAAAAAGTTTTTATCTTTTGTTCGTTCCACAAGAAAAAGACCATTTTCTGTATGACTCTTGTATCCAATGGCAACACATTCCTCTGAATGCTTCAACCCTTCAATTGCATCCTATCCTCTTCCTTTCCATACTTCCCACCGCTGACTCTCTCTGTACTGAATCTGATGTTGTTATTGACCTGATTTCACATTTACCTTCCTCCACAGTCTCTTGATCTCCTCTAGAATGCTTAAATCTATCATTCCTATCTATAGTTGCTCCCCTTACAAATACCTTTAACTTATCTTTGTCTCAAGGGCATCTTCTAGTTGATTGGGAAAACTCCTTCATTATTCCCATCCCTAAATGTTCATCTAATCTTGACAATCCCTCTAACTACTGGCCAATTTCCTTACTCTCTATAGTTAGTAAGGTGCTTGAAAAGCATGTTCACTCTCTCCTTTACAAATTCTGTATTGAACACAATATTATCTCTTCTTCTCAATTTGGTTTTCTTCCCCATCGATCCTTCTTCAGCCCTTCTCTTGGCCAATCATTCCTTTCACTCACTTCTTCAAACTAATAAATTGGTTGTTACTTGTTTTCTAGATCTCAAAAAGGCCTTTGATTCTGTTCCTCACAAGCTAATCGATCTTCTTTCATTTTTGCACACTTCCCTCCTTACCTCACTAACTGGCTTCATTCCCATCTATCAGCGCATTCACAACAGGTGATCGTCTCAGGCACAACCTCCTCACCTGTCCCTGTATCTTCTGGTGTCCCTCAGGGATCTATAATAGGTTCTCTCCTCTTTATTCAATGGTGTGTGTAATGTGCCCTTATCTGTCTCATCTATCTATGCCGATGATTTCCTTTTTTTCGTCCCATCAATTCTCATACTGATTTTTCTCTCTTTCAGAAAGACTTAAACTGTATCACTGCCTGGCTTGCTTCCCAATCTCTCACACTTAATCTAATGAAGATAAAATACGTCCTTATTTCAATCTCTTCTTACTAAGTCTCTGCCACCTCTGTGTATCTCTGGTTCTCCAATTCAGTTAGTGACCAAGTTCAAGTACCTCTTTTCTTCATCTCTATCCTAGACCAATCACATTTTTACATCTCTTCCAAGACCCGTAAATTACTTGGTCTTCTCTACCATAATTTCTACTGCTATTCAGACACTTCTACTCTTCTTCGCCTCTACACTTCTCTTGTTCATCCTCATCTGGAGTACCATTGAGATTCCTGAACATCCCTTTGAATATGTTTTCCCTAGGAGGCCTTTTGTAAAGACAAAGATTGTTTATCACTTTTCTTAGAGCACATGGTAGCTACAAGCAGTGGAAATGGGTGCACTTCTATGCTGGAAATGATCAAAGCTCTATGCCTGAAGTTAGAATCATGTCTTAATGAGTTTGTTCCAGGAAGTAACCACAGAAGTGGTAACAAACTAAATTACCATAAACTCTGGCAGTTAAGCCTCTCAGATGTTCACATAAAGAGCGCCCTTTCATTGCAAATAGTATCAGGTGGAAAAAATACCAATTGTGCGCATGCGTATTATCTGCCCTAAGCGACGATTATTTCATGAGCACGTCTGTAGTTGTTCGTGATATCCTGACAAGCTTCTTGCTGGTTATTCCCTTTACCCAGAGCGCATGTAACTCCTCCACAGTCTAGGCATTCCCAAAACACTTTCTGACCTATCAAGCGATTGCAAAAGGATGCCAACAGTAACTCTCTCGCAAAAATTGTCTTAATCATTGGCTAAAAGGAACTTTTCGCCATGTAGGATGTATAAATAGTTCTGTAGAGAACCTGTTTCCGAGGAAATAACTTAAATGGCCATCACTAGTTCCTTCTTAGTTCGACTTGGGAGACTTGCTCCTAAGTTACCTCCCTTGAGAGTTCTTAGCCTGGTTGAGAGATTCCGACTAGCTCGCAAGATGAAGTTCTCAGTTCTCCATCTAAAAAGATTATGGAAAGTAATTCATGAAGCATCTCCCATGACCAGACTCACCCATAGCATATGTATAACACCATAAGAAGTTATCTGGTTTTGTTATTATGTCTGTGCTGTCAACTATTGTCACAGTAAGCTTCTCTGTAAACTAGCATTTCTTTGCAATCATGTAGCTGCTGCTCATATTGCACACACACTTTAGCGTGTTTATTGCATTGACGTTTTTCTGGTATTACAAATAATTGAGAAACGATGCATTGGACAATTTGTGTCTTGGTCTACCCAGTTTACTCTCGGCGAGAGATTCAGGAATACTGGGAGGGTTTTTTGTGCTAAATAAGTCGGTGCTGAAGCGATTACTAAAAGAGAATAGCAACTTTCTTTTCTACTCCACGAGAACAGCACAACACATCTGACAAGTAATACCCAGTCGGTAAAGATCGACAAAACGCAAACATATAGGTTCGAAATATGTCCCCTACATAACCCCCCCCCCAGAACCGAAATGTATCTTGTTGGAGGAAAAATCTGACGACCTGCTCTGGTGCGGTGTGGCAGCAGGGTATCTGTGGGCTGTGAAGCTTGAACTGGAGCGGATGTGGGCGGTGAAGCCTGAACCGGAGAGGGAGAAAGTGTTTGCTGACGTTTACCTGGAGGACGGCCTCGAGGACGTGGCTGTGCTACCTGAACAGGGCTATCGAAGTCTTGGTGGGCCAGCTTCAATCTGTCGACTGTGATGATCTCTGTCTTGCCACCAATGTCAACTTTGAAAGTCTTAGGTCCACTCTCGATGACCCTGAAAGGGCCCTCGTAGGGGCGCTGTAGGGGTGTACGATGAGCGTCACGACGGATGAAAATGAACTTGGCCTTTTGTAGGTCAGCGGGAACTGCCATAGGTGTAAGACCGTGTTGAGAGGTAGGGATAGGGGCCAGTGTGCCCACTTGGTCCCGCAATCGCTGAAGTTGGAAGCTGTGGTCTGACTGCCGGCCATGGTTGGCAATGAAATCCCCGGGGACAGTGAGTGGGTAACCGTAAACCAGCTCAGCTGAAGAGCATCCCAAGTCTTCCTTGGGAGCTGTCCTGATTCCTAAAAGCACCCATGGTAACTCAGCACTCCAGTTGGGGCCGGTTAAGCGAGCTCGCAAAGCTGACTTCATGTGCCGATGGAATCGCTCAACAAGGCCATTCGACTGTGGGTGGTAGGAGGTCGTGTGATGCAGCTTAATTCCCAACAACTGCGAGATGGATGCCCACAGCTGAGAAGTGAACTGTGATCCCCTGTCAGATGACATGTCCATAGGAACACCGAAACGGGCAATCCAATGTGTGATCAAAGCTTGGGCGCAGGTGGGGGTGGATGTATTGGAGAGAGGGATTGCTTCGGGCCATCGGGTAAATCGGTCTACCACAGTGAGGAGATAGGTGAATCCATTGGAAGGCGGAAGAGGGCCCACTATATCCACATTGATATGATCGAAACGTCGGTGAGGGACCTGGAATGTCTGAAGTGGAGCCCTGATGTGGCGCTGAACCTTGGATGTTTGACAAGGGATGCAGGCCTTGGCCCATATTCCAACCTGCTTACGGAGGCCGTGCCAGATGAACTTTGAAGCCATAAGTTGTCGTGTAGTGCGCACGGAAGGATGGGATAGGCCATGCACCAGATCGAAAACCTTGCGTCTCCAACCAGCAGGAACAACAGGCCTGGGTTGGCCGGTGGAAATGTCACAAAGTAGAGTAACATCATTTGGTCCGAAAGAAATGTCTTCGAGTTTGAGACCAGAAATAGCCGTGCAGTAAGCTTGTACATCAGGGTCGTCCTGTTGGCTGGCCGCCATGGCAGCATAATCAACTCCCTCGTGGATGGCATCAATTGTTACTCTGGAGAGTGCGTCGGCCACCTGGTTGTCTTTACCCTGTACATGTCGAATGTCTGTGGTAAACTCAGAGATGTAGGCGAGATGACGCTGTTGACGGGCAGACCAAGGGTCAGATATCTTGGCCATGGAGAAAGTGAGGGGCTTATGGTCTGTATACGCGATAAACGAACGACCCGCCAAAAAGTATCTGAAATGTCGTATTCCAAGATAGAGAGCCAGCAGCTCACGGTCGAAAGCACTATACTTCCTTTCAGGTGAACGCAGCTGCTTGCTGAAGAATGCCAGGGGCTGCCAAATGCCATGCACTAACTGCTGGAGCACTGCACCCACTGCCGACTCTGAAGCGTCCACTGTGAGCGAAGTAGATGCATTGTGACGTGGATGTGTGAGCATTGTGGCTCCGGCCAATGCTCTCTTGGTGTCCCGAAACGCCTTGACCATGACATCATTCCACTCCAAGGTCTTAGGTTTGCCGGACAAAGCTGAAAAGAGGGGTAACATAATCTGAGCAGCGGCCGGAATGAAACGGTGGTAAAAATTTACCATACCCACAAACTCCTGGAGGCCCTTGACAGTGGTTGGCTGCCTGAACTGGCTAATGGCACTCACCTTATCAGGCAAAGGCATGGCGCCATGCTGAGTGTTACGGTGTCCCAAGAAATCGATTTGGGAGAGGCCGAACTGACACTTTGCAACATTGAGAACCAGGCCGTGGTCCTGGAGGCGTTGGAACAACTGACGAAGGTGGATCTTGTGCTCTGTGGCATCTCTGCTGGCCACCAGGATGTCGTCCAGGTAGACGAAGACAAATTCCAGGCCATGGCAGACAGTATCCATCAAGCGCTGGAAAGCCTGGGCAGCATTCTTGAGCCCAAAAGGCATCCTGAGGAACTCATAGAGCCCAAACGGAGTGATGATGGCAGTTTTGGGCACATCTGCTGCAACGACTGGGATCTGGTGATAACCGCGCACCAGGTCGACCTTCGAGAAAATATGAGCACCAGCAAGGAGGGTTGAGAAATCCTGGATGTGAGGCACAGGGTAACGGTCAGGTACCGTGGCATCGTTGAGGCGTCTATAATCTCCGCAGGGGCGCCAACCCCCTGATGCCTTGGGAACCATGTGCAGCGGGGATGCCCAAGGGCTAGATGAGCGACGAATAATCCCCATGGATTCCATACTAGCGAATTCGGCCATGGCGATTGCTAGCTTATCTGGCGGAAGGCGGCGGGCATGTGCATGTATCGGAGGACCCTTGGTGGTAATAAAGTGTTCCACGCCATGCTTGGTGGACGGTTGGGCAAATTTTGGGACAGTGACGTCTGGAAAATCTGAGAGAAGTATGTCGTACTGATGTGTGGAGCTTGAGATGGCATCCAGGTGAGGAGCAGACGTCGCAGCCTTCCCCAAAGGAATGGAGAGATAGGTCTCGGCATGCACGAGACGCTTGCCGTTGAGGTCAACTAGGAGAGAGTTGGAGCGCAGGAAATCAGCCCCCAGTAAAGGACGGGACACATCTGCAATGATGAAATCCCATTCATATTGGTGTGAGGCAAAACATAACGAGATGGTTCGCACCCCATATGTCCTGATTGTGCTGCCGTTAGCTGCCGTGAGTGAGGGACCTGACTGCTCGATACGTGTGTCGAGTCCGGTACAGGGGGAAACACTGACCTCTGCTCCTGTGTCCACAAGAAACTGGCGCCCAGAATTTCTGTCCCAGATGAAAAGGAGGCTATCGTTAAGGCCGGTCGCCGAGGCCACTACTGACGACCGGCCTGCTCGTTTCCCGACCAGGAACAAGATTGCCGAGCTAACTTGCCATACTTTCGATGATAAAAGCAGAGATTGTCCTGAGAAGCGATCGGTTTCTTAGACTTTGGCACTGAAAACGGACGACGTTGAATTGCACTGGCACTGGCTCCCATGTCCCTGGCTGCCAATAAGGAGTCCGCCCTTTTGGCCAGCTTCCGGTGGTCATCTATGTTAGTGTCCACCAACTGGACTCTGATGTCCTCAGGCAACCGCTCCAGAAAGAGCTGGTCGAAAAGTAAACATGGGGGGGGGTCTCCCAGGAGGGCTAGCATCTCATCCATAAGTGCGGAGGGTTTGGAATCTCCCAGAGGCCGAAAGTGGAGGAGGCGGGAAGCACGCTCACGTGAGCTGAGGCCGAAAGTGTCAAGCAAACGTTCCTTCAAAGCATCGTACTTGTGTATAGGAGGAGGTTGGCTGATGAGATCAAGCAGCCGCGCTGCTGTGTCTTGGTCCAATGCCGAGAGGACGTGGTAATACTTAGTCTCGTCGACCGTAATATTCCTCAAATTAAACTGAGCCTCTGTCTGAGCAAACCAAACTCGAGGCTGAGACGTCCAGAAAAGTGGCAGTTTGAGGGCAACTGCGTTCTCCACTGCCATAATGTCGGCCCAAAAAAACGTTTTTGGGTGTCGGGGTCACCAATGAAGCGATTACTAAAAGAGAATAGCAACTTTCTTTTCTACTCCACGAGAACAGCACAACACATCTGACAAGTAATACCCAGTCGGTAAAGATCGACAAAACGCAAACATATAGGTTCGAAATATGTCCCCTACAGTGCCAAGAAAGTGCCTAAGTGAGTTATCGTAAACTCTGCTTGTTTAGCACCCCACTTCCAACCCCCAACCTGGGAATAGATGCTACCTATGCATGTTTTCTAAATAATGCACACTCACTGAAGGATTTCTTGGCACCAAAAATGGAGGAGCTAGTCTCACGAGTCAGTCAAGGAAGAAGCTAACCTCTCGAACCAGACCAAGAACTATAACGGAAAATAGAAAGATCAAGTCTCTCAAGGAGCTAGCATGGCCTCTTTGAGATTCACTTGATTACTAGTAGTATGTTCTGCTACATAAAAATTTGGACATTCTTGATGTCTAAAAGCTGATTTTAGAAAAGCTGATTTTAGCTAAAGATGAGAACAGTTCTTGCAACAGGCTCACTTTGGCATCCTTCAAGAGCCAGAACTACATCTTTAGGTACAGCTCTTTTGAACATCTATACCATGGAGGAGGTGCTTGCAACACTAGAAGATTGAAAGAAGGAATAAAAGTTACCTGGAAATTATCAGCAAGGAGATCGGGAAACAAGTATAATTGTAGCTAATTCAGCAAGACAAGTGAGCCAGACTCTCTAATCATGTCAGTTGAGACTTTTGTATGATACCTATCTCCTCCTTTACCCCCTCCTTGAACTGCTGGAAACTCTTGGCTATTATCATTATTGCAACTATTATTATATTATTATTATTGTTCTTTTTGATAATGTTATTAGTATTAGCTACTTTTATTTAGTGTCACACTGTGCTGCGTATGTGATGGCCTTAATAAATAATATTATATATTATTATATGTATACATGAATCTAAATTGGGATATTCTATGTAGACCGACCCATAATACACAGACTAATAAGTAGTGTATGGAGTAATGCACATGATCTGCCACATATTGCTAAGTAATAGAACTAAGATAAGGTTTACACAAGAATGCATAAAAGCTATCGGAAAAGAGCGATGGGTTTGGTGCCTCATAGACCAAGGAGGAGAAGGGAAAAAACAGGATAAGAAATAAGCTAGAAAGAGTGCCAAAAAAGTGCAGCTGAACTTGGTACAGCAAAGGAAAGGAAATGATCACCAAGCAGTTTTGTCCCTCTGGTGAGACAAAAATGATTTCTTTTTCTCTTAACCTCACTTTCACTCGCCAAACGTCCATTCTTTACTAATTGATATTTTTGATGCAATACATCGGCAATCAAGATTTGTAAACGAGATGTATGCTTATGTTTTGGGGGACTAAACATCAAGATGCTTAATTAACAACCAAGGTAAAGCTGAGATAACCAATAATTTATTTGGAAAATGCTATATACCACACTCTGTCATAATTCCTGGAAGAGCCTTTTGGGAGCCAATAGCAGCCGAAATCACCAATGAGCTAATGCTACCAATGTTTTAGCTGAGATATGAGCTTTTATTTTTATTTATTGGGGGGGGGGGGGAGGGGGGTGTGTGTGCCATCCACAGTTTTAAAAAGTGGGTCAAACCATAGAGGGTTATTAATCTCATATTCCAAGAGAGTGAGGTCTAACTAAAAAAATTTTAACTTACAGTGTCCAACTTCCTCACCACTTCCAATGACATAGTTTATACTCTGGCTTCTGTTTTTCTGCCCATACCTACTTCTTCTCTCCTTTTATAGAGTCATAAACCAGGCATACAGCTATATGGAAAATATGTGTAAACATAATAATATTATGTTTACACATATTTTCCATTACTATAATGACATGACACATAGTAAAACTCCTAAATTTTCTGTGGGAGCATACCCTTAAATGTTACAATACATATCCTGTGGAAAAAAATTAAAAATGGAGTATATGATCTTGTGTGTCTGCTATTTGTTCTTTAAATGGTCATCAAGCAAAATTTAACCGGATGCTGCACTAGGAAATGAATGCCTTCCTAATATGAGCATGTAGAAAATCTAGACATTGTCTTGTATGACTTTCAGCTGACTTCATTAAAAAAAACTCGTTCAATCTGCTTTTTTGTCTGCTTCAATCGTGAGCTTAGTTGCCACTATAACTATGAAGTTGCTGAAAACCTAGAAATGATGAAATATAGAGCCCGAAATGGGTCTGTCACTATAGATATAGCATATCAAAACTAACTCTGCTAGCAACCCCTCGCACTAATATTAGTGTATCACTTACAAAATTAACTGCTGATGGGTTTTTGTTTTTATTTTGCAGATCAGGATCTGATGGGAAGACACCTGGAAAGGTGGAAACCTCCAACCAAGGATTAAAAGTGCTGTCCAAGGGTTTCATAAGGCTCTCAAGTGTTCTTGAAAACTGAAGTAACGGCAATCCTGCATTTTTGCTATTATCATTAGTATCACATTGCATGATGTGAAGGAAAATTTTGTATACACAGTGGCGGCGTCGATGGTCCGGCCACTCCGGTTTTGGCCGGACCACTTTTGATGACATGATGCGCATGCGCGAATTATGTCCTTACCCAATTGACTAGACTGTTTTGGACGGTCCGGCTGTGGCAGGCATGGCTTCGAGCTTTGGTGTAGCGTCTGAAGTGATCGATAACCTTCCTGAAGTTCCCCGTCAACCGCCCGAATCCTTCGCCTTTATGAAGAGAGCTTTCGGGAAAAAGAAGGCAGTGGAGAGATCTTGTCAAGCGAGCTGGTTCCGTACCTGGTCTTGGCTACATTATAGTGAAGCCAGAGATTCTCTGGACTGCCACCTCTGCTGCAAAGCTGTTAAGGCTAAGCATATAACAGTGAAGCCAGGAACTACCGATGCTGCTTTTGTAAGTTTAGCGACTTCCTCATAGATCTTTGAACTTAACTTTTAAAGTTTATAGTACTATTCACTTATTTAGAATTGTAGTTATCTCGGGGATTTACGAACTGGAAAGATGCCACACTAGGTATCCGACAGCATGAGAAAAGTCAGTGCCACAAGATAGCAGTTGAGAAGCTAATTACAGTACCAACAACTACACAAGATGTAGGTGAGATGCTCTCTAGTCCCAAGACAGAGCAAAAAATCGGCATTGCCTTCTAAAGGTTCTGAGCAGTCTAAAGTGTTTGGCAAGGCAGGGATGTGGGATACGTGGTCATGACAATCGTGGTGATGGAAATCTGTTTCAACTGATGAAGCTCATGAGTTGAAGAGGACTCCCAAGGTAATTGGGATCATGTAAAGAGTAAGACTCTGGAAGTTGAAAAATCCATGCGCGTCAATTGTTTTTGCGGTATATATTTTAAAACACACTTTCCCCTGCTTATCTTAAATGCGTGCACCATGTAGGTCCTTTGATTTTGATGGAGCGTTCAGAAGGCATCAAGAAAGGATTACTCGAAGTAAGTAACAAATACCCCTGGACAGAACAATATTTATTAGCAGCAATACACAACAATACACAACAAAAAATTAACACAACTTCATATTAGCACAACTTCATAAAACAACAAATGCAGCATCGACTTTGAGACCAAAAAACAACAAAACAAAACAAAACATCAGAGGGCAAACTTATACTGGGTACTGTGTTTTGATTGCATGTAGGATGCTGCCAAAAGCCTCAGCAGTTGTGCGGGCATTCCTCAAGTTATGGAGGAAGTTGACGATGAACCCCCTTCATCCTTTTAAACTTTTATCTTCACCTGCATTATAGTATATTCGTGTATATTTGTGTATATATATATAATATAATGTGAATGTGTATTTGGTACCTTTATTTAATGAATCTCTATTATTAACTGTGCAATTTAATTGAAACGTGAAAATGAAAAATCTGTCATGTTTTGACCACACCCAACCACACCCACATCCGGGCCTGACCACCTCAAAAATGGCGGAGCCACCCCTGATACATATATATAGTGGAAAACTTTCACTAGGTGTAAGTAAAACGTCACATTTTTCACAAGCATGTGGCTCTTCATGAAATTAACACTCTTTACTTATGTAACTTCTCACCATATGTGTAAAATTCTTCCCTTCTTGATGCCATGTGAAGGAGTACAACCAGCTAGGCAATCACTTTAGTCTCATACCCAGATCCTAGACCAAATAGCAAGCTGGGTTAAAGATATAGTCATGAACCACACATTTTACTGATTGACTATATACTCCAATTTTTTAAAAAGTGGGTAGTTTGGGGACTTTTAGACTGGTTTTTGTAAACCGATGGATCAATTGGGACAAGTCACGAGAAAGCTGCGCATACTACACAAAAATGAGCTGAGACCTCCACTAAGGGGAGGTTGGGTAGCAAACCTTATTTCTTGCTGCCTTTAGAAGGGATAAGGGGAGGATTGGTAGCAACCTTGACTTCTTGTTGCCTTTAGAAGGTATAAGGGGAGGGTGGGTAGCAAACCTTGACTTCTTGCTGCCTTTAGAAGGGATAAGGGAAGGGTTGGTAGCAAACCTTGACTTCTTGCTGCCGTTAAAAGGGATAAGGGGAGCAAACCTTGAATTCTTGCTGCCTTTAGGATGGATAAGGGGAGGGTTGGTAGCAAACCTTGACTTCTTGCTGCCTTTGGGAATGAGCGAAGTTGGAAGCGTTACAGTTTTCTACTTGTTGTGACCATGTTTGTTGTTGTTTCCTGTTTTGGTATATTTTTGTCCTTGCAGGAAGAAAAAAGAAAAAAGAGAAAGAAAAAGGAAAGAAAAAAGGGGAAAAAGTGGTTAAAGCTGACTGATTTATAAATGCGCTTAGTTTTTTCTGATCATACACCTTTTTAAAGAGGACCAAAGCAAACATTTGCGGTTGAAAAATTCAGAGCAAAAAAATTATTTTCTGACGAACAAAACAAGTAGCATAACATTTATCTTTTCTTTCTGAAAGTATTTTTTAGTTATTGTTGAGAAGTTATGGATGTCATTAGAGAAGTGATTGATAATCGAGAATGATTGTGCTAATATAAATATTAGTGAAACTAAAGTTAAAAATGAAAAGTAGCAGCTATGTTTGAAATGAGAGTGTTGTGATACAAATGTTATGAGTAGCTGGGTGGTATCCATGATGTATATATATATACTGTAAATACAATGTAGCTATGCACTATCAGTCATTGATAATTGTCATACTACACACAGCTTAATCAGAGCATCTCTATTGAAATCTCTTTCAAGATAATTTGCAAATGTTTCTGTATAGCTCTTTTGTTTCTTGTACTCGGTATTGAGCTTCGCATTAGAGTAGTAATCACAAGAGTGACCATATGTTGCGTTGAACACATTCCAATTCCAAATCTTTACAGGATATTCAGTAGTTTTTAGTTTTGCTAAGCATCCCAAATCATGAAGGCTCTCATAGTCTGATCCACTGGGTCGCAAAGATTCGATATGTAGAACCGGCTTGATTGTTAAAAGACCAAATACAGCATCCAGTGAGTCAATGCAAAGTGAGCAAGGAACGTGGCTCAGCCAAACATCACTAACAGTGCTGACTCCGCCCCTCAGAATCTTTGACAATTCTGTGTAGAGATCCATAGGAATTGTTTGGGTAACTAGTCTTCCATTCATGATGGCATAGAGCATATCTGTTTGCTTGAATTGTATGTCCTGAAGCTGGTCTCTTGATAAGATACCAGTGCAAGTATCCACTGGCTCTATAGATGTAGAATAATAACAAGATTGCATCATTACAATTAATCAGTATTTAACTTATAATTATGCTAGCTATTATTATTACCACTAGATGATCCAGCAGGAGCATTAGTAGGAAATCCCTCTATAGCTATGATCATTACTAGGAGAAATCTCCACATCTTTGAAGTACTGAAATCTGTTAAAAGGTAGTATATAGCAGCAATGAAACACCATAATTGCAAAAATTACCTGCATATATATAGCAGTAAGAAAACATAATTATGCTCTTGTCATAAGTGACTTAACTGCAAAAGTGAATTCTTGTGAATATGCTATAGGTTATCACTGAATTGAAAAACGTGGATCTTATCATCCTTTTATAGATTTCTCAATTTCCTTCAACTGTCCACATAGCTATATGAGGATAGCATCGTCTGCAGATTCTTTAAGAATGCTGAAGCCATAAACATGGGTTGTTTGCTTTGTTTGGGCATGGGTAAACTACGACACTGGATGGAGCATCCTAGGACTTTGAGCTAAGCAAGTGACATCAGAAATTATATTCATTGTTTTTGTTTGCCATATGTAACTATATATCAATAAAGAGCATATTACATACTTGCCAACTTTCCATAAGTTAATTCCGGGACATTAATTTTATATACGGCGCGAATATTCGACCACGCTCCCTAATCAGCGTGCGCCTTTCCCCTTGACCACGCCATTAATTTTTTACGTGACCTAACTAACCAGTTCATCTCATCATACAGCTGAGAGGTAGTATTCTCTGTAGATTTTTGGAAGAGGCGGTTCAATTGATCCATTGAGGGCAAGATAAAAGAACAACAGAGGTTTCGTCAGAGGATTCTCAAGCCTTGAAAGAATGCTACAGACCTTAGCTGTTTCAGCTTCCTCACAAGACAAGAAGAATGACTTCAAACCATCATACTGCCTGAGGTAACGATTTACACACTTCAGCAAGCTGAGCCATCGTGTGGGGCAATGCTTAAAAATCACCCCTGGCTCAGTGAAAAGTGAACACCATAGGATGACAAATTGCTGCTCTCTTGCTGCTATGGAAGTAGTAGAATATGTCGATGAAGAGCTGGTCAGTGTTCACTGGGAGTACCTTCAAACCAGCTTTGACTGTTAAATCAGCCAAATGGAAGATGCAACCAACATCATACAAAGTTGGGATCTCATCCTTAATCAGCTTCTGCACACCTGACCTCACTCCTTTCATAACATTGGTGGTATCGGACATGAAAGACACTGCATTGTCACAAAGCTGAGCCCATTCTTAGTCAGTGACTCCTTCAAGGCTTGAAACAAGTTGGTAGCTATATCAATGTTCACAACAGGCATATCCAAGAATCTCGTCCGTACTTCACCTACCTGTGGATCAAGAAGCCTCAAAAGAATTATGCAAGACTTATCCCTCTTGTCATGGGATTCATCAATCATCAAAGAGAATGGACCACTTGACATTGACTCCAAAACTCTCTGTGTGAAGTAAGGAGCAAGAGCTTTCTTCACTATGGCGGTGGATAATTTCTTTGCAATTTCAGAGTCTGGGAACATCTTGCTGAAAAGCTTGGTGGCATGGTCACTAGACAGAAACGATATGTTGTGCTTAGCAACAAATGTAGCCCACCTGACCTCTGCTTCGATTACTTGATCACTTCTCTGATGTTGGAAGAGAGAGGCGATTGGAATAATTGATAGCACAGCCTTTGACATATCCTTATGTTTCTTGCTCTTGAGGTGAGATGTGACATCATTAACGGCCACCATGGGTAACACCAAAGTCGATTGCACACAGAGTACATCAGGCATACAAGTGACAAAATGAAGGCAAGACTACTGACATTACTATTGCATTGAACATAAGCAGCACACTGTACCCATGATGTTATTATTTACCCTGTATTTGCTGTATTCCATGCTTACTTACTTTGTCAATCAATTTCATTATATATTTTTTATTTATACCTTTGAAACTCTTGCCTATCCCTATCCCTGAAATTCTTTGATCCATTTATTGTCAAAATGGCATTCTCTCCTCTGCTTATACACAGAAGTTTCACGTGAGTGCCGCACCTCCAATCGAAACAAGGTCAAAGGACACCCGTGATTTTTATCTGAAGTTTTTCTCTGCTAAAAAGTGTCTGCTTTACGAGTAAGGACTAAACTAAACAAGCTTGAGACTGCAGTGGCCATCTAAGCGAGGGGAAGCGCAAGGTGCAAGTAGCTGTAAATTCCGGGACATTTCCGGGACAAGGACACCACCGGGACAAGTCCGGGACTGTCCCGGCCATTCCGGGACGGTTGGCAACTCTGATATTAATAGAATTTGGAAACACGTAGCTCTAACCCAATGAACTGCATTCGCGGCTTATGTGCATACATCAATTGCATCCCTTAAAACATCTAGAAATATTTCAGTTCTCCCTTCACTAACATAATAAAATTAAAAAATGAACAGAATCAAAATAGAATATATATACCTATACAGTCATTAGGCCATATTAGCTGCCGAAGGACTCCACATCACAGGAGCAAAAGATATTTATTTTTATACACAAGATCATATTCATAGAACCCATACATTCTATGCAGTGTGAGGTTTACTTTAACGTGAAAGAGCCTTGTTGGCAAAAAAATAACTGATACAGTGGTCCCTCCTTTGAAATACAATCTTCAAATTCACTTTTTCAAAGGAGGTGCTCTGTGACTAGAGATGGAGTAAGCAATGGTTGGGTTAACTATTTTATTATGTGTGCACTATTTCTGTAGAATGCTCATGAACAATGCATAAGTTGTTTATAGCAAGACTCATCATCATGACTTGCTCTTCCTGATAGATATATATGTGCAATTTTAAACTAAATGACTAACTGCCAACTAGTTATGAGTAATGGCTTAAAATCTTCTTGCACATGTCTACTGGTAAAGAACATATATACTCTCCACTATCAGTTGCAAGCAGTGTTTCTGTAAACACTGTACAGAAGATTACTGGTTTATAGAAATTTGTGGCATTGGTAATGCTAACTTAACTGGATATGGTCAGACCTAGTTCCGGGGGCTATCTTTAGTGGGAGGGGTCTCAATAGGGACTACCGTATCATGTCATTTGATGTTAGTCAGGCAGCCACTGGCCAGTAGGCTACAGCTCACAAGTAGCCACTAACCACCTAACAAGTATATAGATGTGCCTGCATCAACACATGCCATAGTGATTAATATATGCAACTGTCAGCTTGCTGGCTGCAGAGCACAATCAGCAGATTCAACACAGCAACAGCCACATGCTTTATTCAGCTTGACTTGCCATGTCAAATCTCAGAGAAAATGGTGGTTTTGAAATTATTGAAGCTAATTCTGTGTCTGAATTAGAAGATGAACCAATGGCATATCTAAGGTGAGGAAGTAGGTTTGGGTTGGGGAAGGAGGCGTGGGAGTGGGGTCAGGAGGTCAAAACAACACTTAATAACAAATCTTGGAGAAAATGGTGGTCTTGATATTAACTCTGTGTCTGAACTAGAAGGCAAAATCACTGGCATATCTAAATGGCATTCTAAGTTGATGTTTTTTTCCTTTTTTCCATTTTAACAGGCAGCTATTCGTTAATTATCATGCTATAATTTGATCTACACTCCCCCCCCCCTCCCAAACAAACGGGCACACTGTGTAGGGTGATACACACTGGTGAGAGTATTTACATAATGTCCATAATGGTCACATATTATTGTCACTAATGTTGCTACATGTGGACTACACTGTACACTGCTACCTCAGTCAGTTCAGAGATAGCGAAGAGTTCAAAATGTAAGGGATGTGATGCTAAGCATATTTTCTTGGTACACTTTGAATGATTATATGCTTATGTCTTGACTGCCATATCTTGTTTTTACGACTCAGCACAGTATATATTAACTTGAAAGTTACAGTAACTTTCTCAATAATCAACTTTAAATTTACTCACTCGATGTTTCGGCTAAATGCTCTACCTTCATCAGAAATAATAAATAATGAGCCAACAGGACTTGTGTGAGCTTAATAAATATATACCTAGATAGACATTCACCACATGATGCAAACCTCACCCTGACAGGCTGACGCACGTGTCCAGCACATGAACTGGATGTGTCAAAAGCATACTACTACTACTACTACTACTACCACTACCACTACTACTATTACTATTAGTAACAATAATATACCTAATAATAATATAATAATAATAATAATAATAGTAATAATAGTAATAATAGTAATAATAGTAATAATAGTAATAATAGTAATAATAGTAATAATAGTAATAATAGTAATAATAGTAATAATAGTAATAATAGTAATAATAGTAATAATAGTAATAATAGTAATAATAATAATAATAATAATAATAATGGTGGTGGTGGTGGTGGTGGTGACAACGATGATGATGATGATAACTATAACAACAATAATAATAATAATAACTAACAACAACAAAAACTGTGTGAGGTATATAAATGCTGGGGGGAATAATGTCAAAAAAATACACCTCGACAATACCAATCATAACTTCCACCCATTATCCTCATATTTGTACCAAAATGTAGCTTAGAAGATAAGCTATTTAAAGATGTATTTGACTTTTGTCATAGATATTTTTTATGCCAAAGTGTCAGCAGTCCTTGAATTAAAAGTCATTAATAATGCTAAGTGGCTGTTAGGTAGTTTATGGTAAGAGTACATGTAGTAGTTTCACCTAAACTATTTGAATCAGTAATCAGTATGACAATGCACCACAGGAGAGGGGGGGAAATACCAACACATTCTCATAACAGATTAGTTTAGGTTAAAGAGCACACAATAAGCTATATAAATTATGGAGTTTGGGTGAGAAATTAGGGAGAAATTTGTGGGAAAATGTGGAAATTATTCTAATCTAACGCGACGTGATTCTTTTTCACACTTGCTGGGTTTCTAATGAAAATAGTGAGTGCAAAAGCTGTCGTAACTGCATCATAGAATCTTCAAATGTTCTTGAAACTTGGAATATGACTTCAATATGAGCATATACCCATTTAAAATAGTTGTTAAAAAATGTGCATTTTGACATTATTGCTGTGGTTCAAAGGTGAATATTTGTCATTAGGCGTTTAGGATTATAAGATGTTGGCAGATCATAACAGGATCCTTCTAAACATAAGCTACCATTGTTATAGTCTATTCTTTGTTGTTTTGGATTTATTAAACCATAATTATAATACATAATAAACCTCAATTATTCTAAGGATAGCATATATAGGTATATTAAATTAGAAAATACTCGATGATGAATATGTTTTGGTGTGAGGTATTCCATGCCTGAGCCCTTTGATGCTGAATTCAGCCCTCAGTACTGAATTCAGCCCTCAGTACTCAGCCCTCAGTACTCTCATCCTACAGGTGTTTGCTGCTCTCTCTTCATCCATTAACAGTACAGCCGCCAGCCGTCCTCATCCCTTGCATTTCTAAAAGTGCAGTATTCAGGTCTCTCCTTCAACTGGTAATTGGATGCTCTCTCCTCACCCCTGCACTCACTGTAATTTCTGCTCTCTGAAGTTCATTTGTTCTCTGTTGGTACCAGTAATGTGAAGTCCCCTCCATTTGTCTTTCCGTCAACTTCTTCTGGTTTCTCACACAGTTTCACTCACTGCATCCCTTCTCCTTCTCTGTCCCTCTGCTGCAGCCCTCCTGCTTTCTGTTACACTATGTATAGTTTTTGTTGTGTGTCATGGAGTAGCCATTCTGCAGTCACTTTATCATGATTCCATATTGATGTGCACGCGTATAGTTGTGATGCACACACAGACAAGACAGACGGACAGTTTTCCACGATTCTTCCTAGTTGAGACAAAGGAACACTATTTTACCTGCATATGCAGGTGAAATATTATTCTGTGAAATGTTGTTCTCTGATCAATCCCAACTCTCCACTCCCTTTTTCCCCAGTCAACTTTTCTTGTCAGGTTTTTGTGCAGTTTCACTTCCTGCATCCGTTTTCCTTCTCTTTCTCTCTGCTGTAGCTCTCCTGCTTTCTGTTACACCCAGTATAGTTCTTGTTCTATGCAGTGCATCCCACGGAGTAGCCATTCTGCAGTCACTTTGTTCAGGATTCTGTATTGGTGCACATGCATACAACCATGATGCACACACAGATGGATGGATAGTTTTCCAGGATTTCTCCAAGACCAAGGAATAATCTTTGATCCGTGCATGCATACAACCGTGACACACTAACAGGGTGTATTAAATAAGTTAACAGTAATTGAACAATATTTGTAAATAATTATATTCTGGAGATGTGAATTCTGATAGCCTCCACCTGCTAGAGATAATTAATTAAGAAACCTTGTATAAAAATACTTTTCCAACAAGGTACCAAAGTGATTGTTCAATAAAAAATTGTCTCTTAAAAGTGATGTGTATATCATAGGTTTATTACAGCACAAGTCACCTTACCTCATTTACTGTTATTATTTTTTTATTTGTTTATTTATTTATTTTTGTACTGCACCGGGGTGCAATAGTCCCAAGAGACTCAGCATTAAATTATAAATTAAGAAAACCACTTAAACTGCTTCTTTATGAGCTTTGCTTAATGCATGTTGCTGGAATTTGGAAGTATATAGCATCTTTCCAACCCTTGGATATGAAAGACAAATCATAATTACATGACCACTGAATTTTCTTTAGATGGTTTGCTTGACTGCATATGAAGCAT
Source organism: Cladorhizidae sp. MBARI D1340-BT2 (assembly GCA_028752905.1). Classification (NCBI taxonomy): domain Eukaryota; kingdom Metazoa; phylum Porifera; class Demospongiae; order Poecilosclerida; family Cladorhizidae; species Cladorhizidae sp. MBARI D1340-BT2. Next base: position 23,968,337 of record JAQNBH010000008.1, on the reverse strand, counting down.
AACACAGCATCTTGATTCTCAATGTAATGTAATGCATATGAAGCATAACACAGCATCTTGATTCTCAATGTCAGCCAACCATCTAGCATACCATGATGGCTGAAAACTCTCTGAACTACAACTTTCTTTCCAAAGCTTCTTTTGGGGTATTGAAGAGCTGAGGGTAAACAACTTGAAGAGATGAAAGTTGGCACACTCGACTTAGAAACCAAACAACTGCTGGCTACCATGTGGTTAATTCTTAAACCACGGCTACCGTGACGACCACCACCGACTAATGACGACCATTACCTGCTGTGCGGCCTAAAAAGTTCTGTATTTCCTACGCCACTGATCTATAATGGCATAGTAGCATTCTAGAATTGTTGTCTTTCTCAGTTTGGTTCCAGATATTAACCTCCTTCTTCGACTAAATTAGGTCCCTCAGTTCTCCATTAGGGTCGTCTATGGGTGTGCGCTATTTTGAAATAAACTGTTTTAGCACCCCAGAAACAAGCGCACGTCACACTCACATACGGCCATTTGTCGGTACGTACAGATGAGGTGACAATGAGTAGATGGTCTACTAGAGTAGCCAATAGTTAATTAAGTCCCTGCCTAAACTCCATGGATGTTGAATTTATCTGGTTGCACCTAAAATCAATCATTGCTGAAACTATCAACGAGTTTGTCCCAAAAATTAATATAAAATCAAACTCATCTCCACGGCGGTTTACTCCAGAAATCAGACATCTCTTGAATTGTAATTGTGTACACACTCTACGTCGGCGAAGTAAACAACACCCCTCTACCATTATTCAAACCAAACTTGCTGCATTAGAACATACTCTACAAAGCAAAATGTTAGTTGCTAAAACTGACTATGAATCCAGATTGGTACATGACTTTTCAAATACCAATAATAATCAGATATTCAAATATATGACAAAAAAGATTCCTTATACCTTGTCCACCTCAGCCACATCGGATAAAGAGCTGTTGAACATCTACTTTCACTCTATATACAACAGCTCACCCCTACTACTACACTTAATCCTTCTCCATCATCAAAGTCTCCAGTGTCACTTAATCCTTTGAAAGCCTCGGGTCCAGATAAAATTGGACCACAAATACTGAAACACAGAGCAATAGCGCTATGGATCCCTATCCATCACCTTTTCTCCCTGTGCTTATAGTTCTATAGCCTTCCATCTGAATGGAAGACGCATCACATTATTCCAATTTTCAAGTCTAGAGATAGGTCACAAACGACCAACTATAGACCTATTTTCACTGTTGTGTTCCATCTCTAAGGTACTAGAATGCATTATCTTCAATAAAATATTTGATTTCATCAGCCCATCAATTACTAACTCGCAATTTGGTTTCTGTAAGCATCACTCCACTATTCAACAGTTACTTATGTTCCTCAACCAGGTATATACGAAATTCCTAAGACAAGATACAAGTTGACACTATCTACCTAAACATTTCTAAGGCATTCGATTCTCCATTCCATCAGGAATTTCTAATCAAACTTGAGCGTGCTGGTATCATTGGTAATTCGTTGTTGTGGTTTAACACTTACTTATCATCCCGTTCCCAACATGTCTACATAAACAATCAACTTTCAGGTCCATTACCAGTCACCTCTGGCATGCCGCAAGGTAGTATTCTTGGTCCTCTTTTATATATAAATGACATGCCTCTCTCAGTGCAACATTCAACAGTTTTCCTGTTTGCAGACGACACAAAAAAAAATTAAATCAAACTAATAGTACTACCAGTTCTCAATATCTTCAACATGATCTTCCCACTGGAGCTCTGAAAACAACCTCTCCTTTAATGTAGGTAAATGTGCTCTTCTCCAATTCATACCAAAATCAGCATCTCTAATCTCATTTCCTTACAACATTAATGATCATCAACTCTCATCAGTGGACTACTACAAAGACCTTGCTATATATGTATCGAATGATCTGAGCTGGAATTTTCACTTCAATCATATTTTAAGTAAAGCATATAAGTGCCTAGGTCTAATACTTAGAACCTTCAGTCATGTCAACTCTGGAAACCAAAAAAGACCCTTTATCTAGCTCTCATTAGATCTCAATTAGTACATGGTTCACCTCTCTGGAGACCTCAGTTCACCAAAGATATTGTGGCATTGGAAAGAATCCAAAGACGTGCTACAAAATTTGTTCTAATGGACTATAAGTCTAGACTTGTTGAACTAAAGATTCTTCCACTGATGTATTTTTTTGAACTTGCTGACATTATGTTTTTCATAAAGAGCATAAAAAATACAACTACCAGCTACAATATATCGAGCCACATAACTTTCGCCTCCACCAACACTCGATCATCACAGTCACTAAAGCTCAACCACTCGAGGATGTGTAATAATCTTTCCAGGCACTTTTATTTTACTCGACTACCCAGGCTCTGGAACATCATTCCACCTATTGATGTGCAACAGACTATGTCCATTATTAAACTGAAACTAAATAAGCATTTATGGTCTGTATTTCTCTCTACCTTTGATCCTGATAATCCATGCACCTTCCACTTATTATGTCCATGTAGTAAAGCATGTTTGTCCCACACTCTCCTAATCTATAATGGCTTTCAGTAGATCTTATTGTTATGCCAACAGTACAATTAACAGACATCGTATATATCACTCACATTCTCACAAATGTACTGTAAAATAATAATAATAATAATAATAAGTACTGTTGATGTTATTAATATTACATAGTCTCTGTGGTGGCTTTAACAGATTCAGATTAAATCATAGTTTTATAATTACAAAGGAAGGGAACATTAAACTATTTATATATGAACATCGAAAGTGGAAAGTGGATAAGTTACTGGAATCAAAGTTTGCAATGAAATGATTATGAAAATATGAGATATTTACAATGACTTGTTGAGATCAATACATGGCAGAGAGTTCCATAGGCAAGTAAGCTGATTGAAGAAGAAATGCTGACTTTTGATTGCTGTAGATCGAGTGTGAAGTAACTTTACTTGACCTCCCGATCTTGTGCACGATGTTATATAATTGAGGATGTTAAAGTGACCTATAGGCTCTTTTAAAGATTTAAGTAGGAAAAATACGCCATTCAGTTCAGGAGTCATCAGTAATGGAGTAGGTGAGACTTGTGTCAGATTTGTAGTCATTAAGTATGAATTTGGTAGCTCTTCTTTGTATTTGTTCTAGAGGAATAAAATCTTTCTTTAGGTGAGGACGCCAGACAGGAGAAAAGTAGGTAAGTTGGAGAGACATAAAAATATCTTTTTGGCACTAATCGAGTCACAATGATTGAGAGTGCGATATAGAAGGTTCAAGGTCCAATAGGTTTTTGAGAGAATGTTTGATGCATGAAGGTTCCATGTTAGGTACCTTGAAATAATTACACCTAGATAGATCTTTAACACTATTTTTGGAGTTAATGCAAATGTCATCCCAAAAGTATTTTGAGTCAACAGCAGGCGCTTTTGAGTCAAAAGGCAACACTTTGAGATGTCAAAAGAGTGATGCCAATCAGTCGACCATTTTGCAAGTGAGAATAAATCAGGGATACATCAGAAACTGATGTAATACCTTTAAAACACTTGGTATCATCTGCATATAAGGGTAGAGAAGATGAAGAAATGGTTGGAATGTCACTTATGTCGACGGACCACTACAATGATGCCTTGTGGAACACTAGAAGTGACTGTAAGTAGATCAGAGTGATGATGATTATTTAGTGATACCATTTGACAGCGAGTATCCTCTGAACCAATGCCACAAGAGAACTACATCAGAGAAGGGAGATGTGTCTGTAGTTTCTAACTGATGATTTGTCCCCAGACTTGTGTATGGGGGTGATAACATGCACATGCCAGTCTTTGGGGATTTGAGTTTGAGTAGTAAACAGATGCACCCATATTGCAGGAGTGATGGACTTCAACAACGATCTTCGTAAGACTATTGGGACCAGTGGCCTTGGATATGTCTAATTTGGAAAGAGCTGAGTAAACATCAGAGTCAGATATGTGAATTTTGGCAGAAGAAGATATGAACTTGGGGTATGTACTGAATGAAAATATTGTTTTCCCTATGCCTTTCCAGATGTTGCACAAGTGGTATCCATGAACAGAGTAGGAGGTTGTTTTTAAATGAGAAGGTTTTTATCAGATCTGTTTGAAAAGCTGATTTAACATTTAAGATTGACTACTAGCAATCTCTTAAAAAATATGAAGCTTCAGCACATTACTTGGGGAGGACGTATCCTTCTCAGTTATATTTGAGTTCATGGGTAATCCACTTAAGTCTTTGGTGCAATCTTTAGCCTGACCTTTTGGAGCCATTGCCTGACTCAGGATCTCTTTAAATGCCTGCCATGCTTTTTCAATCTCACTTGAGTTAAGGTAGCTACTAAAATCAGCATCCAGGAGATAAGAACAGAGGCCTTAGAATAATCAAATACAAGCATGGATTGAAATTTGAAGGGCTTAGCAGCATTACAAGAGATGTAAAAGGAAATAACATAGCGGTCAGAAAAGATCGGACAGGAATCAACAGAGGGACCAGAAATCAGCAATCTGAGTTTGTAAAAACTAGATCAAGAACATTTCCTTTGGCATGGGTTAGCGTGCGAATGAGTTGTTGAAGATTGTGTTCAAGCTCAAATTCACAAAAGAGATTTTATTTTATTGCAGCAGTTAGGACCAGCAGACATCTGGTACATTGAAATTGCCTAGTAAAATCTGAAGTGTGAATTGATTGGCTTAGAAGACAGTGAGTGTAGGTTAAATCAGAGTTTGGAGGAATATAAAGTGTACACAAAGTAACCACATGGGTATATATAACAAATGTTAAAAGGAATAATTTCTAAATTATCAGGTGTTACTGAGGATTGAACAGGTATTGAATCCTTCACTGCAACTAATCCATGACTGCCACGATCCTTACGGAAAATAGTATAATTGAATTTTGTTGTTAAAGATAAGCTAAGACTTGGTGATGAAGATTATGATGAATATACAAAAGTTTGTAGAAGTAAGTTTGCTAACTATACTAGATGCATTGAATAGACAGGTTTTTAGTGCTAGTCAAGTTGAAGGCTGTGGATTTGATGCAGACATGTCAAAGACTGCATATCAAGTGGCGGAGTTTAGATGGAAATAAAGGACAAGAATTTGGAGTTGGAGGTGGTGAAAGTGCTAAGTGATGATCAGAGAGGATTACCCTTGATATTTAGCATGGACTTTATTGTTTAGGAATAAATAATTACCTATGAATCTTTATAGAGTTTCTACTCAAACCTGAATGCAGGAGAGACCACCTTTCCTTGAATCCCTTCACCTTTCAGAAAGTGATAGATGATGGAATATGGGTGCTTGAGGACATTTCTTCTGGACTGAATTTCAGAGGTGTGGGTCAGCTTGACTAGGATGGGTTGGAGTTTCATTGAAAACGACCCAGACGAAAGTGGTCCCTGATCAAATCTGACTTGAAGGAGGGATACCAGAGAGACTGACGAGATAACTGTGGCATCACCTTGTTGACAAGAGTAACGGGGATTTATCACTTGAAGACTCCTGAACACCAAATTGAATCTTGTCTCAGACGAGTCAGTTTGATGCTTCTTCTTTGCAAGGCTTTTGCCACTAGCAAGGAAACCATTTAGACTTGTCACTGTGCAGATGGAGAACTGAGGACCTAATCTCCCAAACTAGTCGATGAAGGAGGTTAATCTCTCAAACCAGACTACTGAAGTTTTTTTAAGGTGAACTGAGAAGGAACTAGCAAATGGTCCTTGAACTTCACAAGCTAGAAATACAATCCTTTGTTAGGTAGGGAAAGTCTTTTGGAACTACTTAGCTACTTAGACCGCTGGAGGAGTTACCTGCAGTGTTCTATTAGAAAACTGGGGAAAATGGCTGGAAATCACATGCAAATAAGTAACAAGGAACTTGTCAAAAAATGATGGACAATTAATTCTTGCCAGTGCATTTTGACGTTGCTGAAGCTAATATGCATGCACATAACTGGACTTTTTCATTCGACCAGAGTTTAAGGTATCTATCTGCCGCGTATAACTTGTGTACACAATGCTCATTATTTTACTACCAGTAGACTCTAAAAAAAAATTCAGTGAACGACTAATGAACAACCTGCAATTGGTACAGGATTATAGGTATAATAAACCTCTTATGAGCAAGAAACATGTGTAATATTTCTAGGAAGTGAAACAAGATGATTATAAACCCAAAAATATAAATAATAAAACAAGAATTTGCCAATGTAGATTACGGTACCCTTTATCAGTCAAATATAATTAAGAAATAAATAAAAACCCTTGTGTGTATTGTTGTTGTTGTTGTTATTATTTTAAATCACCTTATTTTAAATCACCTTCACTATAATCAAGGCTGGAACTGTCTGGACTCAATCATATGGACGGCAAGCGTCCAGATGGAATCACCATGGTGCCATGGAAATGTGGCAAGCCCCTGATCTGGGATGTGACCTGCCCCAACACTCTGGCACAGTCCTATTGTGCTCAAGCTACCAGGAGCTCAGGTGCGGTAGCTGCCATGGCTGAAGAGAAAAAGGAGGACAAGTACCACTGCCTTACC